>BOPP01000226.1:754840-817393 GCA_017312745.1 Gryllus bimaculatus | reverse complement strand
GAGGCACGCTGGCTAATACGTTACAGTACATAGTACATACATATTAAGCTACTGCCGAAAATCCTCCACCGACGGCATTGCTTGCTCTGAGCGAAACCCAACAGGGCAGCCAAATGACGTTACATACATTTGTTCATCTAATTGAGAAGACGTTAAGATGTTCCTTTTCACCTGAAATGTTTCAACGCGTATATTAAACTCAAGAAAATAGCAGAAAAGAGGAGGGAAAAAAACAATAATGAAAATGGCAGTTTGAGACGTCCTTCGAGTGAACAGACATAAAATATGCTTAAAACGAAACTCTGAAGAAAATATTTTGTTTTACCACACCATTTACGACAAATTCATTTTTTCTAAACATTATATGAAAAAAGCGTTTATGACTAAATGCTCAGTTGGTATAGTAATTGTAAAAAAATAATGCTGAAAATAGAAAAATGTATAAATGATGCTTGTATGCCAGCTGATTTTTTAGAACAGATTTTAAGGCAAAAATCTCTAGCTTCAATTTTGTAGTTTTGATATGATAACTATTTGCAATTATCCAAAATACAGAGAATTCGCCGAACCAGCATAATTTTTTTAACGTCCATAGACCATACAAGGAGATTTTTTAAAAATTTAAGCACTTAAGCAGTTTTTGATAATTTTTGTAGACCTTGCGTCAAGCACGAATTCTGAAAAACTTTTACAAAAAAAGTATATGAGCTTTAATGAACTGAAATTACACGAAAACTACTCATATTTTGGAAAAATTGTACGTGGCCTTATTACAAAATCTGTTTTTAAAGAACAAATTTTATAGTAATATAGGAATTTTTATAAATTATTTTCTGTACCACGGCTCCAAATTTTATCTTTAAATCGTTCTCGTATATATAAAATAACTGTAAAATAGTGATGCTAGTCCCATTTTTGGCAAAGTACATTTGCGAAAATTTAAAAAATTAACATTGCAGAAGTACAACATTGGAGATATAGATTTTTGCCCTAAGTGAAATCAGTTCTAAAAAAGGCTCTTTAAATAAACATATTTATTTTCAAAAAAGTATTTTTTGTGCAATTTCTTCCTGAAGTTAATACAATTTATAAAAAAAATCGTTTTCTCAAATTCCGCTCCAAATTCACCTTCAAAGAATTTTGAATTATTACTCTAAATACCCTCTTAACCAAAAAATTGCAACCTTATAAATTAGTTTTTAATGTCTAGGAGTCATTTAACACTTCGTTTAGGAGTTATTTAACGATATAGATTTTACAAATCCCGCCGACTGAGTTGCGGGATGCATTTGACGTGCATTTTTAGTTTTGTTCTACAGCGCCATCTCGTGAATTTTCCCGATTTTAAATAGTTCTTCTGCTATTCGGGACGTAGACAAATCCAACAAATTGGAGATAATTAAAATAAATGCAGCTATTCTTGAGTTACGAATGCTGTCTCTATCCCGACTTTGTTTTGTATATATTATAAGAATATTGTTATCCCTTACATTCGTAAATTTACTCACTCAATTAGAAAACAACGCCCCCTAGGGAAACGTAATATGTTTGTACACGAAGTTCTGAACATAATAAACCTAATTAAAATAACAAAAATAAAATTGAAAAAGAAAGGAAAATACATGCTGTATACTCGTATAGAATCAATTGAAGATCGCGTGGCAATAGCAAGAATTGTATCTGAGACATTGCATATTAAGCTGAATAAAAACGCACTTCAGTATTACAGATGCGAAGCTGTAATGGGAAGAGAATTCATCCGTTTGAAATTTTGTGCGACACTACCGCTCCTGGTGACCAACAAGGGACGACTGTCTTAAATACTACAATAGATAACCACAGCCTAGTAGTACATAATTTTTAATGATTAAAATTTTAGAATACTTTTAATACAGCACGTATGCAGGTTAGTTCATGAAGCTAGAAATTAGCTCATTATATCTTTATCATACAATACAAATTTATTACTGTCAAAGGTTTGAGAAGATAAAATTACATTTACTGTACCAAAGCAAAGCAGGCATTTCCTCTGAAGAAAGGAAAACTGCACGAAAAACCTCATTGAAATGGGGTCCTACAGCTACAAAGTTATAATGGTAGTTAAAAATTAATTTTCACTTTTAATATGATAAATTAAAAATGATAAAATAGCGGACATTTCCGCTAAAAATGCAAAATGTTGTTGGAATTTTTAATTGTGAATCAACCTATGTATAACGCAAAAGTCAACACGATTTCACAATGGCAAGTGAGAAAAGAGCAGATAACAAATAACATGTAATCGATTCAACTCATTGCATCAAAATTGTATCACGCTCTCCCACAGGGCTGAGTTTAAGGATGGGTATATATATATATATATATTTCAATGTCACATTTGTATTCAAGCATTTATTACACACAAAATTGGGATATATTTTATACTTTTATTTTGTTTTAATTTTATATTTTTATTGACTCATTTTATCTTCAAATAGCCTATTTTTCTATGACGAATAATACCAAGACAAGAATACAAATGCAAGTTCAGGACGCTTCTCTTATCATTATCATCATCTCTTATTATCATATCAGGACGCTTCTCTTATTATTTGGAAATCATTTTGAAAATTTATATTATTTTAATGATAACTAATTTTTCTGCTGAAAGATCGTTATCAAAATTAAAAATATTTAAAAACACATTGAGATCGTCATTGATTAAACATCTCAATGGTCTCGTTATTTTAAGAAGCAATAACGATATTATGACATAAATAAGATTTGACGATGAGATTGACGATTTTGCGGCAAAGAAATTAAGGAAAGTGCCTATTTAACATATTTAAATGCATGTATTATATGGTAGGCGAAAATTAATAATTATAACACAGTTAAATTCAAGGATAATATGGTTACCGATAATTCATAATAATATAAATAGTTTTAAAGCGCATTTTATCTTTTTCCTGAGATTCCCGTACAGAATTTTTGCTCAGGGCACCCGTAAAATTATTCCACTAAAATCTCAAACCCAGTTTAAGTTTAATTGAACCATGCATTGAGGTTAAGAGAGTCATTAGTGTAACAGTTTGAACACAGTGCTATATTATGGAAAACATTCCAAAATCCACAAGGTTTTTTTTATTAAAAATAATTGTACAACAAGTTTTCCCAAATTTGCTATAGGTTTAAGATGATTTGTCGATTTAAATACAAGAAATTTTACATAGTGATATGCAATGTTCCTTGCTATTTTGGTAGTTAAACCATAGTTAATGTTTTAATATTATTAAGAAGTAGGGTCTAATTAATTTGAAAAGAAAAAATAAAATTTTCTGCACCCAATCCTTGTGACAGTATCTTGTCAAAGTTTCTACTGGGATGCGTATATCATTTTTTAATTTTCATATTGAGATTTTTTCTGTAAGACTTTTCCTTACTAGATCTTTTTGAGTGCATGACGAAGTATTTACGATTGTTTGAACAGTTGTTTTTAAATTAAAGACATTCAGCTTTTAATACAAAAGTAATTTATTTTGTCTTTTAAATCACCATTATAACTCGGCAGTCGTCAACGTTTGTTAAATGTTTTAGCCATCTTTACGCATATCTCATAACACTATGTTTTAAAGAAAATACAGATAATAGTATTAAATACACATATCATTTTTAACTAAAAACATTTAACCAAAAATCATAAGTCAATGTAACATTGATATTTTTTAACTTCATTCTAAAGTACATGTTTACCTGCTTTAGTAATATGAGTTGGAACGCACTAACGTTAACACTAGAATAAAGTATTTACAATAACTTGAAGTGGGAGATACACATATTGAGTAAGTTGAATGAGCTACTTTTTCTGACCTCCTTATCTGTTTGGACGAATTTTTGCTGAAAGTTAATATTTTTCATTTCTATTTCCTCTATGGGATGGTTTCTGAGCCAACATACGTTATTGTACGTCACGTAACAAAGGACAATTGATATTGTAATGAGAAGTGGAAGAACGCAATAACGAGCTCCGAAATCTAGCTACAACTCTGGTTTTGTGCAAGATATTAACTCGCTATTTGAAAAAGATATGATATACACGGTAGTGACATTTTTTATACTTTGCATCATATTAGATTTTGCAGGATTCTATTCCAAGAATCTTGAATTTTTGTTTTTCGACATATTCATCACATGTGCAGCTGTGATGATTTTCAAGGCACGTAACGTAGCCCAGGGCCCATAACAATGCAAGCTAAAGTGAGTAATATTTGTCAATAAATGTTTCATCATATTTGTGTTGCAAATATAATTTTTAAGTGATAAAATTCTTGCAAAAAGTATGACAAATAAATTATGTTGAATAAATGTCTTCCAATTTTCAGATATACACCTTCAAGAATAGTATGACTGTGTTGAGTATGAAGTAGATATAATCTACGTCACTTAACATTTTTATACCAAAATGTCGAGTTGTTTTCTTCATATAATCCATTTCCAGTAAATATTTTTAACACCATCTAATCAAAAGCATACAACAAATTTTTGTTTATTTAAGTCATATTTGTGATTTTTAATCATGCTTTTGAAGAAAATGTATGCCACTGATCATAGTCAACATTACAATATTAATCATGTACTTTATTTCTTTGTCAATTGTTATAATTTTATCCGTAAAACTACTCGAAATTACAATGTTTTTTTTGTCTTTCAGGAACCACCAAAGGGGACAAATACAAGATCCTATATTAGCCCACATGGTGAAGTTGATTCTTCTAGTAAATCGGAAATATCCCATAATGGAAAAATTACCCAAAAGTATAAAGCATATATATTTTGCGTTGTGAATGCCTAATGCTTTAAATGCTCTAAACCAAATAGATTTGCCATGATATTAAAACAGTAAATTTATATTTAGGCCTTTTGAAATATGCAAAATTATTGTTAAATCACATACACAAAATTAAATAAATAGAAAAATAATCACTTGAGTAATTATTTACATTTAGACAGATTGATTCGTTTTCATTTTTTGTAATAAAGTAATATACAGTGAGCCTGCTTTCTATTTAGGTTATCTTAAAAGTATACAAATCTTTCTGTGAAATATTTCTCTGGATATTTCTCTTTTATTTCTCTCAAAACCTTCTCTTTTGTTTTTCACAAGCTCAAAAGTATACCTTGAGACTTTGCTGAAAATATTAGGAATAAAATAAGCACTTGCAACTCTCTGAAGTGGCAATTTCACTAAAAATCTTTACTGGAAAGAAATCAGAGAATATGCATTTTGTTGAAGATATTTCTGAAATTAAAAATATATATCAATATCAATAAACCAAATTTACAAAATTATTGATGGTTTCTATAGACATGAAGAATATATTTATACCTTAATACTATTAAGTTAATAGAATGTATTGTAATTGTTACTTTTGTGCTTTTCTTCAAAAAAATATTGCACAATAAATATTCCAGATTTGTCCTTTTCTATGACTAATCTAGTTTTCAACAACGAATAGCAATCTTTAACACCAGTCAAAACTACATTATTAATTGTTTCTGCTGGTGGCTGAAGCCTTATGTTGTTTCCTTTACTTGGTGCTATGCACAATTATATCCTGAAACCAATTGAATTCAATTTAATTCTACACTTATTTACCTAGGGACGTCTCTAGGTACATCAACACTCACTGCCCCTAGGTACAACAAAGGTAATTATGAATGAACGTGGCTACTGTTAGTGGTAGAAGCTTATCTGTACGAAAGAAATATAGAACTTGAATTATCTACATTCAATGCTAGTAAGTGTAGGTCTACTTCAATTTTCGTAAAGTAATAGTAGTTATTACAAAGTGGATGAAAGATAAATGCAGAAAGTTTTACTTTTCACTCATCAAATCTTTTAAACTCTCATAAAACCGCGGAAACAGCTCACACGACAAACTTGTACACTTGAATCAACACAAAGGGCAATAGCAATGTAGGGAAAATAACAATCCGAAATTTTTACTCACAGGCTTCCCGAAAACATGCTTTGTCCCTAGGTACGACAGTTTCCCCTAATTGCTAGTTCGATGTTAAACAGTTACCTTCCTTAAATTTACGTATTTTCGTTCACCAGAAAATTAACCACATCGGAACCAGATCACCACGACGGAACAAAGGAACGAAGTGTGGGAAATTCGTTTTCACAATTTCGATATTTGTCTGTTGTTGCAATTTTCGAAAATACAGAGAGTTCGCCGAAAATGAGACCTGCACCAACTTCTTTACTGTTCTTTGATACATACGAGGGAAACATTTTAAGAAAAAAATGGAGTTGTTTGTAAGAAAATAATTGTTTAAAATTTAAAATATTTTTACTTCACTCAAAATTACACAAAACTACTCATATTTTCGAAAAAATGACCTTATTTCAAGTTCTCTTTCCGTTGAACAGAATGATTAAGAAAAAAGTCTTCATTATTATAGTTGTAGGAAAACGCCGAAAAATGTACTTTTGAAAATTTTGGGAGCAACAAAAAGGGGGTAAACCAGGTAAGTGGGAACGCGCGAGAAATTATGATTGTCGTCCAAAAGGGTGGGGCCGCGATATCCTCTCAGAGCTAAGTTATGTTTTAAAGTGAAATTTGTTAATTAAAAACGAGTTTCCGTGCTTCACAAGGGCTGGTCCAACCCCCTGTGAAGCGTCCTAAACCTTCCCCTGTCCTTATTCCTTCCCAATTCTGGCCGATGGGTAGATGACGCAGGACGCATGCGAAATGCGAGCGCGAAGACGCTACTTGTCGGCGATTCCGTGACTTGACAATACAGCGGCCCCCAGAGGGCGCTTATTAACGGAGGATTGCTCCAGTGCGTTAACGGTGTTTGGACACGCGTTCCGATATAGACGTAAAAAATTAAGAAAAGAAAAGAACTAAATAATTTTATACAGTTTAAAAGCAATGATTATGTTTAATGTTTTTCTTCAGATTTCTAAACACATAATAAACACAACAAACATGTTTCTTATAACCCCATCTTCCCTTACCTCTTTAATAGATCTGGTTGCGTTCACATTGTCACGGAAGACAAAGTGTTTTTGTTTCGAACGTGTTTGACAATCATCCTTTTGTAACAATTAGTATTCTTCGTAAATTGGCACTAAAACGTTTCTCTGTTTCAGTTAACTAAAATAGTTTGACCCGTGTTAACATTTTTACACCATTTAATCATTATTTTAAAATTGAAAACAGCTCATACTGGAACCCATCGAACATGTTGACAACCCAAAAATATGACATAAATATAATAGAACATCAATAATTTATCATTTTGTGCCGTGCAGCATTGGTGCTAAAACAGCACGTACTTTCTCGCCTGTATTTTCACGCAAAATTACGCAAATAGTAATCAATTTTTCGAAAACATTTACATGACATTATTTAGAAAACTGTCTTTAAGGTACAGATTTCATTATGGAAAAAATATCTATATTTATTATTTTAGTTAAAGAAACTGATTTTTTTAACTTTTGCAATTTTTGAACAAATCAGGGTATTTAACGATTATGAGACCTGTCCGATTCTCTTAAACGGCCTTTACAACATTTAATCAACATCGATGTAGCCATTTTCTTTAGTTTGGAAAATGTCCCTAGGGTTTCTTGTGAAGTACACCCCAAAATTAAAATATCCGTTCAAATATATCAAATTCAAAGGGTCGTGACATCAGCAAGATCGATTGGGAAATATCAATTTTGGAGAAAATTGACTGTACGATTTAGCCGCTAGCGTTGTTCACCGACAGGCAGACGGACAGAGACAGGGACTGACGGACGGACGAACGAACGGACAGACGTTTTGCCATTATTCGATTCTTCGGTATCAAGGACATACAAAACATGGATTTTGGCTACCATGTGATAGAGGACTATCCCCTCTAAATTTAGCAACTGCATTTATTAACTTTTTCGATACAAGGGCCCTGCACAGAGAGAAATGTTTAGTTCATACAATTAATCATGTAGTAGATTCAACTAAACGGTATAGTACATTTTGGAAGAACAAATTGATTCGTCACGTTCACAAAACAGGTGTTTAGATGAGCACACTAATGCACGTATATTTATATTCAACATGTCGTACCCTCGACGAATGGCATCTTGTGGAGATAACTAAATGAATCGTTACGTTGAATAATACATTGAGTAAAATTTAAACCCATTAAACCCATTGCAGTGAAAATGACTAAACGAAACGTGAAAGGAAATACTTCCTTCCTATTCCTTCAGGCTGGTAGCAACTGTGGTTCCGGAGCGGTCACTCACCTTACAGCCCCGTAGACTAATTCTTCCTTAACCTCCATTACCTGAAAGACCCTAGCCAAGCATTTCGAAGGCAGGCTGCTGACATTTGACCACCGACGGTATTTCTACCATTAGTTTAGAATGAAACATGCTAATTATTTAAAATCAATAAAATAGTAAACACGCCATTTATATGGAGTATAATTCTATATAGAGCGTTGAATTCTCGCACTTCATATAGGCTCTATGAGCTTTCGATTTGGTCAGATGGCTGAGAACGCGCGCTTACTAAAGTGTTTATCAGTGTGACAAAATGAAACGTAGGTCTCACCGAATGATTTTATCTACGAAACAAATATAGTACCTCTTACAATTCTTAATGTTCATTCACTGACTATTTTGAATTGACTTATTTACTAAACGAAACTTAATCATGTTTAGTGAATCTTATAACAGGAATAATTATATTTACTACATGATCGCTTACTAAACATGTTTAGTACATTCAACTACGATATTTCTCTGTGTGTAATAAAAGTGTTTCTGCCGAAAATTCGTGCATTACATAACATTCTTTCTACTCCGAGCGAGAAAGTAATAGCCCATGCACCATAAGAGACATGAAAAATCGATGTTTAGTACTATCTAGGACAATTCATTTCATGGTTATGTGTTTTGCAGTCATGTGTTGTGGGTTGCGTTTGGTTCTCCTTGATCTGCTCTTTCACTTATATTATAATTTACTAAATTCTAATTTTTTACTTTCTCGTCCTTACAAAGGAACGTCGGAAGAAGAGAATGTTATATAATCGTGCGCCGGAAAACGGCGAATTTTCTGCAGAGAAACTGTTATTGCTGGGTGCGAAAAAGTAGATAAATCCTGTTCCTGAGTAAAGAAAAATAATTCTCTAACACGTGGTGTAGCCAAAATCCATGATTTTTGGGTTCTTTATATAAAAAATCGGTTGATGGGAAACTTTTGTGCATTCGTCTGTCAGTCCGTCAGTCCGCTTTCCATCTGATAATAAAAAATTGTACTTATCTGAAAACATTTCATTTTATATCTATTGTGTAAAATTGCAATATACGGCAACAGTATTTTCAAACAATATAAAAATCGATGACATTGAAAGTTAATTACTATTCATAATTTTCGAAGAAAAATGTTTAGTAAAAGCAGTGGCCTGGCGTCACAAGTCGTGATTAAATTGACGTACAAAATGTCAAATTTTTAAAATGTAAAATGAAAATAAACTAATTAATTCGCGATGTAAATAAATAGTTTTCTAAACGTTGGTCTAGTATTGCCAAATTTCATTTTCTTAAATAGTTTTCTTTAGTAGAAATAGATTTCCCTTACTATCAAGTTGTAAAAAATCTTTGTCTCAATAACAAGTAAGGTATTGATCCTGAAAGATATCAGAAAAATAAAACTCTGGAATTAAAAAATTGTTGATAAAATTTATTACAAAAGTGTAAATTTATATAAAAAAGAATATACAACCAGATTATGGTTTCCATCTACTTGAAATTTAGGATTTTAAAAACCAGGGTTTACAATTTTTGAATCAAATTACAATGAAGTGTATAAATATATGTTTTTTTTGTAGTAATTTTAAAATTTTGAAGGTTATTTTTATAAGTAGATATGTGGGGAATAAAATTTTGTGATTTTTCAAAAGGGAATCTTCTGACTGATCTTGAAAGAAGTTGATGTTCTGGTCATCTGGAAGGTAAAATATAAACAAGTGGGATTAAGAAATATGTTTTTCATTCTACATTGTCGGAGAATTGTACAAGGTAACATATCAAACAATTACAATTATAATAAAAATGTTAATTTAATTACCATTATACCCGAACATTCCTCCAGTTTCATGAAAGTGGTTGCCTCAAAATTTTAAGTTGATGAGTGCCAGACGTTCCTCATCCGAGAGATGCTCTAGAGATTTTCTAAAAGATAAACACAGTTATGTTACATGAATTTGTGTGTACATTGGCACAAAACTGAATAAAGAACAAACTGTATCGCAGAATGACAAATAATATGATTGTGGAATCACTGATATATCACTCATTGGCGGATCCACGGAAAAATCAATAGGAATCTTGATTGCTAAAAAAAGCAATGTAAATTTTTAAAAAAGTAATAAATTTTCTTAACCAAACGATATAATTACAAAATTTAACAATTTTTTGATTTTGTAAAAATTATTCTAAAAAATTATTTTCTCTTTTGATTATAATTGAAATTGAGGTGTGTCTCTTAAGGTAAGTACATATTTTCTGCATCACTTTTTAATACTATGTACCAGGAAAAAAATTCAAATTCAATTCAAAAAGTAGAAAACAACACCGTAATGGGCCGTGGTTTTATTATTTAGGTAGCCATTTTATTCTTAATCTATTTAATTCATAAATTTTAAAGATACGAAATTTCGCCACGTCGCTAAACACTGTATTCGATTGAAATCTAAAAATATATCAAAGTAAAATAAAAAATAAAATAAAATACTTAGCATAAAAGTAACAAAAATTGTATTCCGCTGCATGTTGCTTTATTAGACATTGATTAGGTGAAAGTCAATATATTCCCTAGTACATTAAAAACAGTGATACATAAGAACATATTGTACTTCTTTAAATACATATTTAAGTTTTTTCAGGTAGAGCATGAATAGTTGACGAATTATGTATAACTTTCTGGTAATATGCTATTGTTACTGAAATTTGATAAATTAAAGCGCTACATCAACTATTTAAGAGTAGAATATTAAGAATACTATCAAGCTCATATCCGAATATCACGATAACACACGTCCTCCATTAAGCAAGACTTTTTTCATAAAAACTTCAGATTCGTATTTGGATAAAAACAGGAATGACTAAGTATGTTGTTTAATTTATAGTCGACAGCTATCACGAGAATAACCTATTATTTCTACAATTTGTTTCTGCAATCTGAAAGTCTACAATGTTCCGCAAAGTAGTATGCCACATTTCAGGAAAGAATGCTTAGTTATTAAATGGTAAGTTTAAAAATAATATGTTTTACAATGTTGCTCCAAATCCTTAATGTCAGAAGCTTACAGTAAAAAAAACAGCAAAAAAACCAAACAAACAACCAAAAATCAAAACAGACGCTGCAGTAATAATGTAATGATATCTGAAAAACCAGCAGCGACTAGTGCGTCTTTTTACGTTTTTTATGACATCAATGGTCATGTAATCAAAGGCCTAAATGAAAACGTTCTAAAAAATTGTCAAGACCTTGTTGATACGTACGAAATAGCAACACAGAGTTAAACAAAATATTCTGCTATTCATTCATAAAATATTTTGTTTCATTCACATATTAATATCACACGTTTCGAGGACATTGGCTATAGTCTGTAGAATTTGTTAATTCAGTATTTTCTTTCATCTACGCAGAATCTAGCTACATATGAATATTTAATGCTCTTTAAAGGTGCGATTACCTTAGAAAACACTGCATTTACTTTTTGCAGTCAAATATTCAAGACACATTGTACACACCATTAAATGTAATTATTTCATGACATAATACATACTAAGAACAAGAATAGTCCAAATTTATGGTTTGTCTTCACAAACTGTTGGTTAATACTAACTATAATATTTTTAATTTAAATAATTATACTTTGTTCGGAGGAGGTGTATATGTATTTTGAATAAGTGACACAGAACTGACCTTATTCATCATTGTAAGCTTTCCTCAGAAACAGCATTATAGTTATATAAGCCACACAGTATTTTATGCAGAAGTACTTGAATGCAATCTCTTCTGGGGCAAAAAGCCAATATAGAAATAAAGCTGTCAAAGCAAGAGCCATAATTACAGTTGTTGTTACCGAAAACTATACTTTTTCTATCACTTGACACTGCTGTTTCTTCGTGCAGCTTTACAAACAATATGTATTGTCATCCACAAAACGGAATATTTGATTTCTTGTACGTGACGTCATTAAAGGCATATTGGATCGTAAAAGAGACGGATGATTATTCCTTGGCGAATAAATGCACAAGTATCTTGAAATTATTGTAATATGTAATAATTGTAATATACAACACTCGATATATATTTTGGTGCAATAAAGAGGAATTAAAAAATAATTTGGACATAATTGATAATACAAATACCAATACTAATTAACAAAACCACCACTTGAAATGTAATAAAAATACCAAACGGATTAAGTTATCGTGACCACGGTATGTTCTTACAATTACCACATACTTGCTCCCTGAAACTTAATAATACACGTACGTGTAGATTAATTACTAGCGGTAAAAGAAAATTACTACATGCAAAATCAAGGGTAGTGGTTTACAATGCCGTTGATATACACCATTAGCCTTTTTTTTACCCCATGTCAAGTCAGAGCTAACCAAAATAAATTCTCCAAGCATCCCATCATCCAAAACGTCCAAAATCTTATTTACAACAAAGAAAAAACAGGTTTTAGCATTATACTGTCATGGCTCTCTTCCCATAAGGGAATCACTGGAAATGAAAGCTGTATAATGGTATGGAAACAATTACAGATTGATGCTGTATGAATGTACATGATTATGTTGTAAAAACTTGTAGAAAAGTTTGAAGCAGGTCATTGAGGCAAATCCTTCTCTTAACAGGGGAAAACTCCAGAAAAGAGTTGGAGATCCCCGCACTAGGGAAAGAAGAGTACGAATTATAGCCAAAGAATATGCAAGAGACAGAGAATTACGATTTTCATGGTGTAATCCTCAAAATTATATATATATTACTGTCTTCTAGTACATTTTTGGGTGTTCTGTATTGATTACCCCTATTCCTTGGATTAGGGTTGAGCGTGCGGTATCTCGAATTTAATTGAAACTGTTTTCATAACACATTTTTCCTTCGTACGGATTCGGGGGCACAGAGTATTTTCGGATTTCCACATGCTAGAGTTTTAGCACGGGTACGATACATTAATTTTAATTGTGTTGCATACACGGTATACGCGTGTAAGTTTCCTTCGCACCTCGACGTTTTTATTCTTTGTTTCGTATGTACCGTACTCCACATGTATGTACTGTTCTTCATACGTACTCTTCCGGAAATGTAAGATATATTTCTGCCTTAAGATTCCTGGAAACATAATGTCACATATCTATCAGCAGGTAAGCTGGAATTCGGCGAAAGACAAAGCGTGCGCTACGACGGATTTGCGAGTCTAACAGCGTTCTTCACTCTTTTGCGTAGAACAGTGCAGGTCTGGCTTTGGGAACTCCGACGCCCCAGCACAAAATTGTGTTGAGCCCCCTCCAGGAAGAAATCCTGCAGATTTACTAAGAAGCGCTCATTATAATAGAATACCTTTTTATTATAATAGACTATCATAGGCCCTGAGAAGACCATTTCAGGAAGCTCTGAATAATTTTACAAAATAATGTAGTTGCGATAAAATATTTTACGCTATTAAATTAGACCTAGGTGTTACTGCCACCATATTGGCTTGGGCGACTCTGGCATTGTAATTTGCGTGAATGTGTGCGTGTGTGTGAGGGGGCCTAAATAATGAAGAGCATACCTCCTCGAAATTTTGGTTGAAGTCACACGAATATTTATTTTTGATTTATTGATAAGAGTTATTATTAAGAATGAGGTTCACGCAGTACAGTAAGAAAAGGTTACATTATGTCGCACCTTGCTGGCGTCGTTAGCCGAATTTGTTTAGTATGCTCCGTGAAGTCACGGAGATTAAGCTAATTCGAGACTCGCGGGTTCCGAGTTGGGTGACCGGCTAGGAACCCAGGGATGTAATGTCACCGAGCCCCTGGCCGAAGGGATAAAAGACACTGACTGACTGCAACGTGACGAGACTTGACTAAGATTGTAGTTAATTCCCATTAGTAACGGAGTATTACTCCAGGGAAAGCACTCATCGCCCAACAAGCGTTAAAGAGACGCGTTGAATCAACAACGACGCAACAAATTAAAAAAAAGCTATTCATGAATTCAATAGTATACTTTGACAAATAACTTAGAAAATAACGGGAGACGTTGGCGACTCTTAGAGGAGTAGTAGTGGGGAGTAGTGAGGGGATAGCTCTACGTCTACCAGTTAGGGGGTATCATCATATACTTTTCCCATTCATTTTTATTTCATTCTGTAATTAAGAATGCCAAAATCATTTGTGTATGTAGTAACACTTGTCTAAGCCAGAATCGTTTGGGTCCACCATTTTCTTCTGTGTTATACAGATTTCTGGCTTATTCAGGTTTGCAATAAAAGCTGTCAATTCAGAAAACGCAATCGTTCATGGATGGAGTAGTTTGCACGCGTAGTTTATCTCACATAAAAACTACATTTCAAAGAAACAAGGATGTCCCGGGAGAGACAAAGAAAACGGCATACAGAAACGCAACACGAAGTCTAATGAAACAAATAACTCCATAAAAAGTAAAAGAAATATTATTTTCTTCGATATTTGTAGGAACAAATGAATTCATCAGATGATTTAGGCTTCGGCTTTTGTCTAGGTACTCGTGAATTTTGTGGCTACCACCTGAAGGGAAATTATTTTAACGACTCATTCTTGATTTTATGTTTGTTTTTACAGACTTGAGACATACTACTCCCAAATCTTTTTCGTTTCGTTTTCCCAAATCTACATTTATTTATCAACACCTTGACAGTGTGTTTTGTAGAAGGTTCATTCATCGTGCCTCTCCTTCCTTCACACGGGCTTGCGAATGTCAGAGCTACTACAATTAAAGTGGCTTTAGCTCGAGTGGCGTGGGAAATACGATGATCCGACGAGGTTAGCTCAGAAATGGACGAGCACAGCTCTGAATGTCTCGTGGTACGATGTCGCCACGCTTACAAGTCAATGTTTAATATTAAAGCAATATTTGTTTTCCGCCTTATCCATATTTTTTAATACTGTCGTACTAAAAATTCCTTTGGAAAATAGTCCGTTCTTAGATATTTTTTCCGGCGAAGGCAGGTTTCCGCCTTAGATTTTACTGCATCATGTATTCTCTTCATGGTCTGAATGCTACTAACGCCATATATTGTTAAAATCTATAATTCCGAAAGTGTCTTTTGTTCAAAGAAGACACGTCTGTGGATATTGTTTTCCATTTGTGCATCACTTTTCCAAGGGTGAAATCTTAAATCCTATCAAATTGTGATACACTCAAGGCCAGATTGAGAGGTAGGGTGAATGAGCTGCAGCCCAGGGGCACAAATTAAATGAAAAAAACTATGTTTTTGCAATAATTCAATTTTTAAATGTTTCAAACTAAGGTGAAATGATAAAAATTGAGAATTCAGTAAACATAGTCTAGCAATTTATTTGTAATGAAAATGTTATTACAATATTACCAAATATTATAATATTGTAACTTTCATTCAGTTAAAATTATTTGCTTATATAAACTTTCAAAGTAATAAGATTGAAAAACTGATTACATATTTAATATTATTTTGCACAGAAATTGAATAATGGTACTGCTAGTTTTAATATGATTAAAAGAGAAATATAGAATTGTTAATATTTAATGTAAAAAAGTGAGGAAATTTTAAGTTTCATTAAGACACAAGCTACTATTTTGACAGTGTGATATACTGTACATTAATTTATTTAGTAGTATGGAGGAAAAGGATCGCCATTAAACGTATGCCCTGTGATATCAATATAGATGTAGATGTTGTCATCTGACTTTAGGTAAGAATAATTTCTCTTCAATAATGGGTAACTACAATATTGTAATGTTTGTAAACAAGCCATATTCAGAATTCATAATTTTTTCAATCTCATTGTTGTGGCGCATCTTGAAGCCTATTTAAAACAGTGCACCCTGCACATCTAATTCTCGTTACAATATTATATATTTGTGCTTTCTTTAAAATCTACCATTTTATTACTGAAATCTGTTTCTTACTTAATAAAAAATCACAGATTGATTATACTCAGTTAAATAATTTTCAATTTGCAGGAATTTTCTGATGTCCATTATTTAATACCTAATTTCCAAGAACCTGTATTTTAGTGTATTTTGTAAATAACATATTAATGCAGCAAAAATATTTACAAAAGCATATTAATATCTACCATAATCAATGGTCAATACTAGGTCTACTAATATAATCTCTGAAGCAGCAGATAAATATGTGAGCAGTGTTCTGTTTCATTTCTTGAGATCAGATATGAAGAAAATATATGGGTCTGAAGCAAATTTGTGATAAAGCTCTAAAATGAACAGGGTTTTTGGTAAGTAAGATACTTTTGTTGTTAGGAAGACATGATAATGAATATTACTGATAATGAATGAACAAATACCAGAAATACTTTTTATTGTAAACTGCACTGTGTTAAATATTAATTTTAATATCTAATTACAGAAATTAACATGGAGATATCTGAATTAAATATATAATAATATACAATTTAAATATAATTATGTGATTAAATATAACACACGCTCCTGACCTCAATGGTAGATGTATCTAAAGATCACGTCATTCATCTCACATGTATTATTCAAATATTAAAATATTGCATAATTATTGTATATTAAAGGTTAAGTTGAAAAGTCTCAAGAGTTCCACATTTTAATAATGTGCATAAACAATTTGTTTTTGATACCAAAATCTAGGCATTTTATTTGAATACAAAAAAGCAGTCTTATTTCAGCATGACAAAAATGCATACGATGAAATTTATTTACAAAGTTCAAATATAAAATTGGGTGAATGAATAAAAATGGAATCTGGTTGTGAGAAACTACCTGTAGTTGAATATAATTTGCCATAAAGTAAAGTTGGTTAAATTGACTCTCGATCAAAGTGGATGTAAATGGTGTTACCCAGCTCGTTTTGAAAAGAAAATAATGAACATTCACCACAGCCCAGATTATATAAATGCATAACAAGTACATTAATTATTACACCAACAATTACACTATTAATTAGTAGAGTAACTCTAACTATTATGTACTTACAATTTTTTTATGTTTGATAGTGTTATATTTTTTCTTTGGTTTATAAAATATAATAATGATTATGCATTACAATGTATATAATGATTATTGAAGTGATGTAAACGGTTAACAACCTCTGTACTTGTTACCTTAATGATTAGTGTAATTGTTGTGTCGATTGTGTAATGGGTGCTGGATGTTGCAATTGGGTTGAAGGCAGGGCTCTTTTGGGATCTGTGGTTGGCAAGGATACTTTGTAATCAGATGCTTTTGAGTATTTAGAGCAGGAAAGGTTGAGACATAAAACAAGAAGACATCAATAAGTATCTTAGTAAATAGTCGATAGTATCTTAAAAAAATCAACTATTCAACAATGTTCAAAATAGAAGGGTTGCATTCAACATGCTTGGAGCCAGAGAATGAATGAGAAGTAGAGCAGCAAAATTTGAGGTATTCCGTGAATGTACCAGCTGAAATGAAACAGAAATAAAATGTGTTAATCAGCCAAGTTTCTTGGATGAAGAAAGGATGCAAAATTTTAAGGCATTTCTCATTCTGAGTATTTTGTTCACTTACTTTTCATAAAAATTCATTTAGTTTATTACAACATAATTTTTTAAAGTTTTGTATATTTTCTCTTACATCACATGTAAGATAATTGCATCTCATATTTGATCGTAGAGCCTATCATAGTGAACTCAAAACTTATTACTTTAATTTAATTCACTAGGAAATAGTAATCATTGATTACAATACATTATTACACATATGTTTTGTTTTTCAAACTATTAAGTTGCAATACTCAAAGCAAGAAGTCTTCGATGTTAACACTCATAAAATTTATTCCCATAAAATTGATATATGTGCAAAAATTAATATTTAAAAAATATTTATAATTTTTTATTTGCTGCATTGTGTGATAAACAAAGATAAATTCAGTTTCTGAACATGAACACCAAATTAAATCACAACTTAAATTGTAAAAGCAAAGAATTCACAAAGCAGAACTATCATAACAATTAAGAGGTTTTGATATGGTGTTAATTTAAAAAATATAATTTTCATAAAACATACACACCCCTAATTGAAACCTTCTTTTAATAAGGATTCCAAAACGAACTCTGCGCAGTTGTTTTTCCCATTTACTTCTTCTTTAATTCCCATGTATTGCAACACAAAACTTGAGGATTCTGTTTACTCTGGTTGGTTTTGGTTTGGGAAGCAAGTCCTCCTGCACAATACAGAGAAAAGTTGACACTATTGTTAGTAGATCTTATACTACCACTAGATTACTGTAGTATATTCTTGTCAGTCATCAAGTTTAGATATCATCTCAGGGGCAGATCCAGAAAATATTTTGGAAGGGGGAGGTAGCACTTCAGTTCAGACACTTTCCACAATTTTTTAGTGTTAGCTTGAAATAAAAATATTGTTTATTCATTACAGGAATGCTCTTTGGATGGGCTGCAAATGAAATTAAAAGACTGAATACATGGTATAAGATTAAAAAAAATGTTGGTTTTGGGAGGCCTCTAGAACCATCTATGGATTTACTGAGCCATCTCTGAACCAATAAAATATAAATTTCACAGAAATTAAACCTATCAGACTGTGAATATTTGAAATTAGACATTTATGTTATAAATTTAAAAAAATGAAATTTCATTTTACTTTCAGGGTCTTAATAGATGGTTGCAATATTTCTTCAACAGTGAATTATGAAGATTAACACATTTTTTCAATAGTACATACCTGGTCAATTTTAAAAACTTTACTCTTCACCACAAAGGCTGTTGGTAAATTATTATTATTATTATTGTACTGAAATAAAATAGTTGAATAATCCAAACAAAAATGGTAATTATTATTGATAAGTTTGTTACAACAGTAAGAAAGGTATCAATTTAGTCTTTTAATTCATTTAACAATTCTCTTTAAAATATATTATGAATAAAAAACACATTATATATCACACAACTATAAACTGAAGAACCTCAGAACTCTATTTAATGAAAACTCAGAATTTCATTCATCAGTTATATTTAAATTTGTCTCTGGTAGATTTCATTTATTCACTGATAGACTCAGATTCTTCTGCATTTCTCATTCTCTTTACACCTCTTTTCGATGGGAAAGCAGATGTGGCATTATTTATTTGGGATGGCCCTGCTTTTACCTCTATTTTTTCTTTCTTTTTTTTATTAATGTTCAGCAAAGTGGCTTTAACACTTTCTTGCATATGCACTTCTGCAGATGTTATCTTTGATTGCCATGGAATTTCAGAATCCCCTGAAGTTTCATTAATGTTGCAAGATATTGTTTCATTCTCACAGATCCCTTCCACTAAATTTGTGGAACCAGGAACAGAAGCATTTCTTGTAGTACATGTTGTACCAGAAAGCTTAGTATAATTGTTACATAGCATCTCAAACTTTTTCTTTAGCTGTGCATATTTATGATTACTCTCTGCTAGAGCGATTTCCATTTTACATATTTTTTTCCTTTGTTCATTGATAAGAGAAGCCTGTTTCCTCAATTTAATTTCTTGTGCACTAATTTGTAAAGATTGGTAACATTGACAAGATTTTAAGTATTGTATATCATTGGCAATATCTTGTAACACTGAATAAATTTCTTGAGGACGGACATATGATTTATTCATCCACGAGCATCCTGGTGCAGGGAATGCAGGTGTATTTAATTGAGGACCAGCATATTTATCATCAGAATATTCACCCAAGTAGCAAGAAACAATACTATTATATGATGGCCTAAAGCCCTTATTTGCAGCATATTTATGCGAAGATGAGTCATTTCCAGCGGAGACGGCGGAGGAATCTCCTTTTCCAGAATTTTCATTTGCATAATCGCGTCTTCCAGAGTTCGCGGTTACACACTGTTGATCTGTAGAAAATAAAAATCCAGGTTGTTCAACTGCAGAAAACAGAGCTGATGTATTCTTATGTACAGAAAACTCTCGTTGACTTGGAGCCAATCTTTTGCGATATCTGATTACAGGTAAAATATGTTCTTGGAAATGTTCTGTTGCCATTACTGTTAGATTTTCAAGTTCTGCCAAACCGATTCTAGGTCTCGTATTGCACTTCCCCAAATAAAGTAGAGCAGAATATATTTTACCAAGAATTTTTCCTGGTATAAAAGGACATCGCCCGTCTTCCATATATTCTGAATAGGTTTCGTGTAAACGCCTTAAAATGAGATCAATATGCCACAATATGACTTGATGGTTGAAATAAATACTGTTATTTCTTTCCGTGATATTTCGCGGCATTTTCTTCTTAATCCTTTCTTGAACAAGGTTAAAAAATGGTTTAGTGGAATAAAACCCCCAAGTTAACACATGTCCACACACATAATTTAATCTTTTGCAAACAATTCTGCATTTTGCTATTTCATCGTACGTGAGGTGAAACAAAATTGCCAAGAGAGCGTGATCTGGAAGACTTATCAGTGAATAAGGCATAATCGTCACGATTAAACAGCTTTCAAACTGCAAAACTAGCACTTTAAACCACAGACAAAAACACAGTTATGGCGGCTTCACAGTTCTAGAGGCTTATGCAAGCTTATGCAAGCAAGACGTGAAGGTACGTTCAGAAACATGTCACGTGACTACGTGCAGGGAAGAGCGTTCTTGCTGATTCTTTATTGGTCTACCCGGGAAATGAGAGAATTTAGTGATCCATACGTGATGAAAACAAATAAACGTTCACAAGTCTACTGAGCATTTTTTTATGAAATAGATATAATTAAAATAATCTATTTGATGTCAAATAATTTAATATTAAAATATATACATTTTAATATCCATAATATATATTTTAATTCTTCATACATTTAATGTTAATAATGTACATTAATACACGTTGATGTAATACATAATGTATTGAAGATTATTTATATGAATTCCATTAAAATGTAATTTATTATAAAATACTTTTGTCAGTCCAGTCAATATTACATACGATATATGAAATACTATAAAAACATTTAAGTATGCTAATATTAAATAATATACTGATGTAGGGTATTATTCATTGATATTTTAAAAGCTATCTGAGTATAAAAATTTGACATTAATTTCTTTGCTTTGTGGAATACAACATATATTTTATTCTTCATTTAATACACCGAGCCATTAAAATATATATATATGTACCTAGAAATGAAAATTTGAAATAGAACGTTATGAATAACCAAATTATTATTGACGAAATACACTGATTTCTCATTATGATTTCTAAATTATGTCTCAAAGCAAAATGAGGGTCAACTGAAAAGGAGCAGTAATGGTGGTAGTGGTGGTAGCATCAACTATATGCACATCCCGTTGACTTAAATGCATCAAATGCATTTGCACTTCCTGGTGAACATGCCTACGAGTTTAGTACAATTTTATTGTAATCTAAATGTAGGTGTTCTAACTCATGTGAAATTTGTTACGACAAAACGTTGTGGTGTTGCCTTTCCCCACTGAGGTTCCAGGTTCGATTCCCGTAGAATCCCCGTACAACCTCATGTGAAATTTGCATGCATCACAGGTGTTAGTCCAACCCCTGTGAAGTATCCTAAACCCTACCCCAATCCTAATTCCTTCCCAATTCTGGCTGCTGAGCAGTGACGCAAGGGCGCGGAGTAGGTCGCGGAGATACTACTTGGCGGTCCTCCTGACAACTGACTGCGACGAGACGTGACGGATATGACATACTGTTAATGGAGGATTACTCCCGCGCTGAAATTAATGGAGGATTACTCCGAGAGCGCAAGGCGCTCAACGTCTCCCGGGGCTTTGAGCTGCGTTGCGTCAATTAAAGACGCAACAAATTTATTAAAAAAAAAAAAAAAAAAAAAAAAAAAAAAAAAAAAAAAAAAAAAAAAAAAAAAAAAAAAAACCTCAGCCAGCTGAGTCTCAACCACCGGATGTCGCGCTGGCGTTCAATCGCACAGATGTGCACAGTGCACACTCACTTCTCGGAATTCACTACTTTCACTACTTTTGCGGGGCACACGTGCACACCAGGGAGATTCCTAGAATTCCAAACACACACACACACATATCTTTATATATATATAGGATGGACTAAAAGCCCCGCTACGGTCAAATATCTTGGGAAAAATACTTGCGAGCGAAAAAATAAGAAATTCATATTTAATAATTTTCAAAAATCTATTCAATGATACCATGGAATAATGATACCATACTGGAAATAAAATATAAAGGTCCGAAAAAAATTTTCTCCAAGAAAATTGACTTTGGAGGAGTAGTCATTATATACCAAAATCACAACAATCAACGTTTTTAATCTATTTTTTAATTAGTAGTCTCCGATGTAATCTCTAACATTATGTTGTCAATAAATGTCTCTTTATATTGACTGACGTAATATTTTCCCTTTACCTTCACCATTTATCTACAACCCCCAAAGGCGGGGAATTTTCCGTCGTTGTCCCTTTAGTGTCTCGCAACCGCTTACGGAGTAAAGTGTTATTTATTCGGTACCGCTTACGCAGTAGCGATAAAGTGATGTAATGCGCGAAAAAACTCCGCATTTTCGGCAGAAAACTCTTATTACAGGGCTCTAGTGACCAAAAAGAGCATAAATGCAGTTGCTAAATTTTGAGGGAAAATCCTCTAACACGTGGTGTAGCCAGAATCCAAGTTGATACCGAAAAATCGAGTGACTACAAAAGGTCTGTTCGTCCGTCTGTCTGGCGGTTGTGAACCATGCTAGCGATTAAACTGTTCAGCCGATTTTCTCCAAAACTGATATTCCCAAATCGATCTGATTGATGTTGCGGCCCCTTGAATTTGAAACCGACATTTTAGTTTTGGGGAGTACTTTACATGAAGCCCCTGGAACAATTAAAAAAAAGGTTCCGTCGTTTTTAATTAAATTTTGTTGTCGGATAGTGTGAAGGTCGTTTAATAGAATAGTGCAAGTCTCATTTTAGCTGTAAACTCTGATTTCGCAAATATTCAATTTTTTTCGACGTCTTCCTACAACTACAATTATGAAGAGAGTTTTTTCCCTTCATGACAGCTGTTGTTTGAAGATAGATTTTGAAATAAGTTTATGTACAATTTTTTCAAAAATTTGATTACTTTTGACGTAATTTGGTATGAAAATATGGACGAGAAAGTACATGCTGATTTAGAGCCACTAGTTGCCTTTACTATAAGGATTTTCGAATTTGCAATTGATGGAAATAAAGATTTCCTGTGACGACAACACACACTTAAAAGAGAAACTTAAAAGAGCGAAAGTTGCTGCCCTTCCTTCACTATCTCATTTCACTAGGCCAGTATCACGACCGGGGTGAACCGAAGCACGTCGCACTTTATTGAATAATGGAGAGGTAGCCTGAAGCGTGTTTGCCTCTTCAGATGACAAACTGCCCCTCAGAGACGAAAGCCAGACGGCACACAGAGTCCGTGCGTTATTGTAGTCCGTCGTCTGGTAAACTTACACCTGTGTGAAAACGAACAGAAACAACAGGGAGAAAGAGGCCCTAAAATGAAAATGAGGCAGAAAGAATAATGTACTCATGATACTTTCATGTCGGTTATACAGGCACGTAGAAAATTTTAATGACTCGCCTTTCACAGGAACAGCTTTGTTGAGGGTACGCAGTAGAAATTGTTGAAATACGGAAATGTTGCAAAAGACAAAATTAATATTCTATTATGAGTTGTACCGAAATACTTGAAATATCCATATTTGATAACCGTTTCCGCTGGAAAGGTTCCACATAATTAAAATTTGATTGAGGTTCACACTGACAAAAGCAAGCTCTCCACCATGGAAATATCGGGAGTGAAACAATATTATTATGAAAGTGCAAACTGAAGACGTTACCTGGGAAGCTGCTCTCACATAGATGATATCATTTATTATTTGATACATGCTATTTACTTGGCAAATTTTGTTAAATTATCAGAAATTTTGAGTTGACTGTTTATAAAGTAACGCTTAGTCCCAGTTATAGAAGAAGACAGAGACAATGTTTAATTGCCAATGATTGTCTAATTGTCAATGATTAATAAATCTACAACACAGTAATTTGATTTATATTATGCACATAAATTATTAATGTATCTAAAACCGAGTAATTTGATTTAAATTAGAATCAATATATAAATGTAAAAATAAAAGGGTTTTGATGATTTTATTTCGATAATGTAAATACTTTCTACATAAATACTAACATTTTTCAGCAAAAAGCTGGTAAATGAGACTTTTCAATAATTTAAATATAAGTTGTGTTTAAACTTTGGTGAAAACATTTTTTCAAAATACCATTTTGTCTCATTCAAATTTTTAAAGTGATAGATTTGGCTTTAGTTTTTTTACTATCGTCCACATTGTTTAAAAATCTAAAAAAAATACATGTTATAGAATCTTATGAAACACATTCTAGGAGAACAACTGAGACAGTACTCCAACGTTATCATGTTAAAAATCTGTTTCAAAACTTATTTATTTTTTCTATTTGAATTTGACGTAAAAATTGGTTGACAAAAATAACTTCAAACTGAACTATTCTCTCCCCCCCCCTCATCTGCATTTTTTTAAGCCTGATACGTACAATAAAAGCTGAGAAAAAATAAAACATCAAAAACACGTTTCTCGTTGTATCCCTGCAGCAGATTGCCTTAGGAGGCTTATTTTGACTACTTAGTATTTGTAGCATTTTTTATTCTTCATTTGAGCATTGCAATTATGGATTTGGTTAGGGGGCACTTTTCAGCCCCATATTCTGCTATACCATTTCAATCAGAATAAAAACTAGTATCAAAAATCCTCCCACCGTCGGGACTCAAACCCCAGGATCCTTCGAACAGAGTCACTTCATTCACATCAATTGATGCCCTGAGCCACCTAGGATGCGTAGGGAGGCACACAGGCGCTCACGTGAGCACCAGCTCCGCGGCTTCTGCGAGAAAGCCGCCAGTACTCGTGAATTATCCCCAAAATCCAAATTCTCCCTTTCAAATATGCAGGGCCTTCTGGTGATCGCATAATGTCAATTTGGGGGAAAATTTGCTAAACCGTTTAGGTGGTAGCGTGGACCGCAGACGGACATATGTTTTGTCATCAACCAATGTCTCGATAATAAGGGCACGCAAAACGTGTTCTCTGACTACACATCGTGTTCGAGAAAGCAATTTGCTACAAATAGGTATAAGATTTATCCATGTTTTTCCATATGAAGTCTAGACTGGATGATTTTTTGTGACAAAATTCGCGGTCTTTTGCCGCAGGATTATAACTTTCTTTATACTTCGTAAGTAGTATGCGAGAGAAATAAAAATTAATCACAAAATAATCCGGATACAACTCATAACCAGGAAATTTGCCATTTGAGTGTACCATGTACTCCGAAAAAGTCCATGAATAGAAGGAAATTTGAAGACTCAAATGAAATTAGAGTATGTCGCAACGTGACACCTGTCGCTAGGTAAGCCTTGCGTCTGGGTCAAGAAGCAAGCACGCGATTTTGCTTTGCATGTGGTGCACCTGTCAGCGGTTGAAGGATGTCAGAACACGTCTTTGCTTTACCGTCACATTAAAATGTATGAGTAACCATTTGCTTGCACTGGTAACAATGTCGCTGTGTCGTAATTTATCACCTTACTGAGTATTCTGAATTTTAGAGACCCCTGAACATTATTAATAATGGTATTATTTTCAATACGAAGTTGTAATAAATCTGTTTTCTTTTCCCTAAAAAGAACATCTGTAATTCCCATAGCCAGAATTTTACTCAATTTGAGTTCGAATAAATTATCTAACAGTTACAGGCTTTTTCCTTATACCTTTAGAGAAGATCTAAACAGTTTTTCTTGGTAGTAATTGATAAGAAAATATTTGTCCCCGTCTAATAAAAAACACAGAGAAATCGATTCCCTGTCGTTAAAACGGGGAGAACGATAATTTGAATAACAATATTTCCCACTGAACACTAAAAAAGTTCAGATAGGTTCCATTTATGTTGAGAAGAAAACAAGAGGCCATCTCGGCATTCGCTCAAACGATCAGGGAAACTGGACGAAAAAACCGATCGATGTGGGGGTCATTAACCCAGAAGCTGAGGTACAATACTTATTACAAATTGTTTAGAATTATACAGTCCAAACAATAATGCATTGAATATTATTATTAAAGTTAATATTACTTTCCTTTCTGATGCTCAGCACCTAAATGTTTAGAAATAGTTATTCAGCAGAAAAGACTATACTTTGCACTTACTCTCATCGAGTAGCTTACATCATTAGAAACAGCTCGTGTTCCTTCTGGAACTCGAAAATCGTATTTTAATGGCCCAAAGTGGATCGTTTCCGAATTATGTACGATGGAGCGTCTATGGCGCGTCTAGGCGCGATACCCGAGACGCAGTAAACGTGTTTTGCGGGTTGCATGTGTGTCAATCAATAAATCATAGATGCCTTATTTTTCGAGGCTCAGTCCTGCTCTTTCGCCTGATCACAAAAATTTTGTTACACTTTTTTTCACCTAGCAGAGAAATAGGGAATCTCTCGGGTCCACAAACAGGCGAATTGAATTGGATTAAACTCAGAAGCTTCTTTAACGCTTAATTTTTTTTATATGCAGGACTCCTACAATATGGGACAGACGGTTATACTTCCCCTCCGAAGGAAGGTGCACAAAATATTTTTTCGCCTTTAAAAATTCAGTCATGTATCGGTTTTGAATTCACGAACTTGGAAATAACTATCTGATCAGCTAACCGTGACGCCACCGAAGCCTTGTGTCTGCTTCCTTCCTAAATCATGATCTGCATTCTATTATAATTCGTCATGAATTACTTTGATGCACGCCCGAGGAGTACGAATAATTCCCTATCCATCAGCAGCACACGTACGTGCGTTTTTGTCTTTTGATTCTTAAAAATGTTACTGTCTTTCCGTAGCATCAATTGATGTCACTGAAGTGCCTCTGACTGAGAGGTCCTACGGTTCAAGTCCTGACTGTGACAGGGTTTTCGTCACTAGCTACATAGCTACGTCGAGTTCAAGCGCTGTCTGACGCAGAATTCTAACTCCCGGCTGCTCTGATCGCTAGTTTTCCGTAGTTTCTCCGATCAACACCAGACGAATGCCGGAACGAACGGGACCGGTCCACGCGCGATCATTCCTTCCTCGTCCCTGTCCAATCCTCACTCTTTACATACACCTATTTACATAGTGTAGAAAGTGTATGTAATGCTTCAAAAAATCTGTGTCGAGATTTTGACGTGAATAGCAGTTTCGGGCGTCCGTGATGGCGAAAAGTGTTTCTTAGCTAACTGTCCGCGCGTCTGTGGACAACACCATCACTTTAGCCGTTAAAGATTGTTTCCCAAGAATGTAATTCATATTTCTCTTGTCATTACGTAGTTATTAGGATACATAGACAGGGTTTTTCACGCATTTCTCTAGTGTTCAATGCATAATTTTGCTTATAGTTAGCGACATTTTTTACCATTTTATTCTTCGTAGAAATATTACTAGGTTCTACTAATGATATGAGAGATATTTTTATTTCACCCTGATATTAAAAAAATGGTGCTTCGTATTTTGAAAATGAAGTACAGTCCTTCCTATAATTCACTTACAAACAAAATAATTTCCAGAATGATTAGATGCAATTTCAACTTTGCTGAAGTGCAAACTTTATTGAAGGACAATGTAATACAAAATATATATGTATATTAATTATTAATTGTATTTAGTTAACAAATATTAATCCACTTTTTACGAATTATTAAAATGTAATGTTGATGAAACAATAACAATAGTAAAAAACGGAAATTTACAAGCCTAATAATTGCAATGTAACAAAGGTACAAAGACACTTTTACTGTTCATTAGAGTCTAGAATATGCATTGGTATTTAGTTTGTCATTTTTAGATTTCAAAACATATTTTGACAGTTCATATTATATTAAATCACAGAAAATATGTGTACATTAGGATTCAAAGTAACTACATATTTCAGAGTTAATTTCATAAAATTGTTTTATAAGTATGTGCAATACAAATGTAGTAAATTGATAGTATTTGTCTCTGCCATAACCATCAACAATGTGGAGGGTATCTTTACTGTTTAATTTTTATTGGTGCTCGTGTTGTGAAATTATTTTCTTCCGTTAATAACTTTCTTGACTATTTAATCTCACAATATGAATTTGGACATCTTTTAGCACTAGATAAATGTTAAAATTAGATGAGAGTAGAATGACACTAAGTAGCAATCTTTTATTAGACAAAAATATACTTTAGTTCTTATTCAAAGTGATGTTTAATTTAGCTGGTGCCACACACAAACTGTAATAATAACAACAATAATAACACATTTGAAATTTAATAACATTTTTGGAAAAGAGAATATGAATATAATTAACTCACTTTATATAGTTCTAGAAATTATATTAAATATATTATAGATAAAATGTGCAACGAAATATGTGGAAAATTCATAAATTTTCCTAAACTATTAAAAATTTGGAAGTTGTTTATTGTGTACCTGGAGTGCAACGAGCGAATTCGGGGAAAAACATGAAGAAACTTTCGAATCCATCCCTCAAAAGTGTCCAATTCAAAATATATCCCACATAGAAACATCTAAAAATGCGTCAAAAAATCAGAAAACGACCTGAAACAGCTACAAATGTAAAAAAAAATTACGAAACCAATCCGAGAAATGCGGACAAGTCGTAGTCAATTTCCCCTACAACTGCTCAGAAATGTATGTCAAAATTTAAAAATAAACTGAAAATTGATGAACTTTTAAATAATGACAAATACGCAAAAAAGTTAATAGAAAAGCGAGCACCAGAAATTCCCCCTTGTTGTATTCTGCGCGCGCTTATGGTTGTAACATGCAATTATATCCAAGGTCGGAACCCATCACTATTTTGAAAATGATGCAAGAAGTAAAAGAATCGTATTACATATTTAATTACATTTATAAATTAGCAGTATAATTCTTATCACAGTAAAAGAAAATTCAATTGTAATATTATGTAAAAGAATACATCTTAGTTAAAATATTTAGTGCAATGCAATTTTGCTGGAAATTAATACATTTCATTAAATAATGTACGAAATTCCAGCATTATGATTAACATTTGAAAAATAAATATACTCAATTACTTTGAAACTATTTTATACTTAAGGGAAGGTTTAAAATCATTTGGAATAAAAAATTGAATTTGTGTGTTCGCTTGTTAAGTTTATATTGGAATTTGTGTGATGTAACGAAAAATACATTTTTCATCTGTAATGCCTCTGGTGATTTTTATGGGTGTTAAAACCCCATGATCCTTCACGGGACACACCCCACTGTCATCAAATAACCACCAAATAACCATGTTTCCCAGAGCACTATCTGTGTTCGAAAATTGATTTCTCATGGCACACAAATAACTGGGCGATAGTTACTAAAAATAATACTCTCATAATCTTTAATTTTCTATGGCACTAGGTAAAATTATAAATCCTAATTCCTGACCTCTGAGTAATCGAGGATTATTTAAAAAATGTTTGCATTGACGCATTCAAAAGTTATTCCACAATATTTGTTGAAGTGGAGTAGCCATCACTGTTTTGTATTGAAAATCTAAGCGAGTTTATGATGCTCGATGGTGAATCTAAGGGTAGGGAGGCATGGAGGCCGTGTCCTTGGAAAATCCAACTTTTTTCTTAAATACAAAAAAGTTAAATTTTCCAAGGACACGGCCTCCAAAAAGTATTAACGCTAACCATTTTATTTTGTTTTAATTTCAAAAATGTAACTGTGTGTGTGTAGTGGAATTCGAATAGAAAATAAATACCTTTTGTATCCGTATTTAAATAAAGATGGAGATTTTAAAATTACATTTAAAAAAACAATTTTTGAAAATTAAATTTTCAAATCACTTAAACATAGAACCAGGAAAACATACTGCTTCAGGTAATGGACATTTTAAAAGAAAAACGTGCATAAAGTCATACATAAAATTTAGAACAATTTAAGAAAAATGTGAAAGACAAGAACCAATAATATAATTTAGGGAACCACTAAACTAGGTTGAAATATTTTTTTACTGAAAACTGAACATTTTAGTTTAAACGAGTTATTCTCTGAGAGACTATTTATCTCACCAGAGAGGCTTTTTCACAATACATCTCTACTAATGGCACATCTGTTTGGTGGGTTTATCTTCCTTCTTCAAATATTTTAAATGATATAAAATATTGTTTGGTGAAAAAAATTTTAAAAAATCGTACTCGCGAAAAACATTTTATATTGCTGTACGAGTACGTAAAGCCATAAAACGTCGGCGGGCACACTGAATATATCATTTTTGTGTTAGAAACTTTGATGTATGTAGTAAATACAGTTCCTGACAAAAAGGGTCACAAACTATGAACATTTAACATTACCAGCATATGACTTAACACTTCACTTCACATTTAGACTAATGATGTAAAAATGAATATCGACATTAATGTAATTAGTATTGAACGGCTATTTATTAAAATATTTTTTGTAGTTTCATTCAAGATATAAATAATATAAAACATCTTATCATATTACATCTTTTTGAACATTAACTTTCTAGATGTTACGGCAATATTTAAGAAGCGATGTAATTATACTGACTACTAGAAAAAGAGATGTACCTTGTAGTTTGAAAAAGTTTGTTAGGTGAAAGCAGACCGGAATAGCATCGGTCACTGCGGTGCAATCACACTTCACAGGATAAAATCTTGGTAGAATTTCTAGGCCTAACTACCAAGATCCTCGTAAAATCATATATTATTAATCACTTCACCCTTCACTTTACTTCCACTCATTTCATTTCACCAATAAACCTAAGTTTCAGTTATTTGAATTGCACAGGATCTCCTGGAAGTATATAACAAAATGCCGGTGAAGGTAGAGAACGGACAATGTTTTCATTCATAATTGAGCACCATAATAGCATTTTACAGTAGTTGTGCAAGATAAAGCTTAAGAAGGATGATCAGATTGTTGATGTTGTCGACGAGAGCGCCAATCCTGGGGTGAATGGTTTACGTCATTTTCATCATCATGATCACCAGTTGCTCCACTACTGTCATCACCATTATGATTACTTTCACGGTCGTCTATAATGTCATCCCAATATAAATCATCAATATCACTGTCATCATCGTTTGGCCCTTGTTGATTCGGACGTGCTCTGCGTACTAACAACCAAATGTATGCCGTCACGATTGTTATGAAAAGCATCAGCCCGCTGAGTTTCCACAAAATTTGAAAAAATCGCATCAACACTCGCACCAACAAAGTTGCTCTAGAGTTGCGAATCGGCACCCACATGGTTACACCGCAGTATGAGTATCGTGCAGTAGCCCAACTTAACCTTAGAGTAGAGATATACAAGAGTGCGCACCAGGGTGCGCACAGGGCATCAACATCTTTCGCGCCCGAGTCACGTGACTTTGGGACACGTGTGGATCGTTTGCAGTAAGCAAATCTCCACAACGCCCCCAAATAATTACGCTATAGCACCAGAAATAACAAAGGGCACGCAAAGGTACACACAATACAACGCAAAACATGCTGCAAAGTCACATGACTTGCGGCCACCGCATGTTGAAACCTGCGCAGTAGGTTCACGCGCACTCTAGTTGTATCTCTCCTCTATGAACTTAGGCCGTTTGTTGGCTAGTTAGGAATGAGCGCGCATACGCTAGCGATCCTGGCAGAAACACAGTAAAACAACGCAAAGCTGCTACTGCTGAAGCAGCTGGTTAAACACACAAAAAAATAAAACCATGCTGTTTCTTGACGTCCTGGTTTTATATTCATAGAATTTCAAGGGTATGTCAGTGATTAACACGTACAATTACACAGAACTAACGTTTTAATATTTTATTTGACATGTAACGGGACACTTTTGATACGTACCAACGGAATTCTTATACTTTTCCAGCTTACCCATTAATATCAATGCGCGTTTCAAAAAAATACACACTGTTTTGCAATTAAATGCTGCAAGGCTAGTAAAGGAATGAATCCTGAGTTATGTTTTTTGTTTTTTACTTTTCCAAAAGGCCTAGAAAGGAAAGGCAGAATGTTGTTCAAGAGCACAACGGAAATTTTATTATCATCTAGATACCCTTATTTACTACCTATGTAACTTACCCATCTAGATCTTGTCAGAAAAAGTAAATAAATACTTGCTAATCCTCTTGATTCTGCCATTATCTTTCAATAGATTTCAATTATTTAAATGATTTCTTTCCAAAAACATTATTCGAAACTTCTTCACATTATTATTATTATTTTCGCATTAGATGTCGCCTGCAATATTTATATATGAAGATCATGCATGCATACATGCATGTATGTATGTATGTATGTATGTATGTATATATATATATATATATATATATATATATATATATATATATATATATATATATATAGTGTGTGTGTGTGTGTGTGCGCAGGCGCATCGTCTCTATATATAAATTTTGCAGGCGACAAACTACATTCTTGGTGGACTCAACTATTGATATCTTCAGTTAACTCTAAACTTTCCTCGGTATCTATTGTAATTTTTGTGTTTCTATACATGTTTTTCATAAGCTCTATTAAATGTTGGGGTATTTCTCTTTGCTGGATAATTTACTATCATTTTTCTCGGTAGACTCGATCAGATGCTTTCTTGTAGTTCACAAATAAAATTTGTAGCTCCTAATTACATTCTTTGTGTTCTTTCTAAATTGTGTTTGATTAGAAATCGTTATCTGCGTTATCTGCACTTGGTTGTCCGGGAGACGCCGCGTCCGAGACGAAGGTGCTGACGCTTCGACCACCATTCTGCGACCTTCCTCAAGGTATTGCGTCGGCACCTGTGCCCGGAATACATACTGACAAATACATACTGACTCCGACCCCGGAAGTCTACGCTCTCACGTTATTTGCACATGTCCTACCCCCTTGGAACCCCAATTGTTCTTGCTGAAGTATGACTTTTACTACCTTTTTTAATATGCCAATTACTATATTTTATTAAATTTTGTATCCATTTAGGAGACTGATGACTCTATAGTTTTTGCACTGATTCCTTTCTCCCTTCTTAAATAAGGGAACATAGGCATCTTTCCAGGAATATGGTATAGATCTTTTCCCCCCAAGACATGTTAAAGTGAATAGTCTTCCTTTGACACTTTCTGAGGAGTATTTTAGAAGCTCGATATTAATACCATCTAGGCCAGGGCTTTTCCAATTTTTTCTTTCTTCCAATTCTCTCATTTCAAATGGTTCTATTTCGTATAGGGTAGAAGGGTGTAAGTAGGAATTTAGGTTTTCATCTTTTCAATTAATATTCTCTATTGCTGTTTAAAATAAGAGAGCTACACATTTCCTTTAATTTTATTTATATTTGCATCATCAAGTTGGGTATTAGCCAGATGTCTCATTAAGTTGTGTGCTCTTATGTGACTGTCTGGCACAACCTTCTCTATGTTAGAGTTATGTCTGTCCTGACTTTCTCGTTGAGCAGTTTTTATCATTGCTTTGATTTGAGTAGCAATTATTTGATTGGTGCGGATATAATGTTCCATCCTTGTTCGTAGCCACATATTGTGAGCTATTCTTTTTTCTTTAACCCTTTCAGACCTGGCGTACATCTCCATGTACGTGATATTTACACCGTGGTCAAACCTATACAAAACGTATGTAGAATTGTAATTGTTCGAGATAAAGTATTTTATCTTTTATAATTTATTTATCTTTCATATTTTATTATCATTTATTTATCGTATATTACTCATTTACCTTTCAAGAAACCAGTCTTAAAATATAACTTTTTTCGACAATCCCAAAGAAATCAGGTCTGAAGGGGTTAATGACATTCTTTAGGACTTTGTTCCTGACTACACAGGTCTACAATTTGAAACAAAATTTAATCGCCAGAGATGAAAGCAGGTGTTTTTTGTTACTAAATATGAATCTGGTTTGGGTTATTTCCTATCACGTACCATTGTTGAAATAAATCGCATTTCCGTAAATACTCAGATATTCAATTTTTGAGGCTACAAATGTAAACTTGATATAGAGTATATATTGACGTATATAACGTATATACAGACAATTAACAGATCTGATGGATAAATACTGAATACATTGAATAGTAAAGATAAGCCACAAGTTGAAGTTTTGTAAACTCGAAATGCAAGACAGAGGGAACTGCTGTTGATTTCGTTTTGTGAATGCTTTCGCATGGGAAAAGTGTAAATGGTTGTAAACGTTGAACAGACAGCAAATAAAAATAATAATGCAGTTTTGTTCATCCTCCGACAAAATATAGCGGTTTGTTTTAGTTTAAATTCTAACATACGTTTGCCTCACAACAATTGAACTTGTCTTGATGAATGGGTAACTAAACAAATTGGAAATGAATTCGAGTTGCTAGAATTCTTTCTTGATATGTGATTCCCTTCCTGAGGTATCTTCTCTCTTCTTCCTTTTAGTGATTTTGTTTTTTTTATCAGCGCATTTTGATGGTCAGTTTTGGCGCTCTACGATAGAAAAACCATTTTATAAGTGTAAGAGTGGCCAGGTGTGTGTGGAGGGTGATTTTGTTAAATAGTGCAGGAGTGACTTGCAGGAACCGCCATAACACTGTCGCGCCCCTTCTTAACACTGCCAAAAATGTATGCATTTTTTGTGGAATTTTATATTTCATCGACATCGACATTCTACTTTTATTTCCTCGATGTATATTATTATTATTATTATTATTATTATTATTATTATTATTATTATTATTATTATTATTCGGTGTTCATTTATCTAAGACGTTGGCTTTGCATTATTTCTGATCTCAAAGCATTCAGAAGAATACTGCGGCTATATCTTGTTGCTTTTATCTATGATACCTGCCACCGAATTGTGTGCGGTAAACATATTCAGATTGTTTCCTTTCCTAGCGCTGATAAGAATGACGAACGGATGAAGGCAATGTCAGAACTTCATCTTCGAATGCATCATATGTCAATGCTACTGAAATAAATGCAAAACTGTTCTAACATTGCGAGAATCGGCGAATTGATGGGGCTAGTTTCAAAACTCGACTTTTCCACCTTTGGTGAAAAATGCGATATTGGTTTCACTAGAGGTCCGTAGCAGTAATGCGTCGTTCTATAAAATGATTTCTAGTAAATGCTTTTTCTGTTAACTCTGGAGGGCTTCATAATAATTTGTTAATTTCAGAACGCGATCTTAAATCTTCATTTCGTTGCAAAGTGCTGTCTTTTCAATCCATCCGTTTTGGGGCCGTATTATATCAAAATGAAAATTTATCATTGTATATAAATCTAACTGGTCTAAGCATTGCCCAAGCTGATACTGAAAATGATTAATTTTATGAAAGTCAGCAGAAAGAGGTTGCTGATCTGCATATTTGGTGAAAAATGCCACATGAAATATTGAAATCGAAAGAAAATAATTGTAAAATACCTCTCTTGTATAAATATTTAATGAAATAAAGTTTATCTTCACGAAAGAAAAAAACATTTTCACCAAGAATACAAACAATATCATTTACATTAAATTCCAAAATGATACTTTTCCAAATGTTTAGCTCAACCTACTTCATGACTAGATATTCCTAAATTATCTTATAGTATTGTTTTTATTTCCGCTAGCCAAGGACATTAATCTCAAACATTTGCTGCAGATTGTTTGAAAAAAATGATGCGACACTTTCGTGTTTTTCTCAAAACAGACTAGAATGAAAAAGTCCCATTTTGAAACTAGATCCCTCAATTAAATGTTATCTGCCAACATTTAATATTTACATACGCTGATTGTTCCACGTCGGTTCGGGACATTTTGTTTAGTTATTTAATATTTAAATAAAATATAATGTTTTGGTGTTGTTAGTGCTGCTTATGCTACTGAAATCTTTTAGAAATCTCCAAAACGGCATGGACGGACCGAACACCGCTGCACTTGCTGAATCGCTATGAAAAATGCTCGAGTGGTGCAGGGTTAACATATCGCACCTCTAATAGAAAAGTGACACAAATGCGAATTTCTGATTTCTCAGAAATTGCAATTTTAAGTTTCGTAGTTCTGTAATACTCTTTATAGATTGTACCAAATATTCACCTTCTAGCGGACAGTAATTGAACTAATTCAAAATCAACTTCAGAATACTAGCAGTACCTCTTGGTAACCTCTTATCAGCTTTTAGCTAAAAGTGACAATTTCGCACTTGTGTCACTTTTCTATTGGAGGTGTGATATATTATCTCCATACTACATAACGCATATTTTTAATTTCATATACAAGCGATCAATTTCCTCATTTCTTCAAAATTGAAATATTTGCCTTCTTCGAGAAAGCGAATTTTGACAGCTTTATGGATAAAATTGTCAAGACAAATGTAGAATGTTGTAATTTAGTGGATTTAATTGTACTGCAGGATGGATAAAATATCCACGTAGACTGGGAAACGAACCCGCTGCTTCATGAGCTCTTGAATAACACTGACACGAGCCATTCTTTCGTACTTCCGACACTCTTATAACCACACATTTTATATTGACGAAACTCGAAAGCAACATTACGTTTATAAAAGTTAATGTCATTTCAGTTTCATGAGCAGGAATCACGGAAGTCTTTTTTCACTGTACTCCCACTATTTAGCTCTTAATGTACGTGAAAGTGTTTTATACGCTCTCCAATAAAATAAATTAATATTCATAGTTCGATTACAGAACGTAGTTTCGAAAATAAACATTAGATAGCGTTGTCGGCAAGCAGGGATGTCCAGTGCCATCAACCTCTCGGGCCAAGGCATTTCCGACGCGAAACTTAATGTTTCCAAAAGTGTACAGTTGACAGTTTTTGTTCCTATGGAATAAGCCTTAAAATATTTTTAAAACATTTAAAAACCTGGAAAGCACAAGTTAATATAGTTTAATCGAGCTGAAAAAATTAACCTCACATTTCTTGACACTTCAAATAAATAACTACACAAGATGGAATACATGACAAGCTAACCAAAATAATCACTATCTATCATTCATCTATTAAGGATTTCTGAAATTGACCAATTAATAGAAATTAAAAATCCGTGTAAATCAATTTTTTGTTAACTGTATCAGATGTCGCTAATGACAATGTTACTGAAAAGCGACCAGAAATTAATGAAATAAAATAAGTATTAATGTCGACAGCATTACAACGTCCTTCTTTCTAAACATCTCGGCCATCGCGGGCGGTTCGACAATTCTGCGGTAAAACAACGCGTCGGGGGCGGGGGCGGCCGCGCAGCTGACGCGCTGGCAGCAGGGGCGGAAGCGATGCGCATTGCAAATGCCTCCCCCGTCTGATAAGAGCCGAAAGCGGAATCGTTTTTGCCCCTTCGGTCGCCTCCCCTCCCCTCCCTTCTGCCTCCCCCCCAACCCTCCTACGCACCCACCAGCGCCATGCTGTGTAGCGCGCCACCTGGTTTTTGTTTGTGGTTCTGGCGTGTTACGATCTGCTGACCCGATCGGCGAGTGCTGCTGACGACCTTCAATTTAAGGGCTGGGTCCTAGAAAATACTGCGCTACATTCGGTTCATTCGGAGGATTAAAAAGATAGTATCAATTCACCGTGTCTCCCCAGAATGTTAAAAAAACATAACTTCGCTGTACAGAGTCTTTTATTTCATCAGCATCCCAATACGTATACAAAATGTAATATTTGTAAAGAACATGGCGAATATGTGAGTACGATTATCTTACTTCTGACGGGAATGTGGTATAGTACTACCTAGAGCCAAGCTCTTCAAATGTTTAAACAGAACAATCAAGTGGAGAGACGAAATCGAAGAAATATAAGAAGGATCTCGAGCACCCGACAAAGATAGCTCGGGTCATTAACTGTCTCTGCAGTGCCTCTGACCGGGAGGTTCTAGGGTTCGAGTTCGACGATGGAGATTAGACACTGGCTAGATTGCTAGGTCGAATTTAATCACGGTCTGGAGGGGAATCCTAGCGGCCGGCCGCTCTAATAGCTAGTTTTCCGTGGTTTCTGCGATCGACACCGAGCGAATGCCGGAGCACTACCCTCATAAACGGACCAAGAAATGCGCGTTTTCTCTTCCTTGTCCTATCCTCACCTCTTTCGTACACACACACACACACACACACACACACACACACACACTTACATTCACCACACTGACAGACATACCAGGAGACCGGTCGGAAGCTTAGAGCTTGTTCTGGGTGGGGCAGTGCCCCGCTGGTGGGAGATACCTGTTTGTGGAAAATCCTGCTAGCCGACGGGATAAGCCCACGTTTATGTTAAAATTTCACGCGCGATTGCTGAAGGGCTTAAAACACAAAATAATAATTTCGAATACACTAACCGTCTGAGGTGGCTCAGGGCATCAAACAATGTCAGTGCAGTTCCTCTGACCGGAAGGTCCTAGGTTCGAATCCCGACAGTATCCGGATTTTCAACTTTAACTAGAGAACTGTAGATCGATCACTTAGAAAAAATCGTGCTCTGCGCACGCGCGAAAAGTGGAGGAGGGGAAGGTTCCTGCTCTTAGAGGCGCTCAACTTCCCCGCCCTGAGAAGCCACCGGCGCCACCGCCTTGGCCTGGGCGAGCGGGGGAAGACAGCCTGGCCCTAACGAACGTCCCGAACCCTAGTGTGGTGAAAAGTTAGAACGAAATTGAAAAAGCGAATCAGTTAGTGTTGCAGGCGGTTCTTGAGTTCAATTGAGCTCATCTTCGGTAGCAGTGGGGGATGACTTAGCCACGCCTCTCGAGGTAAGCGATATGATAGATTGTTTTTCTCAGTAGTCGAGCTATATGTCGATTTCATCCGCTGTCTGGACGAGAAATCTTGCGGCTGGCTGCTCGGATCGGTAGTTTCGCCGATCAGTTCCAGGCGAATGCCGAAGCAGTAGCCTAACAATCGTTCACGGACCGCACGAGATCTTTTCTTCCTCTTCCGTGTCCTAGCCTCAACACTTATTGACACTACACTACCACACAAGAGCAGTTGGGAGCTAAGAGTTTGACCCCGATGGGGTGGTGCTTTTCTGTTTGGAGATACCTGGATGGGGAAAGCCCCGCAAGCCGACGTCGGAGCGGGATCTCATATCCAGCAGGGGAAGAACACTGCCAATCCTATGGGAAAACGCGTACAACTCATATGAGACTAATTACAATATATTAGCAATTGTCGCATGAGGAAATAATCAGTAAATAGAACATTCAATAAGTCTTTCGAGTTGGCAATGACATTTCATAGTATGCTTTTTGTTAGTCAGTGACGAATAAAAGAAATATACATGCATTTTACTTCTATTACCTACTTTTAAAGCCTGTTTAAACTAACTCATGTTAGGAAAAAAAAGACTACTTTTATGGGTTTTGGTTATCTTTTGTCAATCAATTCTCCTAAGTATTTTATCGGTGTGCAGGTCCACGGAATATACGTATTGTGAAGATTTAATTCGGCAGGATTTTTGGGACGGTGTATATCTTTGCTCGACATTAATTTTGAATCTCCATTTTTGGGTCCAGTTAACATACTCGTTTAGTGTTTTGAATACAGTCCTTGGCTACGGCAATATCGCTAGGGGTTGCGAAAAGGACGATATCATCTGTGTAAAACGCTGTGTACACGGAACCAACTACAGTTATCTTTCCAATCGACAGATTGATTGTTGTTTACAATATTTCTAAATTTTTAGAACTTGACACAGGTATTTGTGAATGTTTCATTTTTCTTTTGATTAAACTTTCAACTCCATCTTCATGATATATTGATTAATAATTCAGGATATATTGATTGAAATAAATTTTTTGATATTGTTTAAAAGTTTTTGGGTAAGCTGTTATTTTTAAGATAGTTTTGTGATTTTGTTGATAGTGATAGATAGTAATGTGGAAAGTTTTGTAGATTACCAGTAATAAGTTGAGGTGGAAGAACTTTCAATTTTATTATTTGTATTTGGTAGTGTGTTTTTCTTTGTTGTGAAGGATTAGGTTCAGTGATGTACATCTTTACCTAAAACACCATAGTCTACGTCTATGGTAAACAATGTGACCTGCAAAATCTATGTAGCCAAAGGTAAACTATCTTCTTTTTGGGGGAGGAGGTTGGTAATTAGATAACTTGTCAGGGGTCTGTACAATATTTCTCTGGACAGGATGATTTTCAAAATAAACGAAGATAGAATAGAATTGCATAAAACTCCATACTGTGTATAGTAAAAAATAAACCAAAAATGTATAAAACAAGTTTGTGTTCATTTAATGAAATGATTACTTAGGATTTGGGGTTGATTTTTACCTGATATATTTATGAATTGTTGGTTTTCCTGTAACTCTGTTCTATATGTCTGTATTTTTTTAATATTGTAATTAGTTTTCAAGTTATATGCTCTGAGTCTAGTTTCATGTATTAATTATAGTACCTTTTGATTGTTTTTCTATTTATTTGGGGTTTCATTCAAAAAGGTAAATTTTGAAATTTTTAAAACTTTCGTATAATAATGTTTCATACTATTATAATTATTACATAGTTTTCATTCCTTTTCTAATTATTTAATTATTACATCATCTATTACATCATTTCCCATTCCTTTTTAATACTTAGCAAATCTGGCCGATGAAACATGTGTAAAACAGTTATTTACTGTGACTTGCGAAATCGAAAATAAAATTTCAAATAAATAAAAGCGGCTTCTAATACTACTCATTGCAACCTTTTTTGGAGTATTTCATGTGAAATATTAAATAGCCTATGCAGATTTCTTTGTCTACCTAGTTCACGTGTAAAAAGAATCATGTAGACTATGTATCATGTATGTGCAAATGGAAAACGTGCGTAAATGTAAAATCACACTATACGGAACAACTCTATTCAGAATGAGAGAAAATGTGATAAGTCATTTAAAATGGATTTAAAATAGATTTTGTATAGGGGAAGATGAACGGGTCAGCTACGACTGAGGAACTTTGTCCGGCGACACGCGAAACTTGAATGTCCCTCCAAATTCAGTCGACCGTAACGAGCTGTTTGTTTTGTGACGTTTGTGACTCTCATTGGTTCTACTTTCTGGCGTATCTTACTGTTACATCACAGGAAGAAGATGGCGCATTCCTAGCACTTGGGTGAGTCGAGAGACATTCTGAGCGCAGTTTTGATAGCCGAAGCAGGAATTTCACAAGTAAGCGACAAAACCAATACTGAATGCCTAGCAGGTCCGTATCTCTTTTTAAAAGTAGTGAAAGGATTGTGAGTAAAAGACTAACACGTGTGACTAAGATAACGAAAGTACATAGGGGCAAACGGGCTAATTGTGACAAAATAGAATAATTGTAACATGTATCTATTGTTTTGTACAATATTTGTAAATACTAACATTGACGTCTTTTATCCGTAAGTTATAATTTTTAAGGTTAAAGTGTAGTATACGGTACGCCCTTAGAGAAGCGTGGCGACGGGGCTTAAGCCCTAATTACTGTACGTGCTCTAATAGAAATGAGTAAAACTAACGAATAGATGTTCATGGTTCGCCCTTCATATGCTTTGTCTCCGCCGCATTGTAACGCCAATTTACTTTCTAAGGCAAGTTTTCTCGCTTCGCTCGCCCGGATCCAAGTGACGGCGAGGCTCGGGCCTTCGGCCCTCGCGTTTACTATAAACATCCTTGAATGCGTTCACTATAAACATCCTACCCAAGGCATAATTACCAATTCACTTTTATAAGATATCACTTTTCAAGAAAGCCTCCGGAATTCTAACTGCCTAGTTAACGCCGGAACGGTGCGAAGTGCTGGTTTAAATGACTTCCTTAGGTTGTACCGTATACTACATTTCAGCCATTTTTAATCTGAATGATTAAGAAGTTCCTCGGAGAGTTTATTAGCAAATGTAGCTTTCTGTATTTTTCTAGTGTGTTAAGGTACAAATCAATTACATTTTACAAAATGCTTAACCTTTCGTATTCAACAGTCCGGTAGATTTGTTTTAGATTTATTTAGTCAAAAACAGTAAAATCGGTTTGTAATGTATGGGGGAGAAGATCTGCGCACGTTTTCTTGAGTTCCAGAATATCTTCCAATCATAATTATAAATAGTTGAAAGAAGAGTGAAAGTTAAAGATAAATAAAAATAAAATTTAATAAAGCGCGAAAATAGCATTATTTGAAAAAAACTAAGTCATTTTCGTTCCCGAGTTACATAACACTATTTGCATCGGTAAACGAATTGCAGTTATTTTCCTGCATTGCTAAAAAAATGGTAACTCGCCCTTACCTCTACTCCTACCATTACAAGCAAAAGGAGAGTTCAACAAAACGTGCGCGTAGTGAAGCTACTCTTACGTCCAGAAGCAAAACAACGAGCCATCTCAGAATTTGCTCAATGAATCAGGGAAACTGAACAAAAACCTGATAGAGATGGGAGTCATTAACCTGGCAGCAGAAGTACATTATTTGTTACAAACATTAAGTCGTTTGTAAAAAAATATATTCAATACAAATGTAAAAAAACATTATATATTTAGCACTGTTTTGATAAAATAATTTTATTTTTGATGATTAGAATAGTCTCTAATAGTGGAGAAAGTCATGCAGCAAACAATTTTACTTTTAACTTAAATTTGTGAAGTCTTCAATTGTTTAATGTTATCTGGCAATGCGTTGTAAAGTAACATACATGTATTGTATGTGGATTTCTGATAGTAAGCTGTTGATACTGACACTTCATGAAAGTTAGTTCTACGACGTGTTGTAATTATAAATATCAGGATTCCATGAAAATGTTCCCACCGTTAAGTCAGTTTTGACAAATTGTACAGATTCGTAAATATATAGGCAATGCAGTGGTAATATTTCAAGCACGATGAAGAGGCATGCAAGGATCACGCGGATGGCATTTTTTCATTCTTCAAATAATTTTCTTTTGCAATCTAAAGGTGTGGGTGCTATACGAGAATATCCCCAGAATATTATGCCATAATTCAGGCGGGAATGCAAATTTGCAAAATACACACAACGAGCTGCATGAAGGCTGACAGAATTTGGAAGAATTCTGAATGCGTAACATAATGAGCTTTATTTAGTGTTTAATTATGTTATATGTATATTCCATTTTAGGTTTGACTGAATTAAGAGAGCTAGAAATTTTGTTACGGTATCCGAAGAACTCCAGTCAGGGAAGCGGGGTGTCGACGACTAATCCCAGAATAAATTATAAGATAATTGGTTAAAGGAGGGCACGCGGTCCACACTCAGGGAAGCGTAATGAGGGGGAGGGGGGAGGGATCTCTTAAAGCCTTCCCTCAAATTACGCAACACGCTCTGATAGAAATGAACAAAACTTACGGATATGCGGTTTTTATGGCTCGCCCTTCATACGCCTTGTCCCTGCCGCACTGTAATGCCAATTTACTTTCAAAGGCAAGTTTTCTCGTTTCGTTCGCCCGGATCCAAGTCGGGCGAGGCTAGGGCCTCGCTTTTACTATAAACATCTTTGGGTCTATCCACCGCATAATTAACAATTCACTTGTATAAAAAAATCACTTTTCAAGAAAGCCTCCAGAATTCAAACTGCGCAGTTGCCGCCGGAGCTAGGTTTAAAGCCGGTTTAAAGGACTTCCATAAGTTGTACCGTAAACCGAACTTCGGCCAAATAATTATATGGACATTCTATACATTTAACTGAAGCTATTTGAATTTAACAATGTATTTCAGTAATTTCCTGCAACATGATGCTAAAATATTGCCGCTTTTGAGATTTAGCTAGAGTAGATCTCCTACGTTGAATCACCCTCATAACTAATAAACGGTTTACGATATCGAAATTCAGTTTAGGTAAATGTTACTTAAACATCAGACAAGTAGTATGTCTAGAAAATATTGTTCGTAATATTTTTTGTTTTAAATAAATTTATTTTTTATTTTTTAAAGGGAAGTACATTTTTTTCATCGGCAATGGATAGATCATGAAAAAAGTAATACAGAATTACTTGTTAATGATTTAAAATTAATTTTAAATAAAATATATTTTTGAAACTGGGTTTGAAATTAGTATACGCAATAGTTGGTATGGACAAGATCTCATTTTAGCAGTCCTTGTAGCTATCGCTCTTGGAGCAGGTGACCTTTTGTGCGCCGCAACCTTTAGACTGAGAGGAGGCAGGCGGGAAAACAAGCGATGATTTCTTTGTTAATCTCCTTCCCACTTATAAAAAAATGGTCTGGGACCACATGCCGAAACATGCCTAATATTTTTTAGCATTAATGTACATGTGGATGCAAGTGCACACGCAAAATTTCAGCTATTCATTTGCACTTAAAGTATTTTTACTTTCTCGCAGTTATTAACGTGAGGAGAAAACGTATTTTAATTTTAAAACATTATAGATCATGGGGAAAATGTACAGTCTTTAATTGCGCGCTGGTATCACTCACCTATAACTCTTATTACTTGTAACTCTTAATAAAATATCCCTGGTTGAGGCCTACACCGCTAAACTGTGCGATCTGAAGGAAGGAGTTCAGAGGGTTCAAGTCGCTGCGCTTTAGTTGCTTAGAGATTGTGTGTTTATTATTGCATAAATTTTTATTATTTTACATCTTATTGTGGTGTCTTCACAATGATTGAGGGAAATGAGTTTATCCGTTTCAATAGTTGACCATTATTTCTATTATCAGTTTTTCATAATTATATTAATTATTTCAACTATCATTAATTTTTAATATTTCCATGTCATCTCTATTACTCAAAGTAGAATCGCGTAAATGATTTTAAATAGTGTTCAAGGATTATGAAAAGTGAGATGTAGATCCAAAATCATTCAATTGGCAACACGATTTACATTTGGCGATATCAATTTTCTGCACAACTAAAATTATAAACGAAATGAATTTCTGAAAGAAATGACTATTTTACACACACTAGAACTAAGATAAATTTCTCTGCAGTTTTCGAAGAAAGCAACTATACCCGTGGAGGGCAGCAGGATCAGGCGTCGCTCTTACTTAAAGACATGGAAAGGACTTAACAAGCACGCGTTTTAAGACTTTTCTCTCCGCAATAGCAAATTCTCGTAAAACGTTTAAAAATACTTTTAGTGCACATGAGCAGATGAAATTTTATTTGGGCTGTACATTTGGGGGGGGGGTGTTAGGCCATGTTTTGACAGGTCTCTCTACTCCCTTCTTAGTACACAAGTATCAAAAGTAATAAACGTAAAACAAAATTAAAAATACTCTTGAAAGCAAATAACTTTGATCTGAATGTAAATTTACAAACATTCAATAGTAATACACGAATACGTCTGCGGTCGTATCTACGAAGGCCGTCGAACTGAATGCTGTGTTATAGCTTTCTGTTAAGTTTTCTGGGAGCGTTGGCATTGGCACGCTTTTATTACTTTTCCCTACAGAAAAAATCTGAAGACGAGGTCTGGAGAATATGTTGGTCAATTTAACTCGTCATCTTGTTCTAATAATCGGTTTGAATATTCTTTGTGCACGGGAACATTTGTGCTGAAAATAAATCTCAGAAGAAAACAATGCAAGTTTGGTTTTCTTTTTTAATATTTTGATCCACAAGTGCACTAAGAAGGGAGAAGATTAACGACAGTAAAATATGAAATTGCTACAACACGCGCGCGCGCACACACGGGTGACGAGCCCGCCCACCATAGTGTTCAAGCGAAACCAGTTTCCGAATTACCATGCGAGAATCAAACGCTGCGCGAAGACAAATTTAGGGGGCTAGTTTTGCCTGTACTAGATTTTTTGTTGCGCACTCTACACAGCGTATGCTATAAGTAATATTCGGAGAAAATTTTAAGAAAAAATCACTGTTCAATTACAAAATATTTTTAGTTTTAATTACTCCTGCCAATTGTTGATATAAATGCTCACAGATGTTTGCGCAATTATCGAAATACTACCTGTATTTCATTAATTAGAAATGTTTGATATCGGTGGTCTACATACTTTCATACATAAATTACTTGAAAAAAGTTCGGGGCGGACGGACGGACGGGTGGACGGGCGGAATTTGATTTCTCAGAATCAAGGACCACAAAACGTGGATTCTGGCTACACTATACGGCAACTGGATTCATCTACTTTTCGTTACCAGGACCCTGTAATAAGTTTTTCTGCCGCGAATTCGCATTTCTTCGCGTAGCAGTACGTAACTTTCTCTGTACTCAGTTGTGAGAAAATAAAAATGTAACCTTTCATATTTGAGGCTATCAAGCCGGTCAGATGGATAACATCGTTAAGACAGTAGTGCCGTAGCCGGTCTCGGACCAAAGGATCGCGGGTTCGAGTTTCGCCTCGGGCATAGGTGTATATGTGTATATCTATATGTGTGTGCCGTCCCTTCATCCCACACAATTGCCCATTCCCCAGGGCTATTAACTTTGGATAATAAAAATCTGGATTCAGCGAAAATGCTGATCCCCCCCCCCCCAGAGAGATACTTGCTCCTGCTGAAGTAGGATGGAGATGTGGTCCTAGTTGATCTATATGGATAAAAATTGAGGTTTTCAGCGCAAGAATGGCATATTTTCGATTTCTGTGCTTACACAGTCCGTCCCACAGAAAAGGTGACTGATGTGAAATAAAATACAAGTTGGTTGTTCGTTGTGAACATGCTTTTTTATTCAAAATAGTCTCCTTGTGAGTCAATACACAACTGGAAGCGTTGAAAAAATTGTTCAAAACCATTCTGATAGTCAACAATTGGAAGTGCTTGCAAGATCGTTGTCGTAGCCTTCTGGATATCGGAAATCGTGTCGAAACGCCGTCCATTCATGGCCATTTTCAGTTTAGGAAATAGCCAGAAGTCGCACGGAGCTAAATCCGGCGAATAAGGAGGATGGTCGAGCGCAACAATACCTTTTTCAGCCAAGAATTGGCGAACGTTCTTGCTTTTGTGCGCTGGAGCATTGTCGTGCAACAAACATAAAGTTCCTTGGTTGCGGTATTCAGGCCTCGTCCGAACAATCCTCGACCATAAACTAGTTAAAACACCCAAGTAGTAATGTGCGTTCACCATTTGACCTTCTGGAGCAAATTCTTTATGGATAATTCCATTGGAATCAAAGAAAACTGTGAGCAGTGTCTTGACACGACTTTTCTGCATTTGCAGTTTTTTAGGTTTTGGAGATTCTGGACCTTTCCATTCCGAGCTCTGGCGCTTTGTAAGTGGCTAGTATTGACTAGTATTGAAAAAACTGTTTCATCACCGGTTACGATGCATGACAGGAAGTCTGCGTCCTCATGGGCCGATCGTTTCATGTCTCTGCAGTGTTCCACTCTGCAATGCTTTTGATCGTCCGTGAGTGAGTGACAAAGTGACAACAGATCTTCTTTTTGCCCAGATTTTCAGTAAATATGCAATGCACAGTTGTTTTAGGAATTCCAGTGAGCTCCTCTATTAACCTGATAGATGCACAACGATAATTTCGAAGAATTTCAGCCACTTTTTGAACATTATCTTCGACTCGAACTGTCGCTGATGCTCCTGGACGTGGATCGTCTTAAATGCTCTCTCTTCCATCACGAAATCTTGCATACCACTTAAAAACGTTTTTACGACTCATTGCTTCACTACCATAAACACGTTGTATCATTTCAAAAGTTTCTGTGGCACTTGTACCCACTTTAAAACAAAACTTAATGTTCGCACGTTGCTCCATTGCTCTTTTCACGACCGAGGGTCAAAACATACTGTTGCAGTTTTATTTACTGCGAGCAGTCTGTGATGCCAGCGCTGTTACTTTTAAAACGGAAGATAGTCGAAACACAACACTACTTAATTTCTGCATCAGATCACAAATTGCGCGATTGGTTCCGCGAATATAAAATCAGTCACCTTTTCTGTGGGACGGACTGTGTAAGACAAGAAACCTCAATTTTAATACTTTAAAAATAATTTTATAATTTTGTAATAATTTTGTGGTACTAATATAGGGTTTTAATAAAAGGTAACTCTTTTGAGAATTTGTAGGAAGACTTGTGAAATAAAACTTGCGCTAGCACTGCAAGAAAAATTGTATTCAGAAGTGTAGTGAGCGGGTCATCATCGCAAAAAGTAAGAAGAGTTCACTTTTTACCGCCAAAGAAATGTACTATTAGTGTTGGAGACTATTAGTGCTAATATTCTGCGTTTATCGAAGAAAAAAGTATTAACTTCTGCAGTATAAGGGACCAACAATGTGAAAATCTTGACACTTTCTGCGGCAATATATAAATTCGCAGCATACTCCCTAAAAGAAATTTCGAGAAAGTAAAAAGAGGACATAAGAAAATATAACGATATAATGAACCATATAGTTGTGTAGCTTCACTATGCACACGTTTTGTTGAACTCTCCTCTTGCTTGTAATGGTAACATAGCTAGAGTGAGTTACTATTTTGTTAACAAAGCAGAAAAATCAAATCTGGAGTTCGTTTACCGATGCAAATAACTTTTCTATAACTTGGGAACGAAAATGTCTAATTTCTACAAATGTTGGTAATCTCGCGCCTTTTTTAAATTTTATTATTTTTTAAAATTTGTATTTATCTTTCAACTATTTTTAGCTAAAATGTTGGGAAGAGATTCTGGAACTCAATGAAACGTGCCCAGGCGATCTTCTCCCCATAAGTCATATACAGTTTTTTGACTTTTGACTAAATAAATCAAATTAAATTAATGAGAGCATATAACCATAGAAAAAATACAATGTGTATAGCTAGAATATCCACACAAAGTTCCTTAAAGATTATTTGTGTTTACCTCAATGGCTGAAAACCAGAACGGTACAAGTGACACTTCATCAATTCTGAAAAATCTGTTTATTTAAGCCAATAATATTGTAAACTTGTGGTCCTTAGTTTCATCATTAAAACCATGGCACTTCGACTGTTCATTACAGCCACGAAAATACACTTCCACTAAAATATATCCTAAAATAAACAAGTTTTCTCAGAATGTATATAATGTTATTTATACCGTTCTCGTTTTCACCCATTCATATATCTTCATAATCAAATACAAAAAACTGCTGAATTTATACTTTACTCTCCGTAACTCGTGCTCCCCAAAGCAATCTAATTATAAGTCAATTTTTCGCCAATCCGCTCTTCAGGATCTCATTGCCTGTTGTCGAATATCCAATACTCTAGCCTTCAGAATAGGTTAGGATAAGTTTCCCCATCATTTTCAAACAATGGCATTTGTATCATTCTGTCAGTTACGCCGTACATTGTTTCAAAAGAAGTGATGCTCGTGGCAACACTTTGTAGAAAGATCTTGACTCTTAGTATTAACTTAAAAATTTGTTATCCTTTAAGAATGGAAGTAAAGTGCAACACTATCATTTACCTGCGCTTGTACCAAGATTTCTCGTCGTGATATTTACATGTACTTACTCCCATGTAGTGGGCAGGATATTGTTTTGGTCCATCACATTATTAAGCATATACTAAGTAAGAGATTTGAAGTCTAGTAAACTTTGGAATGTATTAAAACACGTTTCCTTCTCATCTTGTAAAAAATCTTTTAAAAACCCAAGGGACCGAGAAGGGACATTTAAATCCATAACTAAATCAACCTTAATTGTGTGTCCGGGAGGCGCCGCATCCTAAACACATTTGCCAACGTTTTGGGCACCATACTGCGACCTTCCTCAGGGCGAAATGCCAAGGAAGATCGCAGTATGATGGCCGAAACTTCTTCTGTGCCTAGGACACGGCGTTTTCGGGAAATTCGACAATATTGACAACGACCGCGGAAGTGTACTCATTCACAATGAACCCTTAATATGCTCTCGTGGCTCAGTGGCGAGGCCGCTTGCGTTTCACCACTGAGGTTCCGGGTTCGATTCCCGTAGAATCCTCGTAGAACCTCATGTGAAATTTGTTAAGTCTGCTTCACAGGAGCTAGTCCAACCCCCCGTGAAGTGTCCTAAACCCTACCCCAATCCTAATTCCTTCGCAATTCTGGCCGCTGAGTAGTGACGCAGAGATGAGTAGTAGGAGGCGCGTACACGGAGATGCTACTTGGCGGTCCTCTTGACAACTGACTACGACGAGACGTGACGGATATGACAATGATAATTAATGGATGACTACTCCCGCGCTGGTATTAATGGAGGATTTCTCCGGAAGCGCAAAGCGCCCAACGCTCACCAGGGCTTGGAGACGCGTTGCGTCAATTGAAGACTGAAAAAAAAACAAGAAAAAAACTAGCTTTCACCGTCCCTGAAGTGCAATTTCCCTCGACAATTACTACCCCGCTAGACCAATAAGATAGATGTCAAGTAATTAACGTTTTAAATGTAATAAATGTATTAACTGTCTTTATCGGTTTAATATCTAAGAAGTCCCCATACGTTACATAAATAAATTAATCTGATATTTGGAAACTGGACGGTATTGCAATATCACTGTTGCCTCTTTGAAGGTCGCCTCAACACTGGGGTACGCAATCAGCAGAAACGCAGAACAGAACTTGACGAAGATTAACTTCGTCTCAAGGCTTGATTTGCAAACGTCTGTGGGTGGTCGGAAAACTGTTCGTTAATGGAAAAATGAATTATACCGTACGAGTAAACAAACTTTAAATCATTGCAATAGTGTTAATACCGTCTGTACTTAAGTGTTAGACTTAGGTGCTCTGTTCCACTGCCTGCAGGTGACCATGGAGGCGAAGACGTCTAAAAGGGGCCAGCTGGCCGTCCAGATGGGGAATCTGGAAGAGCGATTCACCAATGTTCAGGAGCGCCTCTCCCACGTGGAGGGGCAACTCGCTAAAGTGGAGGAAGTGCTTGAGCGGCTAGTAGACAAAATAGAAACCGAAATAGAGAAACGTCTGCAGCAAAAACTGGGTATTATAATTCCCCAACTGGAGGAGATACTCGCAAGCCGTCAGAAGGCGTCCTGCGCTCCTTCCAACCCTGGGGACCGATTCCCTCCAGCGCAGGCCCCATCTCTTCCAGCCATTGCGTCGTCGTCTAAACCATCGCTCAACGTTGAAGTTTCTGCATCGACCTCCGCAGTAGGTCGATCCAGCTCAACCCTTCCAGCTCAACCCATCCAGTCCTTCCCCAGCACCTCGAAAGACTCCTCGACGTCGCTTCTTGAATCTGTCAGGAAGGCCGATTTGTCGGCAGTGCATTTCTTCGTGTCTTCTGGAGGGAACGTAAATGCGCGGGACACGTTCGGCAACACTCCGCTGCACGTGGCCGCGAACAACGGCAGTACGAACATCGCGAACGTGCTGCTCGCGCACGGAGCGGCGTTGGACCTGTGCGGCCAGCAGGGCCGCACGGCGCTGCACTACGCGGCCGCCAACGGCTTCTCCCAGATGGTGGCGCGCCTGCTGGCGGCTAGGGCAACTGTGGACCCGCAGGACGCCCAGGGCATCACCCCTCTCGCCCTCGCCGCCCGAGGCGGTCACGTGGCCGCGGTGCAAATCCTCGCGGACATGGGCGCGTCGGTTGAGAGTGCGGCTGCCGACGGAGAAACTCCCTTGTTGACGGCGGTCAAAAATCAGAGGAGAGGTGTGGTTCAAATGCTGGTGAAGAAGGGGGCTTCGCCAACGACGAAAAACCCCAAAGGCGAGTCTCCTTTGTTCTTCGCTTCGGCAGTCGGGTACGAGGATATGCTAAGAGATATGCTGCAAGGCGTCGAAAGCATGGAGAGGGAAGAGGTAGAACGCTCCCTGAAAGTGGCTAGTACCGCGAGGTCGGTGTGGATCTTCGCGGAGGCGGTCGAAGACTTGGTTGTCGGGCAAGCAGGGCGCGAGGCGTTCTTTGTGTCGGTGTCCGAAGGTCGCCACGAAGCGCTTCGTGGGTTTTTGCAACTGGGCATCAACCCCAACACCATGAACGAGATTGGGTTTGCAGGGTTACACCTGGCAGCTTCACACGGCCACAACGAGTGTGTGCGCGAACTGCTGGCGGCCGGAGCCGACGTGAACATTCTGAACGCCTCGGGCGAAACTCCTCTGCATTTGGCTGCAATGTACGGGAAGAAAAATTGCATCGTCGACCTTATAGAGGGCGGCGCGAACGTAAACATTCGACTTTATAACAGCTTTCTATGTCCTTTGCCTGTGGATTATGCGAATCAATACAATCAAACAGACTGCGTGCTCGAGCTCTTGAAGCGAATGGAGCAAGTAAATGCACAAAAGGGCTCGTCCCGTCCATGATTATCTCTTAGCAAACATTTCAAATAAGATTAAGGACGTTTTCGAAAGAAATGCGTCGCCCCAATGATGTAGAACAAGGCGCGAATGTCTTGAGTGATCTATAGACGAAATAATTGAAAGAAACAAAATTGTTCCGTTTTAGGAAGAGAATAATAGGAACTAGGAATAGGAAGAGATTTACTTCATATTAGTGCTTTATTTATAAATTGTTCGTTTATTGTAGAATACATTTTATCAGATGGCAAAACGTGACACATAAATAAATGGAAATAAAAAGTGAAGTTATTACATTGTAATCGCTTTTACGCACCAAAATTGTTCGTATTCACTTTGTTATAAAGTGAGGAGTAAAACAAGTTAACTTCCTTAATGTACGGCGCTTCATTACACTGCAAACGATTGCTCTCGATATGAACTCGGCAACTGAAGCAACTGAGAAATCAGTTATTACATAAGCATTAAATTTATATGAAAGTATGTTAACAGAAATGCGAAATAAAACTTTGTTCTGGCCTCTAAGAATGTAGCAAGTACAAGGACATTTCCAAAGTTTCCAAATACCATTCACGCTTCATTAAAATATAACAGTACTCATAAAGACCTTTTGTTAAGATGTTTAAATTTATTGCAGTGCAATATTTAAGTATTTTATTTCTTGTTCATGAGGCCACTAGTTGCATTAATATTGTTAATATCATTACTAATAATTATTAATATTTTAATATAATAAAATTATATTGTATACTGTATAATTAACCTGTAACTACAGATTTTTACGCAACTACAGACATGGAGTCAAAATGACTCCGCATTCTTACTTGAGGATTTATGTCTTACTAATTTACATTTTGAAATTATTTTTGTGAGTATTGCTAAATTACTTTTGTAATATTTCTTGATATTATAAAAAAATATTTTATAAAATTTAAAAAATGTTAAAATATTTTTGAAGATAATGAGATAATTATTAATTTTAGGTTTTTAATTGTCTCTGTAGTGGAACTATTCAGATTAAATATTTCATGCTAATATAATGTATGTAACAATATTTTATAAATTATTTTCATGTTTTATTGCTTTTACGAGTGGTATGCATTGTTAACGAAGATTGTTCATACTACGTGTTTACAAGAGCAACAAATAAATGTTTTCATCTTCAGTTTCTTGGGACAAATAGAGCAGTATTTTTTTAATTAGATCGCTAGTGAGGTAGATACCTTTTTTTTTCTATTATGATAAATAAATAAAAATGTTGAAATACAAATATTATTAACAGGATGTAGTTATTGTATGCAAAATGCGTAACTACATCCTGTTAATATTTGTATTTCAAATTTTAGCTATGAGGATGATCGCTATGCAATCAAAACGATCATAAGCTGAATAAAAAGTATTGATACCAGACATTTTTATTTATTTATCAGAGCAGTATTACCTTTTTGATAGTATCCTTCCTTTTTGATAGTATCCTTCCTATTTTGCAGTTTCCATCTCTTCACTACCTAGTATTTTCCTAATTGAAATGCTCATCTCTGGTTGGAGACGTGTGATGGACAATCTCCTTTCTAATTTCTTGGTAACTAGATCCTTAGCTACACTTTTTATAAAATTCAGTTTTGTCACTGATTCCATTAGCACCAAATGAGAAAAATATCAAGATAATACCATGGAAAGTGCTTGAAAAATTAAAAAACAATACAATATAACTCGCATACCATAAAAAATATTACATACGTCCACGTCTTTGGTGGTGTCGACAAGTAATTTTTTTTGTCCTGTGTTCAGATGTGGACTCAAACTGACTCCATGATGCGCAAAGCTACTTTTAACAGGAAATAAATCTGATAAAGCAATATGTATAAAATTGACAATCTGCATGTGCAACCATGAAGTGGTAGTTCAAAGGAACTGAAGTGCTGGAGGAAATAGAACAAGTGTCAAATTATACAAGACATTTTGACTTATTAAAATTGGAAATGAAAATGTTAGGTTTTACAAAAATGTTTATTATTGAACAATTGTGATAACGCTTAACAGAATTGTCTTTAATTCAACAAGTTTAAAAATAAAATATCTTAATTTTAAAGTTGTTTTTTTACTGCTTTACTAATAAACAATATTGATATTTTTTAATTTCTTATGCCCATCCTTCTACAGCCATTGTGCTCCTCCAAGGGCTTGTCTCTCAATGATTGAGAACTGTACTTGACAGTTCTTCTTAGATGTTCCAACTTTTCAATGGTCAAGTACTACAACCAAAGAGGAAAAATTTCAATTAAAGATTCAGTTATTTGCAGCTGATTTGGATGGATGAGGTGGCTAAGAGCGAGTACCGACTCAGCACATTGGTTCAAAGGTTTCTGTGTTTGAGTCCCACCGTGAGGATAGTTATTGTTAGTGTCTCTCGTGTGTGTTGTAGCAGAGGGCCTTGCATTCTGCTGAACCCAGATCAGAGGAGCCTGCAAGTGTGTTGGTGTTTAGAGTATGGTTGAATATGCTTCCCATCAGGCCATTAAATGTAACCAGCTGTCGGCTGGATAAAACCTCAGGAAAAAAAATCTGCAACTGCTCTGATAGTGACAAAGCAATTACTAGTTGGAGCCTAAGGGGTGTTTCCTTTTGCATACAAGTATTTTATAATTATACTTTATAATTTTCTATACCAATCCACAAAAGTGTAAATTTAACGTATAGTTTTCAGCACAAGTATACAAGCTTTATTTCCATGTCTCTTAATTTATTATAATTAAATTTATATCCAATACATTTAAATTCATTTATTTAATGAATCAATTTTTTTTCCTGCTGGCATACTTTTTGTTTATTGTAATTCATTTCAAAATTGTAATGAAAATCTTGAGGAGACACCTAAATATAAAAGAAGGGGAAAGAATAAAAAAGAACAAATTTAAAGAAAGAGAAACAAAGAAGGAAAGAGAGAAAGAGAAATAGTGATCTAAAGTAATGATATCCCGAGCACTAGTACCATATAATTCAGAAATTAGATGGAACTTAAAATACTAATTAGACAATATAGGGAAATGAATACCCTTAGAAAAACAATGATTGAATCACCTTTTGGCAACAGGTTACATTATCAAAATACACATGTACTTGGAAGAGAAGATCAATTCCACCTCAGATCATCCTCAGGAAAGTCTTACACAGGACAGTAATAAATTATTTAGTAAAAATAAAAGTAAAGAATTATGCGAAAATATCAGCTAGAAAATCATCAAATAATATTTTTTGTGGTATCCCTACACATTCATTCCCCTTGTTTTTCTTTCCTTAACTAATTTGCCCCAGCTTTTTCTACCATTGCAGGAGCCTTCCCCTCAGATTCAAATATCTCAGCATACCTTCTTTTCACAGTACTTCAATTTATAAGGGCTATGAAGAAGATTACCAAATATCTACACAATGTTACGGTACATTCCAGAATGAGTGGTACATAGAAATATGTTACATTCAGTCTGCACAGGTTTCTCTTTTGTCACTCAAGTACTGTGTATGTACCCCAGACGTCAAAAGACGGTAAGGCCTTCCTCTGCCGTGACATCTGGATGACATAATTTACATTTTTACAGTGTTAAACGTTTTACACTGTGATATAAAAACTTTCAACTATATGTATATATTTATTAATATTTTATTTAATTATACTTTATTTATTTTTATTTACTTTCCCATTTTCTTATTTTTCCCTTTTTTCATTGTAATTCACATTTTTATATTTTCAGTAACGTATTTATTCTTCTGAATGATGGAAAAATCACATCCACACAATTTTGATTGCTTTGTAACTTCTCAAATGAAGTGACACTTAAAATATTATGAAATAAGATGATGGTCTGGCTTCTTTGGAAGGGAAAGATGGGCAACGGACCGTGCCTGATCTTTCTTTCCTCTTCCTTGTCTTATCCTCACCCTTTACCATATTTTATTTTATTGTGACATATTTTTAGATGATTTCCCCTTTTAAGGTTTCATTTAGTGGTGTGAATTTCTCTTAGATAGTTGATTAGCCTCACTCTCTATTCCCCCTCGCTTGATTTCCCCATCTCTTCTCCCCACTTCTTTCACTTGACTCCACCTTACCACCTTCTCTCACTCTCTCTTGCTGTCTCGCTTCCTTCTCCTTTTTTCTCTCAAGAAATGCAAATTCATGAAATTAAAGAGATAAAAGATGGATATTTGTCAGAAACATAAAGATAATAGAAATAAATAAAAATTAACTGATGAAAGAATGTAAAGCTGTAGAAAGACTGACAATTGAAGATAATTAAATTTTAAATACAGAAAAAATATTGATACAACATAATTTTCTGGGAGTCATGATCTTTGTGAAATGGATGTAATTAAAATGATAAAAATTCATGATTTCAAAAAAGACTTGAAATCAGAATCTATGATAATGGAAACTAATTTAAAAATTAAGTTCAAAAAATTAAAATAATCAATTTAGATTGGACAAAATGTTAGATGTTTAATTTTGTGGGAACATTATAATATTTTAAAAGTAATATACAGCAAAATATTGTAAAAGGAAAGCAAAATGTAGTAGATGTGCTGGATATCATGAATGCAAGAAGGCAATGGAAGCAATATTAAATTGTCAAAATTGTGTAGACAAATAAAATGCAGTCTACAGGATTTAAATGTAATACATAAAACTTAGTGTGGAAGGTTCACTAAATAACAGATGCAATAATTCAATTCATTAAATTAAAAAGGTAGGCTACATCAGAATTATTTGTAAATTGTATTTGTAAATAAAATTTCAATAAAAAGGGACATGATAAGATTTCTCATAGAATCAAGAATTTCCCAAGAATTTATGAAAACTCTGCCAGAGCCAAATCCATTGAAAACGCTGCTTTTTATAATATTGATGCAAGGTGAAAATCTTATATACATACTGGACTCAAAAAGGAGAAAAAAAGAAAAGAGAAAAAGAAAACTGTTCATCACAAAATTGGAGGAAAAATAGATATTAATAGAAAGCAATGTGTAATTATTCATTTTAGAAATATGACACCTTACAATAGTGAAGATTTGAAAATATACTTATTGAAAAATGTATTAACCTCAAATGGTGAAAATTAATAATTAATGGACTTGTAAAATTATTAAATATTGATACAAATTATTTTTGTCTTAATAAGAAAAGTTTTGTACAAAGATAATTCTGGAATTACAAATAAATGGCATGACATGAGATAAAACTCAGAATAAAATAAATGGTTTTATTTACAAGATGGCAATCCATTGGAAACAAACTGAGTAAACTTAAGGCCAAATTGAAAAAGAAGAAAACATTATATGAGAACAAAATAAGTAAAATTATGAATAATAACCAAATGTTATGAAAAATAATTAGAAAATTAGTATCGATTTACAAAATAGAAATATTGATAATGTAAGTTTTAGTGGGAAATAAGTTGTGAAGATTCTTATGAAATTATGAATGAATTTCATAGTTATTTTAGGCATGGGTCATGAAGAAATTAGTTCGAAATCTATTCAGTATGATTGACTTTTAGGACAATGATATTTTTGATGTCGTGCAAGACATTGTATATTAAATGAAACCAAGATGGAAACATCGATCAGATTTGACATCAGATTTGAATACTCATTTCATTTACACTAATGTAATTAGAAAATTATTCAATTTTGAAAGTAAGAACAAGAGAAATAAAATAATAACATCTATTATTAAAAGAAAATTATGACTTACTGAAATAAATTATAAAAGAACTCTTAAACATGTTCTTTGATGGCATCATTATTTTAGATAATTATATAAAAGAATTGTGGTTGGAATGCCAGTACTTGGTATTATAATGAAAAGAATTTCCCAATGTGAAAACTTACAAAATATGAAGAAAAAATAATTTTCCAGGTATTTAGAGATAGATTTGTTAATAATTGAACAATCTGATATCATATACAAAAACATTCATTTGAATATACCTTACAAAATTTTATTGATAACTAGAAATAGGAAGTTAGGAAAAATATAATTCTTTTGATCAATTTGTTTGATAAATTCTTTGACTTGGAGCATCCATTCAGGAGCTGGTGGAACCGGTGCACCGCACCGGTCCCCCGAAGAATGGGCCCTTAGTAAGGTCCCTCGCGGGGAAATATCGGCGAAGAAAAGAAATTATCGTCATTGCTTCAGCTTATTTTCGTTGCTTCAGCCTATGGTTATGCCAATTAGAACGAAAAACAACTCATTTACGTTTATTGCATTTAGGGCATTTCGACTTTCAGCGGTGAGAACCTCGCTACGCAACTGCATAAAAGTTTCTGTTCTCTGCGCGCGAGAAAGAGGAGGGGGGGCACGGAGGGTGACAGGGTGGCGGGACGGAGGACATAGTGAGTGAGGGTGGGGGAGGCTGTTGAGAGAGGCGCGGGGCGGAGGACATGGTCGGGACGCCGCGATCTCGTGCTACTCGCTGTCCTCTTGGCCTCCGCGGATTAATTAAATGGACGAAGGCACACCATGAAGAGATTGCTTCCGCGATACACGCCGTGGGTAGACTCAATTTATCAAGCGGAACAAGGGCCTGCCGTTTATCACGATCACCATTGGGGACAGCACCTGCGACGAGCTCCACCTCGCTCTTCCCGCTGGCCTCGAGCTCCTCACGACCTTCCTTGCTCTCCCCGCACGCCCTGCTGTGCCCCCTCTCGTTTGATTGATTGATTGATTGATTGGTACATAAGGATTATCCAGGTATCATATCACATACATATTAAAACATACGCAACTGCATTAGCAAATCGAGCTTATTTTCGTTCTCCTCGCTGTTCACCAGCACTGTTACCCGCCAATCCTCTTCGATGAGTGATTCCGAGCGGATCAACTGCTAAGGTCATTAGTCCCGTAAGTGTAGTACATTTTTATCGCAGCAGGCGACGGTGATTCCCCCCGCTGGGTGGCGAGATTGCGTGGATTTTCCTCAACCAGGTATCTCCCACCAGCGAGGCGCCGCCCCAGCCGGGACAAGCTCGTGCTCGCGACTGGTCTGCCGAGAAGCGTGGTAGTGTAGTGCATGTGAGTGCAAGCGTGTGTAAGTAAGGGGGCGAGGATATGGCAAGAAAGAGAAAGGAAAGATCGCGCACGGTCTGTTGCCCATTTGTTAGGGTACTACTACGGCATTCGCCTGGTGTTGTTCGGAGAAACCACGGAAAACTACCGATCAGAGCTGTCGGCCGTTAGAATTCTCTTCCAGAGAGCGTCTGAGGTCGACTTAGCTGTCTCGCTAGTTTCGGAAATCCTGCCACTGTCAGGATTCGAACCCTAGGACCTTCCGGCCAAAGTCATCACTTGATTCCCTAAGCCGCCTTTGCCGGTCACCGCTTATTATTCTGTATCTGCTCGCCACACTCTTCTTGCTACACTCATCACCTCGTCCGACCCTTTCCTTTTGGGAAAGAGGAGAAAACAAAAGAATTCACGTAACAAGGGCGCGAAATAGATGATTCCCAATAGAGGTGTCGATTTTGTCGTCCGAGTATAGCGAGGAATATCAAATAATTAGAAATACTGTACTTGAATGAAAGTAACTGGTTTTCAGTCAGGGTCGTAACACCATTGTTTTCAGCTTCTGGGTCAATGTCCCCCATCTCGATCAGGTTTTCGTCCAGTTTCCTTGATCCTTGAGGAAATGCTGAGATGACCTCTTATTTTGCTTCGGGACATAAATGTAACTTCAATTTAACTTCTCATAGCACGTCACACACAGTTTTAACTGTTTTTATTTAAATAAATAAAATAAAAAATAATAAACAAAGATGTCGTCAAGGCGAAAGACAATTGCAAATCGTAACAGATGTTTCGCACACTGTGAAAAAATAGCTGTTTCGCACACGGAAAACAAGCACGAGAAACCGCGTTTCGCGCACTTGTTAAAAAAGTATTTTCTTTTTTGACATAACAACGTCCTTCTCGTCGCTGGCCCGCTCTTTCTCGCACATTTTCTCTCCTCTCTCTCGGCTCATTCTCCACTTTTTTGAAACTCATCTCAGTCTCCTTGTTTGCCTCACACTTCTCGCTCGTTCGGCTGTTCTCGCTCCCCTCACTAGCGCCCTCGCCACTTATCCCGCTTCCTTCGCTATCCCCGTTGTCCCTGCTCACCGCGTTGTCGATGCTATCCCCTCTCTTCGCTGTCGTTGCCCCGCTATTTCCCGCACCCCTTCTCCTTCCTCCCCACTCTCTCTATCCACACCTTTCTCCCACGCCTTCCGGCTCTCTCCGCTTTCCTTGCCTCTCCCCACTCTCTATGGTTTCCCATTCTAGAGTGATGACGGGGAGAGTTCGCTCCTCCTTTGTTCTATAGCATTTTCGCTTCTTCTCCCCTTCTCCCACAGTTCTTCGCCGCTTTTCGAGCAATTTCCTGTCTGTCCATTTTCTCTTACCGGTTTCTCCCGTTTCTCTTCTTCAACCTTGACCGTGACTCTCGAGTTTATTTGCAAATCCAATCCAACTCTTCACATTTCTTTCTCTTTCCTTGCTTCCATTCCCTCTTTGGATACTTTTATCCAAATCCGTTCCGTTGTCGTTCCGCGAATCTCCTTGCGTGGGTGTTCTATTTGTACGGTGACCGATCATGCCTCTTGGGAGACGGAGCAGCTAAGAATCTTACATTTCAAAACACTCGCGACGAGAACGGGAAATCAGGGAGCGTTGTTTCAAGGAAAGAGATCGCCCAATCCATCTGGTTGATGTCGTTTCCCGTTGAATTTGAAACAATACTTTAATTTTGGGGTACTTTACATGAAGCACCTGGGCATTTTCCAGGTTTTTTTAAAAATGACTCCATCGTTTTTGATTAAATTTTGTTGTTGGATACTGTGAAAGACGTTTGAGAGAATAGTGCAGGTCTCATATTCTTTAAAAACCCAATTTTTTTCGAAAATTGAAAAATGTCGAACATTTCTTGACGTCTTCCTACAACTACAGTTATGAATATATTTTTCCCTTAATCAAATCCGTTCCTTAATGATAATTTTAAAACAAGGTCATGTGCAATTTTTCGAAAATTTGAGTACTTTTCTCGCAATTTTGCATGAAAGTTGGGGTGAGAAAATACGTGCTGTTTTAGCAATACTTTTTAAATGACGTTATCTCTGATATAGTGAAATTACCTGAAGATATGTGTAAACCCGAAACCCGGAAATTGTTCTTAAAATCCGAAGTCTCCGCGTCGAATCCGAAGAGGTGATAACTCTTCCATCTATTCAACCTAATACCTCGTGCTATCTATCGTTCTGAGCTGGTCAATGATTGATAATTTTGTTTCCGGACGTGACAACTGTTCTGATCATTAGTCTCGTTGTGCGTATTATATCGCGAGAAGTGATGTTCGTCTCTAACTGGACGTGGGATCCGGCACCGATCTACACATGATCTTTCGAAGTTTCCCGTGCAGGTGTCTCCACCAATATGACACTGCCCTATACCATTCTCCCGACTGATATTCTTCAATTGTGGTAGTGTCATGGAAGGAGATAATCTCAATGCCTCCTGAGCAAGATGAAGGAGAGATCATGCGCAGCCCGTGACTCGTTTCTTAAGGTTCTGCCCTGACATCCAACTGATATTGATCGAAGTTTCCCGTGCAGGTGTCTCCACCAATATGATACTGCCTCGAAAGCTCCTGATCAGAGCATTCAGCCGCTAGAATATTCCTCCTGAGAGTGATTGAATTCGACCCAACGATACAGATCGAAATATGTCGAAAATGTTCCATCGTTTGGACACGAACTGTAGGATGTCTCAGTCAGAGACACTGAATTGGCAGTAATTGCTGCCCTAGGCCAATTTTCTGCAATAACTTATCCTTATAGCCATAAAGAAAAAAAATCATAGTTTCGCTGCGGAAGTCTGTCTTCCCGTCTCAGCCGTCTCGCCTGCCTCGTCCCCATCTCCCTTGTCCCCGTTTCCCTTGTCCCCGTCTCCCTCGTCCCCGTGTCCCCGTCTCCCTCGTCCCCGTGTCCCCGTCTCCCTCGTCCCCGTCTCCCTCGCCCTCGTCTCCGTCT
>BOPP01000226.1:702706-754638 GCA_017312745.1 Gryllus bimaculatus | reverse complement strand
TCCCTCGTCTCTGTCTCCCTCGTCCCCATCTCCCTCGTCCCCATCTCCCTCGTCCCCGCCTCCCTCGTCCCCATCTCCCTCGTCCCCGTTCTATCGGCATCGTCTTCTCCGTCTTCGTCATCACCGCCTCCATTGTACCCCCCGCTCTTCTTCCAGCCTCCCTTTTCTCCGCCCCCACAACTACTACCCGAAAACGCAGCACCCTCACAGCCATATTTCCGTCTTTGTCTCCACTGCTGCAGGCTGCCCGACCCCGGCTCCTCGCCTACCCCTCTACTTTCCACCGCCGCCACCCCCAACCACTCCGCCCCCGCGGTGTGCCGTGCTGTTGCGGCTGATGCTGTCGCCTGTTTTGCCCGAATCAACGAGCATCCGGCATGGATTCACAGGCAGTTTTATTTGTGTTTTTATGCGCCACTACGGGACACGCTCTAACATGTGGCAGGGACACGAATCGACCGTGTAATGGACCGGTGTTTTGCCTGAAGTAGCGACAAAATAACATCGGGCTTGTTAGGGGAATATGCAGATGCCATTATTTTTTTATAATTTGGTTGCGGCATGTAGATGCAAAAATTTAGTAAATATAGTTTTGTATTCTGCGAAGAAGTGAAAAGCACACTTTGTTACATTAAATATAAGTTTTACTTTCTCTCTCGTACGAGTGTACTTTGTAAGAAAACAAAGTTACGTAATCGTGTGCCGGAAAACGGCGAATTTTCAGCAGAAAAACTTTTAATGCCGGGCCCTGGTAACGAAAGATTGGATAAATCATGTCGAACAGAATCCAATTTTTGTGTGTCCTTGAACCTGAACATGTAATACAGGGCATTAATGTAGTACAAGTTCCCAAACACAAGCACACGCGCGCGGCCTTCCACACACACTCAGGCGCGCACGCGCACACACGCACACACACACACACACACACACACACACACACACACATACACACACATACACACACAAAACACACCAACTATGAGGAGTTTAATTGAATTAAGTGAATTCTTAACATATACAATGTTCTATATTTTTTTGTTATTGTTGTTTATGTACTAGTAATATGTTACAATTGACAGACCTATAAAATTGTGCAACTTTCAATGAACACAATTTCTTTTTCTTCATTATCAGTTGTATTACAATACAATGTCTCGTCTGAACGTCAAATACAGTTCACTTTGGCTTACTTTTGGCCGTAGAGATAACTTACTGCTGATGATCTGCATTTCGCATTTTCGAAAAAAATATTACGCCCTCTGAAGGAATTTCTACATGAAAATCAGATACTTAAATGCCGAAGAGCTCCCTTGGTAGTTTCTGAATTGTATATCTCTCTTAAGTATATCGATTTGCGTGAAGCCGACTGCGTTCCGGCATTCTTTCCTCTCTAACATTCTCTCCTCCGATGTGGAATTTTTTAATCATCGAGAGCCAGCACCAGCTAATGTTAATGATCTTTCCATTTTTTGCAGAATATTCTGAAATTACTGTTTCGAAATTAGTTTGAACATTTTTGAAAAATATTATATGCCGCGTTTTTCCTCAAATATTTAATGTAGAGTGTATACTCATGAAACAAGGCACTCCAGTTAGGATTTGAAGAATTGGAATTAGTGTAATATTCGTTTGGGTTACCCAAAATTAATTAAAAATTTTAAGTGAGTTAATTCTGGTCGTGATCAACAGCACCATTATCGTTGGGTAAGAGGTAAAACTATCTTTTTTTCGATAGTAGATTATTAAACTAAAAAACGAACCATTCTAACGCTTTCTAAGGCACCTCCAGTTTGTCTTTTTGATTTTGTTCGACGTTTTCGTCTCTGTAAACATTATAGAATGTTTTGTGGAAGCCAAATTTTTAATTCGGCTGAAACGTTTGTTTATTCGTGAACGGCGTTTATTTGTTTCAATCCGCAAAACCGACTAGTGAAACGCGAATATATCGACAGGTATTGACGTGAGATTCTCGATCGTGTCTAGGGAATGTGATCGGGTAAAAGCCAGAAGGCAGAAATGAGGTTACTCAGGAAAGTTAACAGTTATACAATAAAATATCAAATGAAGTATGAAAGTTTGAATGCATTCGTAAGTAATTGTAAACGTTTGTCATGAATGACAAAATAGGAAGAGTACAAAAACTCGTGAAAACCACACGTGAAAACAATGTAATGTTTTTTGTTTCGCCGTAATGTACCAATAGCAAGAGCAAAGGGACGAGAAATTAACACAATGCTAGCTGTCCAATATCGCATCAATTGCGCACTGAGGTGATAAAGTCATGATATTCCTCCTAAATATCGTGTCGGGCATTCGTCTGCACGGTTAAGTGCAGCAACGCGACGTGGCATGGATTCAACAGCTCGATGGAATTGCCATGACAAAATATTGAGCCATGCTGCCTCTAAAGCCGTCCACAATTGCTGAAGTGTTGCCGGTGCAGGATTTTGTGCACGAACTAATCTCTCGATTATGTCCCAGAAATGTTCGATGAGTTTCATGTCGGGCGATTTGGGAGGACAAATCTCTCATATTGTTCAGAATGTTCTTCAAACTAATTGGCAACATTTGTGACCCGGTGACATTCCTTATTGTCAGCTACAAAAATTCTATTTTTCTTGGGAACATGATTGGCTGCAATTTGTCTCCAAGTAGCTAAACATAATCATTTCCAATCAATGAGTGGTTCAGATGGACGAGAGGACCCAGTTCATTCCATGTAAAAACACCCCATACTATTATGGCGCCACAATCAGCTCACATCCAGCCTTATTGACAACTTGTGTTCTTGGCTTCGTGGAGTTTGAGCCACACTCGAACACCATCAGCTCTTACCTACTGAAATCGAGACTCTCTGACCAAGCCACTGTTTGTCTGTCATCTAGAATCCAATTGATATGGTCACGAGCCCAGAAGAAGCGCTGCAGGCGATGTGAGCAAAGGAGACTCGTGCTGCCTGCTACCTTAGCCTATTAAGACCAAATTTCGCCGGTCTGTCCTAACGGATACGTTTGTCGTACATCCCACGTTGATTTCAGTGGTTATTTCACACATGACTATTTTTAAAAATCTGATTTTTTCTTTCTCACTCTTATTTTCCCTCTTCTTATCGCTCTTTCTCGCCATAAGAAAAGAAAGTATTGTAATCGTGCGCTGGAAAACGGCGAATTTTCGACAGAAAAACTCTTATTCCCAGGCCCTGGTAACGAAAACGTGGATAAATCCTGAGGCTCAATTTTGAAAAAATCCACTAACACGTGATGAAGTCTGAATCCATGTTTTGGGGTCTTTGATACCGAAAAATCCACTGACGGTAAAATGTGCTATCCGTGCGATATCCTGAGATTATCCTTAGTGCCATCTTTCTCTGAATCTGTATGAATTTTCGTCGAATGGACTATTAGCTAGCGCATCTGCCCACACTGGGGCGGCATACAGCATTTTTGAGTGCACTGCGGCAGAAATTAACCTTCTTTTGCTTTCACTGGGGCCTCCTGAGTTCAGCATTAGTCTGGAGCAATTTGATCCAGTCTTTGCAGCGTTTCCTGCTGATTTTATAATATGGTGTCCGAAGCTCAATCGTGAATCAATTTCCACCCCCAGGTATGTAGTATGCCGTTTCCATTCAATAAGTTCCTCCCCCAGTCGGATCACCGGGGGGTGGAATGCTCTGCGGTTTGTAATCAACACAGCCTCTAGGCAACAGCCATCTGCAGATTTCGTTGGTCCAACCATCTTTTAACCCTGCGTAGTGTTTCGTTGGTCTTCATTTCCAGTAGTTCCATGTTGTCACTGTGGCATATAATTAGTGTATCGTCGGCGTAGCCTATGGGACTGGAGTTCTTTGGGAGTTCGATATTCAGCAGGTCGTCATATCGAGTATTCCACAGTGTCTTCCTAAATCCTATTATTATTATTATTATTATTATTATTATTATTATTATTATTATTATTATTATTATTATTATAGCTAGCGTGTTGGAGCCCACCGTGGGCATGGTTGTCCGTCTCTCATGTATGTATATTCACGCGGAAGGCCTTGTGCTTCTGTTGACCACCGACCGAGTAGCCCTCAAGTGTGTCTAGTGTGAAGGACATGATGTGTCCCCAATAGGGTCATATTGGGTTCCCGGCGCGGATAGTAGAAATCGACATCCTCTGAAGCTGGAAAAAGTCACAGAATGAACAAATATTCCTCCATTTTGAGTGGTTGGAAGAATCCCGATACGAATAGTGGAATACGTATTCGAAGATAACCTAGAGATCCCACACATGCCCACGCCTCTTTTGCCGAGGGAACGGCTTGCATTCACTCTCCCACGGCCCCTTCAGCAGCCCGGGGAGCCCGGGTGGCCGTCGGCTGCGACAACGGCGGATGCGGGGCCGGAGGACGAGGTCTGTTGTGGCGGGTGTCGCGTCCTCGTTGACGGAGCGGCGGAGCGGCCTGTGTGCCCGGGCCGCGTGGAATTGAATCCCCCTGACGCCGCTGCCGCCTCCGCCCCCATCGCCTCCACCGCCGCCGCAGACAGGGTAGTTAAGTTCTGCTTCGACAGCGACTTAGGTCTAATGAATAGGTCCCGCGGGATCGCTGCCAAGACCGGAGCAAGAAGCGGAGTGTCCATTAGCGTAATACAGTTGGGCGGCTTAACAGCCCCACGCCTCCCCTCGCGCCCCGCCCCCGCGGCCGCCGCTTCGAGCCCCGCGCCGCTGACCGGTGCCGCACTGCGGCCGCGCCGCCTGCCAGCGCCGCCAAGCTGCGCGCGCGCGCCCCTTCGCCCACAGCTCCAAATGACGCGGCTTCTTCTCACCGGCGTAGGTGGCTCAGGGCATCGCTGATGACACTGCAGTACCTCTGACCGGGAGGTTCTAGGTTCTAGTCTTGATGGTGGCAGGATTTTCGACAATACATTTTCAGCTAGGTCGAATTCAGTCAGGAGGAGACTTCTGGCGACCGGCTGTTCTGATTGATAGTTTTCCATGGTGTCTCCTCTGAACACCAGGCGACTGCAGGAGCAGTACCCTAATAAACAGGCCACGGACCGCGCGCGATATTTCCTTCCTCTTCTATGCCATATACTCACTCCTAACTTACACGTACACTAACATCCACTACGCTACCACGGATGGATGCAAGAACGGAAAGGAATGAACGGAAACGGAAAGAAGAATGAACGGACGGATGGACAAACGAATGAACGATTGAAAATGTAAACGAACGGGAGAATGGACGGAAGGACAGACAGAAGGACGGGTGGAAGGGCGGAAAGACGTACAGACGAACGATGGAAGGATAGAAGGATGGACGGAAGGATAAGATGGACAGACTGACGGAAAGAGCACACTGACGAACCTGTAACCTGTTTTCGTGATTATATGATACTCAGTATTATTTTAACTTGTTACGAATTCACGTCGTCACGTCTGCTCTTATTCCTTACTCTGAGGGTCCATTGTAAAGGGAATCGGCAACATTCTAAAGCAAAGCATTTTTTACACATCCCGCACTGAATGGATGGCTTTCATGCATTCCTTTTATTTTCTTGCCTTACTAAGTACGTAATGACGAGAAAATATTGTATTTCTGCAGGGCAAGTTGGCGAATTTGTGACAACAAAACTTGTGTTTTGGACACTTGTATCGAAAAAGTGAATAAAGTTTGAAACTAAATGTAAGCCTTAACTGGTACGATATAATCTACGAGATCCTCGCGATTGTTTTCTTTCTCAAAACTGACGATATATTCCAAACTGAGATGAGCTACATCGTCTGCCTTCCAGTTTACTTTACTATCAGTGCTCATAGGAAGTGGCATATCAGAGGCTCTCACCTTCTCCAATTCACACCCGATTATTTTTCCCCAAGTGTCTCAGACACATCGTACCATTAACGTTAGTGATCTTGCTCTCGGTCATTCCTAAACTATGCATATTTCTTTGATAATTTAGATAACAATTTTTCTTCTGAGTGTGTGTAAATTCGAAGCATGGCGTGAACCCATCTCCATCAGGTTTTCGTCCAGTTTCCCTGATTTTTGAGCAAATGGTGAGATGGCTCCTTATTTTGCTTCTGGACATAAATGTAACTTCAATTTTACTTCTCCCCATAGGACGTCACACACAGTTTTTAACTGTTTTTTGATGTAAATAAATAAAAATAAAATATAATTTTAACGGAATTCGATGTCTGATAGATTTGGACATTTTTTTGATGAACCAGGTTGGTCAAAAACCGTTTACGGTGGAAATGAGAAGTATTTTGAGACGTTCATTGATCCTGTGAATAATGTATTACATTATTCCTAAAGACCGGATTTTCATGCAGTGTAACTGTCTAAAACGTGCAGTAAAACTTCAAACCGTGCAAAAACATGCAAAAAAATCGAGACTTTGCAAAACGGTGTTATGTAGCCTAATAACTCCAGTTAATCTACTTATCATTTTATTTTTATTTTGTATGAGCTATTTAAGGCGAATGAAATATAATTTTAGTGTTATTATAATTAAGTTTGTATTTTGAGAATAAACCATATTTGACATTTTAATATTAGTCGCACACAAAATTAAATTAGCATAAAACACCCATAAAAGATACAAAAATTCAAAAATGCAAATATATCTTCAGAAATGAAAAACATATTTAGTTATAGAAGAAATGTTCTTAATTGTTTCCATTACAATTTACTATTATGTATATTTCCAAATTATTTCCTGAAAAATTATTATTTCTTCTATCAAATAATATGTTTCAGACTTTTCTCAAACATGACTTCCATGATTAAACTTTGTTCACCGATGGCGTAAAAACGCTTAAAACTATTATGTTTAATTCGCTGATTATTCAAAATTTCAAAATTTCACTACGTTTTAGGTATGTTCCTACAAGTACAAAATTGAAAATAAAGAGTATTTTCCTTAATGAAATCTGCATTTTAAAGGCAGATATTCAAATAACGTCATGTACACGTTTTCGCAAATATGAATAATTTTGAGTAACACTGCATTTAATAAATGGAATTTTTAATCAGTTATGTCGTAAAAACGGCTTTTCTTTAATTTTTTCCTCGTATGCAGCAAACGACAGAAAAAAGTTGGTGCTGGTCCAATTTTCAACAAACAGTCTGTAATTGTGAAAATTATTTAAAATCTTAGCAAAAATGTTTAATATTAATGGTATAAATTTTTTTCTTGAGAGAAATCTGCTTTATAATGCAATCTTTAAATAAGGTAATGTGCTATTAGTTAAAAATAAAATAAAAACCATTAAATTAAAAACAAAACAAAATAAAATAATGTATTAATTTACATAGAAAAATACATTATTGAAGAGAGAGAGGTATTTTGTATATGAAATCAGTTTTAAAATTGGTGATGCAATTAGCAGCACAATGTTGCTTTCTTTATTTTTACGTAAATAACATGAAATATTTGTAATCCTTTGTATTTGTTCACTGTTATGCATGAAAATCATCTTATCATTTTAAATTTTCATCGTTGTTTCCACATACTGTTGGCATTTTTACCGTGTTTTGTAAGCGAATCGTGATTTTCCTTTGTTTATGTTGCTTCGTTGCTTAAGAGCGAAGGCTGCGTTTGCTCGCTCGCAAAATATGAGATGAATGTGAGATTGTTGCCAGGAGTTCCTCTAACAATGCTGCCAGCGTTTGTTGATGGAGTAGTTGTTGCCGTTGTTGTAGAAACGTCATTTAACTCTCCCATCCTCTCACATACAATTTAATTTATCAAGTTTAAAAGCAAGTAAGTACAAGTGTGTACCTCTTTTTCTTAAATTCTGATAGTATATGCTTTGCTGTATTTCGTGTTTCTTTGTTCCCGTTGAACAAACTATTGCTGTAGCGAATATGTTCAGACTGCTTTTCTGTAGTTATTCCCTCTTTTGCTCTTGTACCTGATTCCACCTTTTATTTTACTTTCTCACACTTATTTCGTAAGAACATAAACTATTGTAATCGTCCGTCGGAAAACTGTGAATTTTAGAGACAGAAAAAAACTTATTGCTGGGGCCTCGTAACGAAAATACAGATAAATCTTGTTCCTATACATGGTCAATTACTTCATGTAACACAATGTAGTAAGAGTAACACATTGTAACATTGTTCAGTAGCACAGTGTAGTCAGAATCCACGTTTTGTGGGGCCTTGGTACTGAAAAATTATTTGGAAGCAAAACGTCTGTCCGTGCGTGTGTCCGTCTGTCTACGGTCAGACGGTCTAGCGCCTAAACCGGTCACCCGATTTTTTTTCAAAATTGATATTCTTCTATCGATTTTTATAAACTCGAGGCCCCCTGAGTTCGAAAACGGTATTTTGATTTTTGAGTGAACTTTACATGAATCATAAACATTTTAATAATTTTCTAAAAAATGGCTCGAACTTTATGATTAAATTTGATTAATTTTTCTTCGGAGAGAAGTAGCTGAGGGCATCAACAGATCCAGTGGCAGAACTCTCTGATCGGTAGTTTTCCGTGCTTTCTATTATTTGTTGCGTCAATTCAGTTTTAAACGATTAAAAATGTAATAAAAAATACCGTTCAATTAATCGACAATTCACGTTTTTCGATTAATAATTGTTTTTAATTATTAGTTACACAGTTAATATAGTCTTGTGCGAAGAGGGTTGCTGTTACGAAAGTATTTAATTGGGAAATATTTTAAATTTATTATGTATAGCTTAAAGTAGGAAAGCTACTGCATTTTACTCGATTATAATTCACGATACGGTTCATATAATATATACTGAATTAAATTACGTCTTAAGTCATTTTGATTTTCAGACATGTCACGGAATCCTAACGAAGGCAAAAATTCAAACGGAGGTTCACCTGAAAAGAAACTTCAAATTCCCGAAGAAAGACAACATGATGCCACTTCTAAAATTACCGAAGAACCTTCTCCCTCAACTAGCAGTAAACCTATTGATCAACCGTCACCATCTACCTCACGCCAACCAGACTACACAATAAGTGTTGAAGATCCCTATAAAGCAATATTAGAATCGAAGGAAGACCCCAAGATGATTGAGTTGCTATTGCTGGAGAGGTATCAACGGGATCTGGAAAAGGAGTATTTGCTAAAAAAGAGAGATTTGGATGCCAGAAACTCTCCCAAGAGGAGCTTAGACAGCGACATCGTTGACTCTTCAAGTGAGAACTCCGCATCCGTCCGCTGCTTTGGAAAGGGCAAGAAGAAAGCCCAGGAGGAGCCGCGGCCGAAGCCAGGGACTCCTTCAGAGGTTCGCCGGCGTAGGGCCGTCGCAAGATGGCGATGCGCCATCAAGAAAGTCATCCGCAACAGACGGAACGCAAGACACTAAAGAATGGCAGTTTAATATTTTTATATTCGTTTTCCTGAGTTTAAATACAGAATTGTTTTCATTTTCCTGTCTGTGATTATTTTCAAGTGCTTTCGATTATAGTTATGAACTTTATATCATTTTGTGACTTGTTTATCTTCTATATCTAAGGAATGTTACGAGGTATTTAATATTTCTTAGTAATAATCCACAACCATGTGGCAGGTTAATACTAGGATATAATGATTTTTAAGTTTTTTTCTGGTTTATGATTGTGTGAAATAATTATGTGTCGTCATTACCAACAATATTGTTGGCAAGGACGACGCATATCGTTATTTCATTAGAAATGCCAACGATAACTCACCACAATACGTATATTATGATTGTGTGTTTGATAAATCTTCTAATGAAGCAATGAGTCAACTATCACATATAATGACAGTGGCGTGGCGTGGGTGTCAGCCGTACTTTACAGGAAGCCTAAAAACATTCCCAAAATTTACTCAAAAATGACATTTTTTAAATTAAAATTGACCCTCGGATAGCGTAAAGGACACATAAGAGAATGGTGCAGAACTCATGTTCATTTAAATCTTAGATTTTTCGAAATTGCAAAAAATTCAATGTTTTGGGGTCGCCTTTCTACAACTATAATATTGACGATATAGATTTTTCCTTTAATAAAATACGATCCTTAAAGGCATGTTGAAATAAAGTAGTGTGCAACGTTACGAGTAGATTTTGCGCTATTTTGCGCAAAAAATAGCAAATTTTAATTTTTTTAACACCCTTTCTCTAAAACGGCACTAAATTTGGACTTCAAATTTTCTTAAGGTCTATTGATTTTCTTAATGAGCTAAGGGCGTGTTCTGGCTGGAGCGGTGCCCCGCTGGTGGGAGATACCTGCATGGGGAAACCCGGCTTGCCGACTGTAGGGCGGTGCCGAATCTCACCGTCAATTGAAATGAACTACTGAGAATGAATATTAAAAAACTAAATGTTGCCGCTCGTAAAATGTTGTCACTTTCATTTTCCTTCTGTTTGAAGATTCCATTTGTTACATCATGAGGTGGATTTCTACTGAGCGATAAGACTATTCATCGTACGTTCGATTGGTATAAACCAAAGACCCGAGCGAATGCCTTAGTTCGATGATGATCATCTGGTAGCTACAAGGGGATTGAGGCGTGTTTCACTCCCCCCGTCCCCAAGCCAATATGTTTTGTAATTTTACTAAATTTATTCAAAACAATTGCCACGTGTTAATTCCATCACATTCAAAAGAGCATTCACTTGTTGAATTCATAAATTCCCTTGATTACATCTTTATGAAATTGAGTTTCTTCCTTGCTTATATTGTAGTTTCAACAATTTTATATTTCATTGAGTTTTCGTTCTCGAATGTTTACGCAGGATTGTTTTAGTGTTCTGATTGCTACTATTTAACGTTTTAACAAAAGCTCAATGTGTCATAATCTTTCAATAAATTTTGATAGGATCTTTTTTTAATATTTGGAGCGAAAGAGTATGGGGAAAAAATACTCTTCCTTTTCAAAGGAAACAATGTTGGATCTTCCTACTCCTGAAAGAGTAAATGTTTTGTTTAGGGACGTCATTGCTTTTTCATGGTAGGCCATTAAATTATTCGATCTCTGCAGAGCGTGTGTCTCGTTTGTCCTTTTCGATTTTTCAGCTCATAAATTTTGAGTCAGCTGGAACAGCAAAAGACCTTTTGAAAATTTTAAAGCTTCCTAAATAATTTAACATCGTTGGGAAGTCTCTTTTTGAGCACATTAAGTTTCCAGAATAGCGTTAGTTTATTTACACGCTTTTCGTAGAAATTTGAAGACTGTTATTTCTGAGTTGATTCTAGAGTTTCAACTATTCTTAATTAAATAATTTCTATAAAGTTATACAATGTTTTTGTTTACCGGTAAATGAAATATATATTTCGTTTTCTATAATATTTTTCTCACGACGAATGATAATCCCGCTTTCTAGAACCAGTCGGAGATTTTGTGGATCGTGGGGATGATAACCTGCGCAACACCTCGCAAGGATAGGAGTTGGAAGGGGGGAAATGACCTGAGGAAGTTAATAAATAATAATGTATCTTGAGGAAACGTAATAAATAGAGAGTGGGTTTTACCGTTGCCTTTTTTATTCTTGTGCTGAAAATCACAGGCTGTCAATATATCAATTCGTTTCATTATCAATGCATTCACAAAATGGACTTTTATGCTGCCTATTTTTGCTTAATTTGGAAATGAGACTATTGTGAGAAAAATGCCAATTTTCGCTTTTCGAGGACGTGTTTTCCACTTGAATGTATGGTTTCGCCAACCGTAACTTTGAACTCGCGCTACGTGACAATGTAGATATGAAGTTCTAACTGCCCAGCCCAACCACTTCCCTTAAACGGGAATTTCCATTAAAATTTAATAAATGCCTATGAAATCCTACGCGTTTCTTTTGTTCAATTCGCCGTTTTCATATGTTTTGTTCCCCCTCCTTCCCGCCCGCGAGAACTTGTCACCTCCTACACAGTCGCGTAGTACGCCGTTCACCCGAGAGTTAAATAAGAATAAACGTTACTTTCTCATTGTGTTATTTTTTAATACTTTTCTGAAGTTCCGAAGCATTTATTATCCTCGTAAAACATTTTATTTCTTATTCCTTCCTTAGAACGTATGAAACCCCCAGATTAATTATTTCATTAATCAATAATTGTAATTCAATGAAATAATAATTATCGATTCAGATTATCCATTACAAAATTCAACAGCAAACATTTCTTCACAGCTCTATTTCCACCCAAATCTCTTAGAGGCCACCAATTTTCTTTTGTCCAAGCATCAACTTTCGCAGACCTCTCATTTAACAAAAGCCTATCATAGTAATGATCCACTCGGAATCAGTAATTGTCCATCCACTTAGAAAAGGAAAAAAAATACCTCAATAAATGAAGTAGATATTTTGTGTCACCGTTGGGAGCATCTTAGATGTCTCTGCAGTCTTCTTCAATAGGCGAATTATTGGAAATTTGGTGGTTTAATTTGTAGCAGAACTTTGTATGTGAAGGGTGACCTCCTACTGCACTTTGCGAGTCTGTTCCCTGGTAACAAGGCCAGTAGATTTTTCTTTTGTTGCATCTATATATGCGCTCTTAGCTCCTTAAGGAGCATTCAGCTTACTGTGGATTAATCCTCCGTTAACATTTTTTTTTAATTGGAAGAATCCTCCGAAGCGCCTTCTAGGGTCCGCTGGGTAGTCAAATCACGTTAGCCACAGTCAAGTCAGGGAATCGCCGATAGGAAGCGTCTTGGAGCTCGCATGCGCCAGGCGACATCTACCCACCGGCCAGAATTAGAAAAGAATAAAGATAGGGGTAAGGTTTAGGGGTTGCACTAGCCCTGCGAAGCCGGAAAACTCGTTTTGTCGTAGCAAATTGCACATGAAGCTCTACAGGGACGCTACGAGCATCGAACGCGGAACCTCGGAGGTGAAAGGAACTTCGCCACTGAGCCATGAGAGCACCCACAAGAGCACCCGATGTGATGTTCGGACGTTGATACTTGCTGCTGCGAAGTCACGTTTGCCTGTGGGTTTTCTCAGTGGCCTTAAAAGGCACAAGGTCAATACTGCATTCTTCTTCTAAGGGGAAGGTGTAGAACCAGATCTTGGCCTTTTCTGCAACACGCATTGAATATAAACCACAGAAAGAAACTAAACGATACGAATAAGAACGAAAAACTCGATGATTGTAACACTAATTTTATTACTATAAATCTCGGATCATTAACCAATTGTTTTAAACAGTATAGTTTGGTTTTTGTACTTGTCTATTTACACTCGAGAATGTGGTAGTAAAATTATAAAAGTGTTGTTCTTGTTTTATTCTGTTATTCCTTATTACAGAGAATTACGAAAGATATTCGTGCTTATATTTGTAATAAAATTTTAAAATAATAAATATGATTTTTATAGTTTTTACGCTCTTCAACAATAACCAAAAATTGTTTATACAAAAAATTAATATTACACTTTTACAAGAGAATTTAAGTCCATTTTGTCTTAACCGCATAATACTTACGAAGAATTGCAATGCTGAGAGAGAAAAAAGCGATTTTTGAGAGAAAAACTAGTATTATGGGACCCTGGTATCCAAAAGGGGATAAATATTGCTCGTATATATGTAGTAAATTACTTCCGCTAACAAGTTATGCAGTTAGAATCCACGTATTATACCGAATCCGGTTCTTGATACCGAAAAATTGATTGACGATAAAACGTCCGGCTGCCCTTAGTCATGTGCAATTTTTCGAAAACGTAGTAGTTTTCGCGTGAAATATAGACAATTTTTTAATAACCTCTTTCACAAAATAGTTCCAACTTTTTTCTTTAATTTTTCTTGCAAAATACTCTTGTAAAAAGATCACGTTTTCGTTGTAGTTTCTGACGTTTCGGAAATCGGAAAGTTACAAATAAAGCGAGAAACTACGTGATGTTGTATCACAACTAGTCCGAACAAGCTTGCATGTGTCTCTTTAAAGGGAGGGTTACTTCTCTGATGGCCTACACCGATTATGAAGGGGAAGGCTCTAGGCGTACTCACCTCCGGCAACCGCTTCTGGATTGTGAGATATATTACGTCACATTGTGAGATAATGTATAATACCCCATGGGGGGCAGCAGTGTTTCTTCCGGCGTAGTCCTACACGTCGGCTCCCAGAGATTTTCCAGGGATTGCGCGTGCGTGTAAGGTGTGGTATCAAGAATAAGGAAGGGAAGACACTTAATCCAACAAATGTTGGGAGATCACACGACAACTTAGAGTAGTATCTCCTGATAGGGGAGACACCCTTCCGGGGAGATAACAATATGTTCCATTGGTGTTCGTTAAGAAAACTTCAGTGTGAAAAATAAATATTCTGTCTTATTTTTACTTTCCTGTCTTTCGAAAACTTTGTAAGAAGAGAAAGTTATGTATTGTTGATCGATCTAATTTTATTTTACTAGCTGAACCCATGCGATTACATTGCACACAAAGAAGAACTGTAGAAAAGGTACGACAGAAAATACTGCATATCCATGAATATACATTGTTTTATATTTACCTAGACCTTGAACGTATATACATGCAAGGGCGGATCCATTTTTTTATTAAAAAAATTTTGGTCGAATGTGTCATATTACAGATTATGTAGAATGACATAGACTAAATTCACCTCATGTTGCGATGCCATTTTACTCGTTTTAATATTTGTACGAAAATATTTTTGCTTGAAAGTTTCGTGGCAAGTTAAAATTAATAGGCACTGAAACCTTTTGGGAGGGGAAATTTCCCTCACCATGGATTCGTGCCTGATACATAAATATTGTTTTGGCCTGTAGCAGAAAATTCTGCTATGAACCTTACCTTAATGTATATAGCAACATGAATGAAATAAAATTTTCAAATAATAATCAGAACCCCCTCACTTCATTGATGCTTTTGAAGATACCACGAGAATGATGTACAAGAAAATGCATTGAATACTTACAATTGATAAAAACAAACAATCGTTTTAACGATCACAGAAACTCCAAGCAAGACCAACTGCCTTCAAATACCACGAAGTTGCCAAATTCGCATGCCGCGATCGTTCTATTTCTATTCCAACCGCGCATTTCAAACAACGAAAATTTCGAAGCTTTTTATTAATAAAGAAATTCTTCGATTTATTCAATATATACTGACCTTCACTCCTAATTCTTTTCTCTTTCTTGGTACATCACTTGATTACAACCGTTCACTGGAAACCGATTAGAAGGAACATCAAAATCTTTCTCTTTACTTTTAATAATATAGATTACTTTCTATTCAAGATTTTCCGTACGTAGAAAATCGTAGGACGGTTTACCGTTCGTCTAGACATCGCTATCATGTGTATTGTGCTTTAAATTAGAACGTATTCAATTCATATAAATCATTATTTTCACTACAGTATTGCAAGACATAAAAATTCCAATGCAATTGTGTTCATTGCCCTTCACGTTTTGCTAATTACAAGGGAGAACATCTGTTTTTAATGCGTTTTTCCAGCCCTTTAAATGATTTGCTTTTACGGTGTACTTCATTTTTGTTCCGTACTCGGCCGAATACATTCATAGACGTTCAGTCACAGTTCTGTCGCAGTCGTCTAACTCCAACCATCTAGAGGAAAAGTTCACAAAACGCGACATAAAAATACGGGACGATTCAGCTCATTTTGTGACCACGGGTTTACGAGACGTCAACAATCTGTTTACGGACGTGGATGCGGGAGGTGGATGCGGGGCGTGTATGCAGGGCGTGGATGCGGGGCATGGATGCGAGGCGTGGATGCGGGAAGTGGAGGCGGGGCGTGGATGCGGGGCGTGGATGCGAGGCGTTGGATGGCGGGAAAATGGAGGCGGGGCGTGAATGGCGTGCGGTCGTGGTTGAGTAGGCCAGGGTTGGCGGTCAAAGAATGGTCCGGAGGAGGCCGGATTCGAAGCAGGTGGAAACGGTTGATGTAATTGGGGTGAGACGTGGGTGCAGGAGCGGCAATGGAGTCGGACTGGGGTGGTAGGGTGGGTAAGCTAAGCGAGGGTGAGCGTGATGAGGGGGGTGGGGCCAACGGGGCAGGGGGATGGGACGCGTGGGGTATGTGTGGATGAAAGCGTGACGGGAGGGGAGCGCGACGGACGCAAGGCCTGCGTCAGGCAGAGAGTCCTGAAGAGAAGGGGGAAGGATCGTCAAAGGAAGCGTGGGCGGGGCGGAGAAAGGGATGTGGTGGGGTCTGGCGCGCGGGGGAAGGGGCGGCGTGGGCTTTGTTCGGTCGTCACGCGCCAGCGAACGACTGCGCGAATGTAAAATGTAAACCGCTGCGTGCGCTCACTGGGGCAATGCGCCGGAATAATGAACGCGCAGGAGTTCATTAATTGTCACAGAATGCCTCTCTATTTTGACACCGTTGTGAAATGCCCAAGTTAACAATAAACACCTACGCTATGGCGCTGTTGTTTCGGATACGTTATGCGGCGACCGGCTCTTCCTGCGACGGAAGCGTTTGTAGGTAGGGAGTGCTGTATAAATCAGCGTAGTAAACGGGGCGATCAACGAGGAAATAGGATATTTAAAACAGAAACAGTTGAACTGCCGCTCGAGGCTCGTCGATGACTAAGCTGAGTTGGTGCATGCAGAGCAGAATAGAACAATGGCAGACTTTCAACATAAATTGATCTTGATAAATTGATAAATTGATTGTGTTGTGGATCTGAAGCAAAATTAAGAAAGAATATTTTTAAATGTTGAAAATATAGAGTGATCAGGGAAAGTCTCGCCGTACCGAGCTAAGCCAGAAACTTCAATTAGAAATTGCATTTATATTGACAGCAACCGCATGACTGAGAAACCACTGAAGGGGACATTTTCAGCATCTGTTATGATCGTAGTGAGTGCATTATTTACGTTTTCTTTTGTTAAAAGATGAAGCTCATGCTACTACCATTATTCCTATTGCTAGCACTCACACTAGCAAAGTGACACGGCAGGGGGACTTTCCTGGCCCGCTTTATAAGAACATTTATATTAATAATATGAAAATTATGATAATGATAACATAGAATGTTGGTTTTTAATCTGCCGAGGGTACTGAGAAATCAAATTGGCATGTTATGTGGTTTCCATTGTTGAAGTACTGCAATGTATTTTAGAAATACTACTCACTTTCGGGCTTCAGAATAAATTATCAATTAATGTATTCATTACAAATCGTTCAACAGAATTATTCCTTTTTATATGTAATTTTACTATTGTTCAGCACCCATGCAAATAGTGTTAAGTTTTGCAGTTAAAACTTCTGAGAAATGATTTTTCTACAATAACGTTTTATTATTACACAATTTTCATAGACGTCTATGAAAACATTACAAGAATGTTTTGATAAACTACTAGGTAAGTAACTTAAGAAGTAGCCTTGTTTAAGCGAAGGAACTTTCAGAGTTTGGTGAATGGAGAGAAGGCTTCATAATCCTGGTTCGAAAATACAACAGTTCGGTTAGGGGAAAACAGGTTTTATGAGGGGCTTGAATATGTCTCTGAGAAATCTGGATTTTATTCTGCTTTAGGAACATGTTTTTACAAGTAATTTCTTGTTGCTGGAGAAAAAGTGTTATAGAATTTGTTATCCGACGGATATATTGGCCCCACGGGTAGCTCACTGGTCAGTGTGCTCGCTTTCCATGACCTAATTCCGGGTTTGATTCCCGGTTTGGGCATATTACACCAGTAGTGTGCTTTTCTGGCAATGCCCTAATATCTGTAGCTGTGCGACGATGAACAAGCTCACTTCTCAGGTTGAGAAGACCAGAATACGGTATAGGGATGTCTACCCCGTCATGTTCGCAATGTCGTTACACCTGATAGGCCCTGGCCACGTCGGGAGCTGGTGTGCCAGTACGGACAAGTTAGCAATGTACTAATCTATTGTGACTAGTTCATTTTGTTTGTGGAATTGATAGTTGGAGATGATTCAGGGTACTTTTGTGAGGATCGAAGGATCGCGAAGGCTCTGATTCTGAAATGTTTGCATGTTTTATTCAGGTATGGGCAACACCCCTCCGGAAGGAGCCTGCGTAAGTTAAAAATTGGATGAAAGGCAGTTTTATATAAATTAAGCCTTAGGATGTAGGGTAGATTTTCTGTTTATTAGCGGGTAAAATTTGAAAAGCACTTCCTCTGATTCATGTTTTAAGTCGTTCAGGTCAGCCGAGTAAACTCTACTGCGGTATAGCTGGGTATACCACATTAGCGTACTAGTATGAACGTGTTCTTGGTGTAGTTTACGCTAGTAATACATTTCTATGAGTTTTAAAACCATCATTTTACTATATTTTTTTGTTTGAAATAGACCATATTGGAACACGCGTGCATGCATCCTGCATTTACCGGGGCTGTGACATTATCTCGGTGGCAGGTGCATGTAATTGTCTGTGATTGCTGCCTGATCGAATCCTAAAAACTTGCATTTTTTCATCATCCATTGCTTGTAATTTTATTGGTCTCTTAGTGTGATGCCTATCTTCTATCACTTTCCAGCTCTGCCAAGTCTCACATTTGTCAATTCCAAAACTCATGTGGATGTCGTCAGAAAATGTTAGTTATTTCAAAGAGATATTGACGCTGTTTGTCGAACTGTGATGTTTGACGTGATCCATTTACATCAGATGTGATATAGTATGGATAGTTTATTTTTTATTTTTTCGAATTTGGAATCCATAATGAGTACTGTTAAGTTTTTTTGACAGGGCGTTTAGAGCCAGAAATAACAACGGGCTTATGGAGCCTTCATGGAAGATTTTTCGCTTAATTATAATGTCTTTTGTTATTGTTATTATTATTAATATTATTATTTCTCTACTTCACAATTAATGCTGGGATGAGTCGGTTGAAGATAAAATGTCTTTCACATCTCAGTCTTTTAAATAATCTGGGTGTTTAGCCAAGTTCTTACACAAATTTTGCGGAAAAAATATCAGAGCTCTGATAACCATCGACACCATCTGTGATTTTACGCTTCACATTCGGCTGATTTCGAATTTCAAACTCTTGTATTCAGAATGTTTTTCTGCCTCCTTGGCTACGACGTTTTGATCGCACTGGCCAACCACATCTATAAGTAGACACGTTTTTCCTTCAAATCCCGGATCAAGTTTGCTAGCCATTATTATGCGATTAGTTTGAACTTGTTGGTCGTACAACAGGCCAATGGACGTCACCGGATTTGGTGAATGTTTCTACCACTTAGAACATATGTTTGGAACTTCGATGGCGTTACAGATCTGCCACGTGGAGCCGTGCCAAACTTACGTCAGGAGAGTTTATTCACCGTGCACCTTACACTAGCCTGCCACTCTGAAGTGCCACCTAGGGTCAACTATTAAAAATCTAATTGTCTCGCTCATTATTCCACACATGCAATTTTTAATATTGAGGGATCAAATAAAATGAGACCTGCGTCATTCTTTCAGGCGTCCTTTTCTTTATCCATAAAAAACAATTAAAAATTGGAGCTTTTTCTGATAATTTTTTATTGCATTAACTTGATGCAAAAATTAGGCAAAAAATACTTATTTTAAAAAAAAGTCGTTCAAGATCTTTCCAATGAAATTCCTTAACATTTAGAGAAGAAATGCATTATAGTTATTCATGTTAGAAAAGAGCAAGCAATCACTTTTCATAATGTACATGAGAGTAATAGGAAACTGAAATGTTATAAATTCGTGTAGCAATATCAGAAACCATTTTCAACCTTAGAGATGCAATATGTTATTCAGTTTTAAATTGATTAATACTTATTGTTCCATTGAGTATATGCCTTAGTTGTGAAAGTCGGAGATTTTTCTCTTGCTCTCTACAGGGTTAATTAAGTCATAGGAAGACTTTATACGGGTAGATTTAATTCGACAAAGGGAGCTACTGGTAGAATAACGTTTTAAATACAATTTCAAGTAACATACCATTTTGTGTCCTTATACATGTTGACAAATATTTTTTTAACTTTTTTCAGTATTAAGTGAACTACTAAATTCGCTGAGTTACTGCGCGCTTGTGGCATTCATTAAATCCTCCACTTTTCGTAAATATATTTTACAAATTGGTTCAAACTTTCGTCGCTTTGCATTTTCAAGTACTATCATATATACTATGTATTAATGTTAACGTAATAACAAAACTAAATCTCTATAAATTTTACGACTTTTTCTCGTATCTCACTTTACTATCCTTCATTTCAAACTCCGTTAAGAATAGTCTTGAATTACACTCCGCCTTCACTTCTTGAGAGGTCGTGAGAAGTTACGGTCATTAAAGAATGTAGATTGCCCTTTCTTTGTCCCCAATTAAGAATTTATTTGCATATTTTAAAAGCGCAGTCGATTTTTTCCTTAATTTATCAACGAAATTCACAAAGTTTAAATTTTCACCATGACACTCGTGGCTTAGATCAGATTTAAGGGTTTACGAAATATTAACGCCTTGAGGCCGGAGGGTGTGCTCAGGGAATAATTCCAATATTTGACTTCAAAATTGGGAGTTTCGCGAAAACTTTGCAGAGGAAATGTGCAGGGCACCTGCATTAATGAATGTTTGCGTGCCGAGTATTCCACGGAACTTCGCTGGGACGCTTTCGTGTGTACCTTGGGACGGGTTGCACTTGCCTTTGTCCAATCACACCTTCCCACAAGGGCTGGGGCAGGGTCCCTTCTACTACTCGCGGGAGGGGGGAAACAGGAATACCGCGCCCGATAAGCGCTTATATAATATATAATATATATATATTATATATATATATTATAATAATGATATGATAGTATATAGTGCGCGGGAAGACACGCACGTTTTAACGATAGATGCTTGTAGATAGGAAATGTATCATAAAAACTGAGTGATTAATATTTTTAATAATTAATACACTAATAGAATTTATAGAATGAAATTGCATTGCATTAATCATAAAATGATTTGTGGAGATTAATTATTACTTTGAAATAGGTGTACAACAAATAATATTTATCTACCTTATTACTTGCAGTAATAATAAATATATTGACGTGTGCAGAAGCATTTTTTTCTCGGGAAGAGATTGATCTACTGTATTCTTAATTTCAGGAATTGAGATTCCAAACATTTTTCTGTGAGTGCTCAAACTAATATTTCATCTATCATCCTCTATTCATCTTCCTTGAACATTTTAGTGCCGATTTCCCATTTTGATGGTAGGTAAAATTGGTGAGGTGACGCAAATGCACTCCAACCGAGAAGTTCGGCACTTTCCTTCGAAATTTATTGTGAATGAGGATTTCTTTCCCAAATACATGCTTCATCTCAGACCATGAAAATCAGATCCAGTATTTTCGGGGATACTTAAATATTACTTGACTATCAGACATCGCCCAAATAACAACTATTTCTATTTATTATTTTTTTAGATAAGTTAGATAGTTTAGAATAAGTTTCATGTTTTGATTTGTATATTGTCCTGCTGACCTCCCAACATTTCTGCTGAGTCTAAAAAGAAGTGACAGAGGAGGAAAAGTTGAAAAATGTGGGGTGGAGAAGGAAAGGTTGAAGAAGATAGGGTAGATGAGGAAAAGGAGAAGAAGGTGGCTATGAAAATGGAAAAGTGGCAAAAGGATGACGAAATGCACAATAATGATGTTTCATTTATGTCCAGAAGAAAACAAAGACAGAAGAAACTGAACGAGAAACCTCATCGAGATGTCGGTCATTGACCCAGAAGCTGAGGTACAACACTCGTGACAAGTTCTTAAGAATTATACATTGCACATGGGAAATAGTACGTTAATATTATTGTTAAAATTGTCTCTAATTGCATAGACTTATGCAGCAGCAAAGATTTTACTTGGAACTTAAACTTTTGTATTGATTTTAATCATTTAATTTTATCTACCAAACTGATTCACAATAACGTACATATATTGTATGTGAATTTTATTATAGTAAGCTGTACTTATTGTCACCTAATGAATATAATTACTACGTCTAGTGTTATAGTTATAGACATCGGCGTTCGCTTAAAATACATTCCCGCACTTGAGTATATCATTTTTTACACAAACAACTGAAAGAGAAGTTTACAAGAATTACTTGGGTGGGATTTGCTTATTTTTCGTACAATTCTTTTTGTAATCTAAAAGTCTGGAAGTTATAAAAGGTATTTCCACAGAATATTATGCATTTTTTCAGGCGGGAATGAACATTCGTGAAATGTACACAACCGGCAGTATGAAAGCTGATTGAATTTGAAAGACTTCTGAACGAATAGCATCATGAATTCAATTTTGTGTTCAATTCATTTAGATGGTCGTTCCATTGGAGGTTTGACTGAACTGAGAGGCCTAAAAATGTTGTTACCTTAACATCAGTCAATGGCACACCGTTCATTTTTAATGGAGTATAGAGCTATTTATTTAAAATTGAACACTGCATTGAAACCGTTTCCTGTTAATTTACTATTAATTTGTTAGTACGGAACCAATTTGAAACATCTGATATTGTACTATTTACGGTTTCCTTATTGCAAAGAATATATTCGCCTCATTCGCAAGGTGATGGGGTGGTGGAGGCAAAGGTGGAAAAAGTCGGGTTTGAGGAGGAACAATGGAAAAAAGTTGAAAAAGGTACGGGAGGAAGAGGAAAAGTAGAAAAAGGTGGGATGAAGGAGGAAATGGTGGAGAAGACGGAGTGGAGAATGTAGAAGTGGAGGAGAAAACGCGGAGAAGGTGGGAATGGAGACAGAAAAGGTGTGGGTGGTGTAGGGAAAGTTGGAATGGAGGAAGTGGGGAGGAGAAGTTGGGAGTGGAGGAGTGAAAGTGGGGATGTTTTGGGTGGGGGAGGAAAGAGTGCGAGGAAAAGGTGGGGAGGAAAGCGGAGAAGGTGGAGAAGGAGGGAGAGGAGAAGAGATCACGGGGAAGGTGTGGATGGAGGAGGACGAGAAGGAGGAGGATGGTAGGGAAACGCTTTCGCGGCGGCGGCTACACCGGCGGTCTTCCGGGCGGGCGCGCCAGTCGCAAGCGCCGACGCCGACGCCTCCAACCCAATAGGGGTATTAGCATACGGCTAATGAACTCCGCCGCGGATCAGATGGCGGCCGACGCTCCCTCTTCACCCCCTCCCCCGCATACGCGCAGGGAGCACTCGGCACCCCAGTCTCCACCCCACTCCGCCCCACTCGCACGCCGAGGCACAACTTTCGTGTCTAAACGCATTGTGCTCACAAACTGATCACATATTCACCGGTACACCCGTTTTTGCTTGAGCGCATTCATAATTTACTCGTTACCTATATTTTTACTGCTCTACTCTACTCTATAAAAAATCAACCCAAGTAAAAATTCGTAAGAGTTGGTAAAATTGAAATTGCAATACAATTCGAAATTTTGAATTAAAAATGATTAATTTGTGATCGAAATGTTTTTTTCCATTGCAGTGTGTATTAGGGGTTCCCAGCGGAGTCGGTATCGACTCTCTGGTGATCGTGGAATGCTGATGCGGGTCAATGTTGATCAAGGGGTCAGTTGAAGGTCAACAGCGAATGTGAAATCGCGACGGCTCCGTTCAAGCAATGGGTTCATGAGTTTGAAGGGGGAGGGATGGGGACGATTTGTGAACTCGTACTCGATCGAGCGTTCCATCGTCGAGAGTAGTAAGTTCGAGCGCCTCGCGCCCATTCGCGGGGGACAGATTCACAGATCAGAGCAATGGCTCTGATGACTTCGCTACGCCTCATGAGAAAGGAGTGGGTAACACGCTACGTGGGATAGCGTGCCAGAACTACGTGGGCAATATACAGTACGCTCGGAATGGTGAATACAGAATTGAGGAATCCCACGCACACACCTAAGTTCCGTCTGCGTACGTGAACCTCATTTCAAACTACAGAACAGAAACCAGGGTGTGCTAAAATGGTCCGCCTGTCGAAAGAGATTCTTCGTCCCTATTTATTTGTTCCAGTCGTCTTCTGGTGTGTTGCGACCTCTCCCCCCCCCGTACAGGGAAGGGGATTGGGAGTCTGGGTGGTGAAGTGAGGGATTGTTTTGGTTGGTGGCTTGAGAATGGGGGAAAGGGACGGGAAGGGAATGTGGGAGTGTGGGGGAATGGAGGAAAGGGGGTGCGGGAGGGGAATGTGGTGGGATATAGGAGGGGAAATGAATATTTTTATCGGGTTCGTTTTGAGTTCATAGTGGGTCAGTAGTGAGTCAGTCGTTTTTACGTCTTTGTCGTTTGGTCTTGTTTTTCACCCACTGGCCTAGGCTCTTTCAAATAAGGGAACGCGCCGGTTATTTGAACTCCGCGCGCCTATTTCGGGCAGCCACCAACAGAGTGCAGCGCTGTGACGTGGCGCGGGTCGCACAACGAACTGGAGCGCGCGGTCGTCTCTCAAAGGCCAGCAGGACCAAAAAAACATGAGCGAAGCTGTGCAGTGTGAGTGAGCCGATGCTAAGTATTTTGTGAAGGCGTGACAGAAAGTGATTGTACATATAGTTTAGAAATGAATGCGTGGCTGTAAAATAAAATAAAATGGAAAAAACAAAACTTTTTTGAACTTTTGAAAAGCTCACAAAATTTTATTGTATAAAACTGGTTCTTGTATCCTTGTAAATAGTAGTAATAAGTTAATAATATTTTTTCAAATTTTATTCATATTTGTCTCTCTGAATTATATATTATGTTTAGCCAATACCTAAAAATAAAATTTTCTTTTTTAAATTTGTATTACAAAACGTTTTTACAAGGATAACTAAATTTTTATTTCAAAATGTTTTAATATGAATAACTAAATTGTTATTTCAAATCGTTTTTATAAGGATACATTTTTATTACAAAACGTTTTTATAAGGATAACAGTTTCATTGTCTTTAGATATTGGCCAAACATAATATATAATAAACAGTTAAGTATATAATAAACCCCAGTACCTCCACCATTTTGAATACCAGAATTCGAAAGATTAGAACGCGAAAGGATGTAGGTATTGTAATGCCTTCGGCCTAGCCACATAGGATCAAGTAAGCTAATTTTGTCTGTAATAATTACCTATTAAATAAAAATAAAAAATAATAAACAGTTAGTTAAATATTTAAGTTCCCCTTCCCATTACTGAAAAGCCTAATCGGCTGCAGTATTTTGTACCCCTAATCATTGAATACATTCAAGGTAACTGAAGAGGGAAAATCTTACAAAAAATGGAACAAAATGCTGAGCAGTTCGCATGGGAGGAGCAGAAACGCGCTTCGCCGCAGGCCCCCCCCCCCCCGAGTGAAGTGAAGCGTGCCTGAGTGAATTAGGCGCATTAGGGAGCTTCAGGATATAATAGTGTACAGTTGAGTGTAGTGCAAGGCAAGAGCAAGGCAGCCAAAATGGAGATGGGTCGGACATGTTGCAAGACACAACGACGACAGTTGGAGTTATAGAACTACAGTATGGGGCCAAAGAAGAGGTACAAGAAAAGTCGGAAGACAGAAGACTCGCTGGGAAGACGAAATATAACGCGAAGTAGGAAGTTTGTTGACAAGAACAGCAAGAAATAGAAGAATATAGAAAATTCGTGAAAGTGATAAGTTGTTAAGTGGACAGTATTTGGACAAGAACAGTGTAACTGTTTAAGCTTAAGTGATTAGTGCATGCAAAAATATACTTATGGACAAAACATTAAGAGGAGAAAAACCTGGAAAAGTTTGTGTTAAAAGAAAGTGTTTAGGCTTGAGTTTCAAAAGAGATCAATGACCACTTTAAAGAAATCTAATAAACATTCTTCACACCTCAATGTAACTAATGAATGCTGATAGTGGCGTTTGTATATTAGTTTTTAAGTTCAATAAGTTTAGTAAAATTAGTGTATTTGAAATGGAATATACCAAATAGGTGAATTGAAAATTTCTCCCGCAACTTCCTTTTAGACCTAAATAACTTCATAGGCCCACTTGTGGCAAATATTCTGCATATTTTGGCAGTAAGAATGCAGAATCTGCATCGCTCCATTCCCTTAAATTATAAGATTTCATCAGTAACACCACAATAAATAATAATATTAATAATATCTAAAAATAAGAATATTAAAATTTTTTTGTGTAGAGATTTTTTAACTGTGGTAGACTGTATTTGGTCATTTATTTTAGAGTCAGAAAATTGTTTTAAAATAACTCTTTTGCATAAAAATACAATATGATTGCAATATGTTAATATTTTATGTGATACATAATAGCATTATCACCTTTTCGGAAAATTAATTTTTCCATGTATTGGCTTCAATGTCAAAACAAATAAATATAATATTTTAAACAATCGTCATATTTTGCATCTAAGAAGGTTCATTAAAAAATACAAGATTATAATTAAAATGTTTATTTAAATAATTGAACATTTGTCGTCCTGGTTGGTCGACACCATTCGGAAGCTTGGAGACTTAGTTTTGTCATTTTAAAAGAGGAATGGTTGGTGTAATCTTCACCAAGAGATCACGATAGTAATCGTGCATACTATTTACGTAGTATAAATATATTTTTCATCCTTCGTACGTAAGTGATTTAACAAAACAAGTGTGAAATGGAAGAGAATTGCATGAAGTGAACAATTGGATGTTCATTTTATGAATATTAAAGAGTGCTATAAAATATGCCTGAATTATTGAAGGGAAAATGAAATCCACTCCATATTAATTTCACAATGTTTCCTGAAGTATTGTGCGTAACTCGAAAGCGGTGAGTTCTATGGCATTAAAACATGAAATTGGAGGCTGAAGACACGTAGTTATATTTCTTGCGCAGTAATTTACAAAATCAGAACATTACTGTTTTTCTACTTTTTAGATAGTTCGTCTCTTATCGTTACCTTCACTTAGTGGTAACGATGGTCGAAGAGTGCAAATTTCGAATTCTATGTATTATTCAACTCATTGATATTCTATACGGTTTAGTAACATTTGTTTACAGTATAATACAAACACGATCCATTCGCATTGTATACGGATGTGGTAGGAAAAGTGGTGGTAAGTTTTCATAAGCGAAGGTTTTCGCAAGGGTACATTAGTATAAAGTGTTGCTATACGGCAGTGATTTCATTTATCATTTCTCCTCTGAATACTCATTTCTTTCTTTTTCCCAACGAAAACATTAAAATATTCCACATTTAATGCCAAGCAAAATTAGTGCTACTATAACAACACATACTCTCTCACATTACTTCTAACTTTTGCAGTATTCGAAAACTCTAGAACGAAAGAGTTCAAAGAAGAGTTCAACGTAAAATATCGTGCTCCATTTTTAAACAGATGTGCGTGCTTTGCTTGAAAGATAAAAATATCAAAACATCATTTTGAAATTCGCAGAGTGTCGAGTGCAGCCAGATCAATTGGCTGATATTATTTTTGGAGAAAATCGTCTGAACGGTATTTTTGCTACCGTACCCATAATCGGATGGGCGGGCAGTGTCCATTTTAAACGAAACTTTTTCTTCTAAGGACCACGGAACGTTGATTCCGACTGCAGAACGGGTTTCAACAAGTAATTGACTATATATACAGACAAGACAAGATTGACAAGATTTATGAACTTTTTTCGATATCATGGGCCCACAATACGAATGTGTCTGTCGAAAAATCTCCGTTTTTGCCGCAGCATTGCAATTCTCTCTTTTTATTAAGTAACTTAGAAGTATGGCTACATAGTAAAAGGAACTAATAAATGTGAAAAAATAAGACATGCCACTATTTAACAGAATGATTTGAAAATAAATAACTTTTTTTAACCCTGGTTACCGTGGGTATCAATGTCACTGAATTGCCTAAATATATCACGACAAAAAGAAATAGTACGTAAATAAATAAATTCGTGTTTTTCGTGAGCGCAAATCGATTTCCCTTGGGTGAATTGCGGTGAATTCTCTGCTTTGCATTACACAGGACGTGGGACAAAAGGAGGGTTGAGTGAGGTCGTTAGAAATTTGCTCATGCGCGACGGTAGTTACACGGGGTCCTTAGAACGCCGGCGTAATTACAACCCCAGGCCAAAGCCACCGCACTCCACGACGCTTCAGTTACCCGCGACACAGGGCGCTCTCCGGAGCCCGCAGGGCCGCCAACTCTCGCACGCGAAAGTATGAACATTGAGACGCAGAGGCCAGAACAACAAAAACGGTAGTAAAAATAATAATGTCCGAAAGGAACTTTATGATTTTAAATGAAATTAACTACAATTCAGTTTGTTTATCGCAGAAACACGGTTAAAAATTAAGTGACTATTAGGAAAAATAACAATCTCCGCACGTTCTTTTGAGCTCAGGAATTGCTGTCCACGCTCCTTAAATATGCTAAGTTGAATTATGAATAAAGGTTGCAACGAGGGTCTTTGGCACAATTTGATACGAAAAAATTTTCGCACCCATGTAATTGAAACCTTTTGTATTAAGTGAGCTACATTTGGACCTTTTACTTCCACCACATGAAAAAATCTACTCTTTACTGTGGGAACATGAACGATATTCTGATGCCCCCGCCAGATGGTTAGATCCGGCACCGAACTTCTTGTCGACTAGCAGGGTCTTCCCCATCTAGGTACCTCCATCTAGGAACCTCTAGAAACGAGAAGAACAAAGGCGAGGCTTTGCGCTCTTTATAAATCGTACGTAGGTCAACCAGCTTGGAAGGAAATTCAGATTAGATTAGAAAAACCAAATTATTTCCGACGAAGCGATCACACCCACAAAATTCGAGCAAGGAAACAAAATTCAGATCTTGGGAAGTTTTCCTTTTGTAACAGAACAATTAGAGATTGGAACAGTTTACCTGCAGCAGTTTTCAAAGCTTTTCCTCTCAGTGTCCGAAGTTTTAGAAACAAATTAGAAAAATATATTAAATAAGTATGTGCTGTGTAGTGCGGTGAAGTGCTGTGAAGTGCTGGTCAGTGTGTAATTCAAAGGTAATCCAAAGCAAAAAAAAAAAAATGTAGTGTAGTGAAGTGAAGTGAAGTGAAGTGAAGTGAAGTGCGGTGAACGTGATCAATGCTCTTTTCAATGATGCTTTTCGTCTTCTACTGTATTGTACGGTATTATTATTATTTTTATTATTATTATTATTATTATTATTATTATTATTATTATTGTTATCATTATTATTAATGTAAGTGTTGTAATTTTTGCAATTATTGCCATTAACTGCCACCGGGTCATACCCAATTGCAGTTCTAATAAATGTATGTATGTATGTATGTATGTATGTATGTATGTATCTCCCACCAGCGGGGCACCGCCCCTGTCGGGACAAGTTCTCAGCTCTGGGATGTTCTCCCGGCATGTGTGATAATAATGCACGTAAATGTGTGTGTAATTAGGGTTAGAGTATAGGACAAGGAAGAGGAAGGAAAGATCGTGCACGGTTCATGGCCCGATTGTTAGGGTACTGATCTGACATTCGCCTGGTGTTGATCGGAGAAACCACGGGAAATTTCCGATCAGAACATACGACCGCTAGAATGTTTCTCCTGACAGCGACTGAATTCGACATAGCTACGTAGCTAGAGTCGAAAATCCTACCACCTTTTTACGTAGGCACTCTACTAGGCCACACCAACCCGGAGGATATAACAGACCCATAGGATGCTTCTTCTTTTCGCGGTACCCAGCAATCATAAATAATAAATGAAATATAACAATGTTACCAATATTAAGCAACTTAATTATTAATGGTCAATTGGGGAGCCGATGTAACATAATAATAACTCTCATATTGCTCTTGTGGTGGTGGTGGCGGCTGTGGTTCACCTAAGTTTAATTTCTGACTCAGTAGACTCTTGTTATTTATATGTAATGTGAAAATTCAAAGGTTTTTTAAAATCACTTTTATGCCATAGAATTCAACGTATTGAGTACTATTCTTTGAATCAATTTCAGTTATAAATTATATACGTTGCTGAAAATACCTTGTTCCCGCATTTTTGGAAAACTGTCAGGATTTCATTCAAAATTACGCGTAATTTTGAATGAAATCCTGACAGTTTTCCAAAATATATATAATTTCCCGTTCAGAATGACGGGAATCATTCGGCCGTAGTGGCGAATTTTTAGCGCCCACCCGGCTTCCTGAATTTCTCGGCTCTCTGGACATCTAGCGGCCTGATCAGTAATTTTCCCTGACCATTGCCAAACTTATGGTGGAGTAGTGTCACACTGGACACGCAACGCGGGTGAGCATTCCTTCCTCATCCTTTGCCATCCTCTTTCCTTATATACACTTACCGTACTTCCACTACACTGCCTTGCATGTCGAGAGACCAGACCGAGAGATGTGTCCAGGCCGGGGTGGCACCTCGCTGGGGAGTTCCCTGGAGGAGGAAAATCCCTTCCGGTCTCACGTGCCCGCTCTCACAGCAGGGGAGGAGCACCGCCATTTTCTTTTATATAAGTTTCATTACTCCTACAGGACTAATAACCTAAGTAGTTGAGCCCAGAGATAATACTCACCCTCTCGCTGGTGGCAAAGCGGGTATAGTGCGGTGCCGGAACTCATCGGACCCGTGGTCTCTTCCACGCGGGTCTACAGCTGGATTTCGGTCTAGTCGTGGCAGTCTCCATAGACTCACTGAGGACGGATTCGTTCCGATCCCTTGGTGTGAAGTACGTTTCTCGCCTGACCCCCCTTGAAGCTGGTAGCCTATTGCATGGGGGGAGGCCCTAAAGATTTCCAAAGCCTCTCGGGTTGAGGATTTCGGAAGACAGACACTGGCTGCCTTCCCGATTCCAGCATCCAAACTCCGTGAGCTCGGGGAGCGGGTGAGAATTTACCTAAATGGGCAGCCCTGAATCCTAGAAATGAGGAACAACGACCTGGAAATCACAATATCTCATTAAGGAGTTTTGGTTTGATTCATTAGTTACTTTAGGTGCGTTAACTGCTAAGGTCATTACTCCCATAAGTGTAGGGCATTTTTTTTCTCGTACTGTGATTTTCCCCTCTGGATGGTGAGATACGGCGCCGACCTTCCCGTCGACTAGCGGAGTTTTCAGCAACCAGGGGGGGTGTAACAAATGGGAGAGGATAAGACAAGGAAGGAGAAGGAAAGATCGCGCGCGGTCCGTTTGTCAGTGTGCTGCTGAAGCATTCGCCTGGTATTGATTGGAGAAAGTACGGAAAACTACCGATCAGAGCAACCGGCCGCTATAATTCTCTCCCAGACAGCGACTGAATTTGACCAAGCTATGTAGCTAGTGTCCAAAATCCGCCCACCATCGGGATTTGAAGCTAAGACCTCCCGGTCAGAGGTACTGCAGTGAAATCATTTGATGCCCTGAGCCACGTCTCCCGGTAATCGCATTGAGGACTATCTCCACATTTGGTAAAGACGTAGTGATGAATCGAAAATATATTAGTTAGAAATCCTCTACTCGCGCAGCATGTTATATTCCAGCATATTGTCTATTTATTTTGTAACATCATCCTGAGTATACAGGTTGTGTATTGTTATCTTTTTTTATAGTTGCGGGAAAAGTAAGATCGGGTGTGTTATTTTGATTTTATTTATAAAAAATCATATCTGCAATTCGTTTGCAAATTGAAAATGTTTTCTCTTCCTAAGGGTGATAATTCCTGTTTTTCAAAAGTTGACAACCTCGGTTGTTACTATCTTTATTCATAATTTTTCTTATTCAAAATAATTCAGTTTTTACTGTGTTTGACGACAAATTAAATTTAAATATAAAAGTATCTCTAAATATTTATTTTGGTATACTTATCTTTGACGTTATGTGGCATGAAATAGTTTCCAATCCATGGAGCGGTTTGAGCGTCTGATTAGCACGAAGAACTTTTTTACTTAATTGATCTTTAGACACACGGAGATTCCTGTTATCTCTCGAATATGTGTAGGGGTCGTAATTCTGTTTCCTGGCGAGCACACATGTAATACGCGAAGTATCGCCTTTTAATGTTTTTTGAACCTGTGTACCCATAATGAGAAGGATAGACTTATTTCAATTTACATAAATTTGGGTTACGTCTTCTTCAACGCCCGATATTACTATAAAATGTATTGATAATATAATACTTTTTTCTTTCGTTTTAATACTCACCCAAAATAAATGTTCTGATTCTCAGAATTTTTGGTTAACCGTTGTATTGTTTCACTCAATTTAGTCCGCCGCTGTAGTAATACAGTCGCTCAGTTGGTACGCCTGCTCTCTCCCACTCAGAACTTATGACTTCCCTTGAGTGGACCGCGGCGGAACACATTCACGGCGGCGCATTTAAGTAGCTGTGGAAACGCCTGACGTCGGACTAAAGAAGCGGGAGAGACACGGACGAGAGCGTTGACACTACACTTGACGACGCAGTTGCCCCTGCCGTCCCTGCTCCCCCTCAAACTCCCTTTTTCGTCAGCCACGTTTTCTCCAGTGCCCCCCTTCCACATTTTTTCTCGGCAACTCCTGCCCACGCATTCCCTCCCCGTTCACGTCACGACCGCCTGGCCTTTCCCGTTTCCTCAGTCTCCGGCCCACTCCTGCCCTCTATGTCCCGCTCCGCCCCCCTCCTTCGGGCTCCGTCCCGTTCCTGTCCGCTCCCACCCGCTCCTGTCCGCTCCCACTCGCTTCTGTCTGCATCGATCCGCACCGGCCTGCTTCGACATGCTCCGACCAGCATACGACTCATTACGACACGCTCCGATCGATTCCGGTATGCTCAGAAACGCTCCGATCCGTTCCGGCACGCTTCGACCTGCTCCGACACGCTCCCACCCGCTTTGACAGGATCTGTCACGTTCCGTCCCGCTTCTACCGGCTTCGACCGGCTCCGACCGACTCCGACCGGCTCGAGGGCCGACGCGCTCCGAGCCTGGACCGCTCCGACCGACCGGCTGCGACCGGACCTCGAGCCTAGCGCGTGTACTCTGACCGAGACCGCGCCTGACTGAACCGGCTCTGAGCCGACGATGCTGACGCGACCAGGCTGCGATGCGACCGCTCCGACGACCGTACTGAAGCAAGGTCCGCCGCCTCTGATATGACCGTGCACCCTCCCGGAACATCCCTGTCGACTACCAGACCCTCCATCCCTTCCTTCCACTCCTTCTTGATTCTAAGCCTAACCCATTTCTCCTCCCCCGCCACTTCCCTCCTTCATCTCTTCTCCCACCCGGCCCTCTTCCTCCTTCCCTTCGCAGAGCCCGCTCATTTGGTGGCTGCGAATTGCGAGCGCTCTATCTCCCACTGACGGTCAGCCGCCCAACGCAGCCGGCCACGCAGCCACCCCGCCCCCTCACCCCCCGCTCCGCGAGATCGCAATATCGGCCCATCGGCGTATTTCATTTAGTCGCCTGCCTTGCGCTCGCCGGCGCCGCCAGCGGCAGCTCGCGTCGCAGGGTCGCGCAGCGCTGCGCGTAGCCGCAGCGCATCAAGCAGGTCCGCACAAGACCGCAGCACAGAAGGCGCGGTCACTTCACACCAGCCCCGACCACGCCATTCGAGACCCGGAAACAGCACACTAGATCCGACCGCACCGCACTAGACTCGACCACACCGCACTAGATCCGACCACGCCGCACTAGATCTGATCACACCACACTAGAGCCGACCACACCGCACTAGATCCGACCACACCGCAGTAGATCCGATAACACCACACTAGATCCGACCACACCGTAGTAGACCCAAATTATCTGTACTATATCTGGCCGCACCACCCTAGACCCGATCACACCGTCCTTTACCCACGGTATTGTCATGACACATCCAAAAGGCCGACGTGCAATATTTTTGAGCGCTGTAACACGAAGTATGTTATTCATGAGCTGAAGTAATAAGATCGCTAAAATGCTCGAGTAAATGCGACCGACCGTTTTTTGAATTTGAACATTAGTAAACAAAAGTGTATGTGACGTTGGAGGGGGTGAAAACTATATCCTCAGTTCATAAACAAACCAAGTGATCATCTTACGGTTTGCCCAATGGAGAAAGTTCACGTCCGTGTTCGAAATCACAGACTGAGAAGAAATGTACGATATTTGTTAGAGTAACATTAAAAAATAATAATAATTACTAATGAACTAAATTTGGAATGGACATCATAATTGACTGATTTTGGCTTTTGCACTACGAGTTGTTAGCCAAATAATACAAAAGCGGCGCGAGTTTCATTATGACATAAAATCAAATATGTATCTTGCTTTCATTTATGACGATTTTAATATTATGTCCCTTTTATATGTCTTTTCTCAGCTTCGAAAAAGAGTGTTAAAATGAAATGATTATGCAACTACTGCTGTAAGATAATACCAAATGACATGAAAGATGTTTTGAAGAAATAAATGGCATTGGCATCACAAGAAATATTAAACTTTAAGTAAACAAAATGTTGAAGATTCAATTCCAAAAAATTGAAAAGTGTTTTTGCAACTAATGGGAAAGAAGTAGATATTAGGTTTATGTTTTTAATGTTCTTTTTTTCATTTCATTATTTACAGGGACACATTTCATCGCATCAGTTTTCAGTTTCACACACGTAACTTCGAAATTCGCTTTTCGTGAGAACTTTTTTTTTTTAAATTTGGCATGATTTTATAATACTACTCTAAATGTTTCCGTTCTACGACAGTTTACAATTTTACGAGCTTTTTTTGCACAGATGATACGAGATGATAGATGATACACGAGTGATATGAGTCAAGTAAAGCCGTGTATTACTTTAGCGCAAAATGCTTAGGATATTTTGCGATGACTGGACTGAAAGTTATTTTATTTTAATCGCGAAGACCGGAGCCTCCGAGATTTGTAAATACGGGAGCTAAGTAAGTCAAATTGGGTGTATCAAACTGATAATTTTTCAACAAACGACTAACTCATTACTACATCAACTAAAACTATCCGAAACACTGGTATCTGCGCCTGGTGCGGTTTTTAATAAAACTACATTTAGAATGCGCTCAAATTATTTCATTTATTTGGAATATTGGCCTGAGTACCTATGTATCGAATATAGGCCTCTTTATCAATTCACAATACAGTACTCAAAAAATATTTTTTCATTGTTAATGCGATTATCAATTTCTCTCCCTTCGTGAGAAGATAAAGAATTGTAATCGGGGGCCGCAAAACGGAGATATTTCGTCAGAAGAACTTTTATTGACGGGTCCTGGTAACGGAAAAAGTGGATAAATCTTCTCCCTATTTAAAGTAAATTACTTTCTCTACGACTACTCCAGGATGTATGCATTATCGGATACAGTAATGATGACGATTCTACAAGCCGTGCGAGATTATTATTCTCGCACGGCTGTCGACCAATCACTTTCGTTTTAGTTCATTAAACACGACAGAGGGTTCTCACCGTCGCCTACAGAGGGCAACAGCTCAATGCACTCTGCCGCGGCAGGTTGCTGTCATACGACAGGTGAACGACTCACTTTGCGAGGGGATTGTTTGGAAGGTTATGTGGTAGCAGAAGATTCTATGTCAAAGACAAAATATTCAAGTAATGAAGTGAAAAAACAATGAATGTACAATTAATGTAAAACTATTTCAAAATATAAAAACATTCCGAATGTTTTCATTTAGTATTTTGAAAACATCAATTTCAAAGTCGTAGAGAACTTATAGTCTTCTGCTAGCTTACAATGGCTATTATTCACTCGTATAAATTTCGACACTCACTCCTACGTCGCTCGTGTAGTCAATATCTACACGTGAATAACAGCTATCATTCTATGCTCGTTGAAGATTATACTATTCTCTAACTCGCGTAGTCAAAATCCATGTTTAAGAATATTTGATACCGAAAAATCAATTGACGGCATCCGTGGATTGTCTTTTGTCTGCTTGCCGTCGCGTCAGGTACATGAGCCTTCAGCGTCTCAAACTTTTGGCATCGGCTTAGGAGGCTCAGGGCATCAATTATTATCACTGAAATGCCTCTGACCGGGTGGTTAGATACCTAGGTTGAATTCAACCCCTATCTGGAGGAGAATTCCAACGTCCGGCTGCTCTGATCGGGGTATCTCCGATCAATACCAGGCGGATGCTGGAGCAGTACTCAGACAAACGGGTCATGGACTGCGTGCGGTCTTTCCTTGCTCTTTCTTGTCTATCCATACCCCTTATACACACTTACACTTACATGCACTACACTACCACATGTCGTGAGACCGGTCGGGAGGTTAGAGCTTGTTCCGGCTGGGGCGCTGCCGCGCTGGTGGAAGATGCCTGGTTGGACCAAACCCCGCGAGCCGACGCGACGTGTAGGTCGGCGCAGGATCTCTCCATTCAGAGGGGAAGATCACAACCACCACCTGTCGCGATAAAACATTTACTACACTTGCGGCACAACTGACCTTAGCAGCTGAGGCGCCCGAAATGACCAATCAATCAAAGTCTTGGCGCTCAATTAAAATGGAGGCCGGTTACGGGGCATTGCACGGTAGTACAGAGCTGAATAGTACTAGCTACCCAGCTCATAGCGCCCAGCGTTAAGTTCACTGCGTAAAAAACCAGTCGCGCTCCGGCAGGACAGGGCAGCCAGCGCACTTCCTGGCCCCCTGCCGCTCGGGCGGCGCCGGTCCCCAGGGCCTCGCCGCCAATCAGCCAAGTATTCTTCCGGTCGGTGGCGCGGAAAGGGCGTCGAGGCGAAGTCGTGACCGGAAGTTGATGGGGAGGGCTGCAGGAGAGCGTTCAGAAAGACTTCCGCCGGCGGCGGAGGTTGGAGCGGATTTGCGGCTGTTGGTCATCCTTCTCGGCTCGGCCAACTCGCTGGCTCTGCAATTGCAGGAATTGCACTGTCCCACACTTCAGGCACGTTGTGCACTTCAAGATTTGATGTTTCTGTTTTAGCACGTTGTTGGTCGCGTCTAGTTTAATTACTTTCGTATTCCCATGTTATATTTTACAGTATTACCGCAATCAATATTGCATTTATTATTCTTGTTGGAAGGATAACGCTTCAATAAAATTCTTAATACTACACGCGATTACTCGCGCGTGTGAAACTATATAACAGGGCCGCCACAAGAGTCAGTGTGCTGTATGATTGATTTTGCAGAGCTAGTGAGAAATACCGGTTGTTTCTAGTAAGCTGAATAGTGTGAGATGGCATTTCTAGAACATTACGTTCATGTATTTAAGAATACAAATGTCGAAGAAAAAATAAGAGTAGTTCAGTTTTCTAACCTCGAAAATATCGGCGGTTCCAATGTTCTTTAGCGTTATTACCTAAATTCGTGAGCACACAATATGATGGTACCGATGCCAAAATTATGGTATCTGATTTTGAAACTTATTAATCATATTTTCAAAAAGCAAATGTCTCCTGGAAGAAAGAAAAGTAACATTCAATGTGATGTCCAAATAAATATGTTAGTTGCTGATAGTGACGGTAGTAACTATTGTCCCAGAAAATCCAAGTCAACCAGCGCAGCAAAGTGGCAAAACAGTCGAGTGCATGGAAAGAGAAACTAATATCCCGACTAGATTACTATCAGTAATTTAAGAGCAATTCGTATTGTGACGTTCTAGCAAATAGAAATAGTCGTGGCAGCAGTAAATTGTGAATAGATTTACAAATGTTTTAAAAGTTTGCACAGTTCTAAGGTATATATCTCTGACTGCACAACCGTGGTCCCCCAATGCTTGTGACAGGCTTGTACCATGGCCCTCCTGCCACAATTCTGTGAACGTAAAACGTAGCAGGAAAATTACCCGCCTTCCGAGTTGATTCGTACGCCTCCCGTACCGTCAACATGGTCAAAACGACGATTTTGTTTAAAATAAGATCATTTTCTGAATTTAGTCTAAGTGAAGTCCTCACTCTGATCTGCGTATATAACTTGCCACCAGGTGGTAACCTCATTTTTCTCCAACAGCTATGGCACAACAACAGCCCAGCCAGGTCAGGTGTTCCCAAACCGGTGGAACTACCTGACAGCCTCCTTTAACGGACACGGCCGCGTATTTTGGCGGGCCGGTTTGTCCCAATCGATCAGATTTAGTTTTGAACACCAATATTTGGGGCTTATTATGACGTATTTTCCCGCCTGCGCGCCAATGGGGCCAAGGTGGCTACTGCGCTAAACGGGTAAACGGTGGTTCTATCAGGAGTTGTTGCCAGAGAAGAAATAAGTCTTCGCTAAAATTTCTCAGAATGTAGAAGACAATTATATTTTACCGCATGACATGCTCAGCTCTTTTGAATAGTTTGCATCACTGGTTTAAAAGGCTAACGTTTAAAGGTTTAAAGGAAATGTTCCATTTCAATTGCAATGACGCAGCCTAAAAGGAGGGAGAGCTCCTCATCCCCATTGTTTCATAATATATACATATGCCGCAAATAGTTTGCGAATTGATGTTCTAAAGACTTTACATTCAACAACTATTATTCTAAATATCTATAATTAGACATTAATAGGGATTTTTTCAGTAATTGGGGACATTATTATTAATAGTAACTTGGAGAATTCTCGTAAGTCGGGAACTTTCCCTCTCAAGAATTTCCCCGGGACAAGTCCCATGGATTCCTTTTTAGTCAATACCATGATTGGTAAGGACGCGTAGTTCAAAATTAAGTGCGGTCCGCCAGTCTGTAGCAAATGGATCTACGTTCTCATGTTTTGAATACAGTCGTACTTCGTAAATACAATCGTAAATTGCTCATATTGCGCAGTCGTAAATTTCACATATTGCTAGCAGTATTGCGCGATACTACTAAATTTTTCAAAAAATGTACATAAACATAATGAAATAACTCACAATGGAGAACAAATTTTATTTTAAAGAAAAAATCTTTATATTCAAGTGTGTAGCTGTAGCAGAGGCCCGAAAAATGTCAAAATGACCCAGAAAATCGGACCTATGCCACCTTTGTAAGTGTATTTCACTCCATTTTTACAATAAACTTGAAGAACAATTTTGGAGATTTTGAGAAAAGTTTGAAATGTCCGAGGGATTCATGTAATGTACGCGTAAAATTTGAAGAAACGTTTTAAAAATCGCAGCGCCTCGAGTCGAGCCATGCCGACCGGGAATATCCAGTTTGGAAAACATCGTACGTATGGCTATGGCTTAGGCGGTTGTGGTGTTCACAGACGGACGGACGATTTGGAAAACCAACACTTTTTCTGTATCAGGAGACTCCTAAACATGTATTTCCGTAGTGATCTCGATGTATATTTTCGCAGCGTTACATAACTTTCCCTACACAACGTATATTACTTCTTATATACGTACGTAAACGGGAAAGTATAAATGTAATCATCACTCACGATATCAAATTATAATCAATATGGGGACATGATTGTTCTATTTCGCGCGCTAAGAATTAGTTATAGAATTATTACGTTACATTACGTACTAATTAGATTATTGTTTTTCATTCGATAGAATCTTATATGAGTACTAGTAAAGAAAACACAGAATTTGCCAAATATTCTATACTTCTACAGTTCTTGAAACATTTAGCTGTCTGCCTTATCGCACACTATGCGTCCTGGACACTTGAGAAAGTTCTCTTTTAAAAAACGTTTAAATTATTTGATTTATTCACTAAAAAAACAGTAAAAATTGTGTGTGAAGTTTGTGGGGAAGTATCATCTGCGCACGTTTTCTTTAGATTTAGAATCTCTTCCCAACATTATAACTCTAAATGGTTGAATGATGAATAAAAGTTTAAAAAAAGCGAGGTTAACAATTTTTAAAACCACGTATTGTCGCTCCCGTGTTATACAAAACTTATTTGTATCGACAAAAGAAATGCAAATTTTAATTTATTTGTATTGCTAACAAAATGGTAACTTACCTCCGGCACTACTCCTACCACTATTAGCATGAATTCATCTGAACAAATAGTGCGAATACTGAAGCTATATTTTTTGTTCAAAAGCAAAATAAGGGGAATCATCTCAGTATTTGCTTATTAAGGAAACTGATCCAAATCTGATCGAGATGGGGGGATTGATTTGTATTTTATTTTCTGCCATTCCCTGAACAGAATTTTAGCGCAGCTGATGATACATGTTTGCCATAGGTACTAACTTACATTACGTTACCAGTTTTTCATAGTGTTCGATACCCAACCCGCAATTTTGAAATCAAATAATGAAGCTAAAGAAGCGTAAACAGAATGCACGAGTCTTTAGAAACAACGCCAATTGATGGCAGGAGATTTTACGCGCATGCGTACCGGGGCTGATTGCAAATGAGGTGACTTTCCATTTTCTACAGCAGTTTTCCGGTTTTCATTTGACTCACTAACGTATAAATTAATATGTGCAGATAAAGCCGTTTATAATTACTGAAACAATGAAACGTCACATAATTTATTTTAATTCAATACGGTCAAAAAGGTTCAATGTTGCTATACAGAATTAAAAGTTTAATTTATTTATCATTTCCATAAGGACGCAGTTTTATCCTGCCTACACGTTTTTCTCATGACTTCTGGCAATGAACCAAAAAAAGTGTAATATTTTTTTCTAAATGCTAGTATTATTAACTCAATCTGTGAAAGTTTCGCACTGGCCCTCTTCTTCCCAATGTGCTAGATTAAATCTAAATATGGTTTGGAATCGGAGAGTAACAAATAGAACATTTCATTCAATTTTTATTCTGATTGTATTTATTTTTTTAAATTTTTGCTGACTAGTGTAATCAGTATGTAGGTACATTGGCACACCAGATTTTTACGAGCCAAGGCCTACCAGCAGGTTCCCGATCTTGCTGCCACGGGTTAAGGGATATGTGTAGATAGCAAATAGCCATCCCAACGCTGTATTTCTAGTGTTCTCACCCTGAGAAGTGAGCTTTCTCGTCACACAGCAAAATGGGCATTGCAAGGAAAGTGCATAATTAATATTTGCACCGACCGGGAATAGAACCCAGGGTTGCGCCGTGGAAAGCGAGCACGCTAACCAACAATACACTCAAGTGCCGTCCAGTGTTATCAGTAATGTATGTAATTCAAGTTATCAGTTATTAGGGGATTGATTGAACAAGAGATCGATAAGATTTATAACATTTTTCTTTAAGTGTCTCTTAACTTCCATACTTGAATTTTACATGGTATTTCTTACAAATGATTTTGAAGATTATTGAATACCACATTTGTAAAATACTTGAAAGAAATAAAAACTAACAGAAAACTAACTAAAAACAGAAATGAAATACTTGAAAAAAATACTTCAATGTTTCCAGTTTTGATTTGGCAAGCAGTTAAAATTACATGATATTAATAACATGCAATTTACTTAAGAGGTAAAATAGTAACAAAAGTTGCTGATAAGTCTATTGAAGACTAATTATTTTCAACTTTTTGCAATATATTTTTAACCAATTATATTTTCTGAAACTGCTTTGAGAGGAAACAAAAATAATTACCAATTATAATGCAAGGGAAAAATATTTCAATTGATATTTTCATTTTCAATACATTTTAATATGCTCTAGTTGAAATTTTAATTAAAAAGAATGGCCATTATATTTTATTACATTACATCCCGTCACATTTAGTTTGACGTACATAAAGCAAAATCTGTAATACAACGAAATAAAATAAATTTCATTTTTATCCGGCTGTGAATAACATCCAAACGAACGTCACAGAGCCATGCTCACGGCGGGACTCAGACCCGCGACCTTTCCGACTCGTCGCTGACTCGGCGCACGCTGTAGCCACCTCGATCAGTCAGGTCGGCATATATTTTTGTCCAGGGAGAAAACATCGAAACTTCGAAAAAAATCTCTTAAGACAATTTAAATATATTTTGTCTAATAAACTCCTGCAATATTTTGAATGCCTGAACCGCAATACGCACTCAAAATTTGTTTTGAAAGAAAGCTTTCTATGCAAAATCTGCATTTCAGAAACAAACAAACACTCCAAAAAATGTAAATTGTTCATTATTTACAAAAGAAACGAATATATTTGATCACAAATAGAAATTAACACAAATAAAATACACCATACACACAATTCAATTGCTTATATCCCAACGGGCAGAGTGGATCATTCGACAGAAAAACCTTGTGGGCACTCCGAATATATTCCATGGGCAGTGGTGTATGCACAGAACGACGCGGGATCGGAAGCCCGAACGCCTTCAACAGAACTCTCCTGTGAATGGATGAATGCCGCCTATCAGACCTCCTCATAAAACTCTTGTACTAAAGGGTTTTATGATCCCGTACTAAAACGTAAGCAGATTTCTTTAAATTCATTAAAATTTAATAAATGATAATATTACATTGATATTTGCAATTATTTAAATAATATACCAGTAAAATTTTCCTACCATCACAGATAGAATATTTTTGCTCGAACGTGAAAATACATATTCAGAGTAAAAAGGTTCTATCTGTAAAAATAGGGTCTTGGTTTCTACCAAAGTTACCAAGCTTTTAGAATAATTATCAGTCTACAATTTTGTGCTTTGTGCATGTCAAGTACATCTTATATAACTCTGAAACGATCCTTAAAACTAACCTTATTTATTTAATACAATAATCCCAAGAGGGACATGAGTTATTTTACTTAAATCGTAAACGAGAAAATACGACGTTTTACTTTCTGGTCGTAATAGGGTACTGCTCTGGCATTCGCCTTGTGTTGATCGGAGAAACCACGGAATCACATTCCCAGTGTACGCCAATGCTGGTAGGTTAATCTAAAAATGTCAATACGAAAATAAATTCCTAACACGAAGGTTCGACGTTGAGCGTTGCCCGCAGGTGCTCGTGATACTTCATTTTCGAACTTCGAAATATTTCTAGGAAGCTGGACGGTGTTTCAAGGATCTCTTGTTATTATAACTTTTAATAGAAAACGTCGAAATTACTGAAGGGTGAGCGAAGCGATCACCTGACGGCCGTCGACTTAAATGAGTTAAATTCAATAATAAAGCTCATATCCCAAGTAAAATCTTTTCTGCTGCACAACTCATCCTATACAGTTAGAGACTATCCGGAGTATTCAAAAGGAAAGTAAAATTCACTTTAACAATGACATTTAATGTATTATTTACCATTTGGAATGTATAATTCTAAAGAGTATATAACATGTATTGTATTTCAGCTTCTGGGTCTATGACCCCCATCTGGAACAGGTTTTCGTCCAGTTTCCCCGATCCTTGAGCAAATGTTGAGATGACCCGTTGTTTTGTTTTGATATAAGTGTAACTTTAAATTCACTTCCCTCCATAGCTCGTCACACACAGTTTTTAACTCTTTTGGCATGTTAATTAATTAATTAATTAGTTAGTTAAACAAACAAGCAAACAAGGCAAGCGCTCGCAATGAGCGAATTCAAGAAGAACACTCTGTATTCTCAGAAATAAAAATGGATCAAGTTGATATATAGACAGTTTATTAGCTATGTATATATACAAAAATTATTATATATGTAAAATATATTGGGATAACAAGCAAAATATTATGTTATGTATTTTATGATCTCTTTAGTAACCTGTAGAGGTTACATGAAAAGTTGCAACGCATACCTTTATATTTATATAAATAAATAAATAAATAAATAAATAAATAAATAAATAAATAAATAAATAAATAAATAAATATATTATTAATTAATTAGTTCACGGAAACGGAATGAACAAGATTCAATGAACTGAAGTCCAGCCGTAACCACCATCTGGAAAACTTTTCATAAGTACTACTGTCCTACGCGAAGAGAACCTTCAAACAAATCTAATGCTATGTGAGCTTAGATACAATTGTTTACACTGAAATTGATTATAAACAGGTAACTGTTAATTGAAATAATAAAATTGGAGTATTACTATGGCACATACTCTCTGGCATTATTGGAAATAGATACGTGATATTGAAATAAATGATGGTTTTTAATATGGCAAAATCCGTAATGTTTGCCATGCTAAAACTCACTTATAACGAGAAGTATTCTAGTTCAATGAAGGGCATTTGGAGCATATCTGCGATTATTTCGTTAACGAGAAACAGGAGTCATTTGTAACTTTTACAAAGAAAACAAACATTATTAAATTGTATTATATTATTGCAGCAAAATTATACACAGAAAAGGCACATTATACGAAAAGAGAAACAGTTCGCACATGATTGTCTTGATTACATCGAAGTGAGGTAACAATTTCTGAATAATAACGAATCGCGGGAAATTCGAAATAACTATTTCGATTTTTTCCAATTTTCGAAAAGACAAATAGTATGCCGAAAATGCAGTTTTTTACTGTTCTTTGTTACATACGTTAAATGAGTTAAAAGAAAAAAGTGCAGTGGTTTCTGAGAAAATAATTGTTTGAAATTTAAAAATTACCTGTTTCACGCAAGATAACGCTGGCAATACTCAATTTTCGAAAACTTCAACATAACCTTATAAATATATTTTTAATGAACACATTTCATTAAGGATAATCTTTATCATAATTATAGTCGTAGGAAGACGACGAAAAAATTGATTTTTTTAATATAAAGTTTCGAAAAATCAGGGATTTCAACGGAAATGAAACCTGTGTCGAATCTCCGGTCTAGTGGGCAGTGGAAAGGTTGGAGATTGTTGTGACCTCTCGGTAACTTACTTACCTGCCCAGAATATGTTCTCTTCGTAGATACAGATTTACCATGATATTCATCATAACAGTTTGTCTTTGAAACTAGAACTAATTAACAAGATTTGTGAGCAAATCGTGATATTCCAAATAGCATATTATCTTTAAAAGCATGTAGAAATTTAGTAAAATCCTTTGTAGGTAAATAATGAGTTTTCACATAAAATGTTATTTTTAACATGTGCTTAGTAATTCTCACAAACAAATGATAATATTCACTATAATAAAGTCGTTGAAATTATATAGAAACTGATTAGTAATTGAGTTGTTATGCAACACTATGCAACATAGCAAGTGAAGGGCGATAAATAAGTTTTAAAATAAAACACATCTGGTCCCACTTGAACGAGTCATTATTAGGAATTATAATATATAGCTTATTATTCGCGCAAGTTTACTTGATACACGAGCTTCTTTGTCCTCACCCAGCGCTGAATAGCACGGCATGTTGAGATACTGAAGTTCGACTCAGAACGGCACGTACCAATTTCCAATGCTGTCAACAATCACCTCGTACTTTCAAAACAATCGTCGCATTTCTCGTGAGACGCTTAGGTTCATGCTCACAGTTGGTACGCCCTTTTAAGCCGTGGCGTAGCCAGAGCCTTCCTCTCCCCACAACCCCTGCTTTGGAATATGAAGAAAACTTGCGCGTATACTACAGTTAGTGCTGATGAGGTCGCCTTTTGTTAATAAGCGCAGCAATGCTTCCATGTGACCTTCGATTACGAGCACACACAATACACAATTCATGTGCAATGATTAATTATGAATGTATTGTATAACATCCAGTAGTGTTTGTAATGTTGAAGTGATTTGTCGCTAATTGTAAGAAAGTTGTTCGATGCAAATGGATTAACACTGAACAGAATGCCAACGTAACTGGTTTTGTATTACTCGCGCACCTTTTCTTGAACGATGGATTGAAGAAATGCGGTTAAAGTGGGGGGTATTAGTTACGAAACGTTCACTAGATTTTATGAAGCAATGCTAATCTCTGGAGAATCAGTTATGCATTCTTATCTTTCTCAATAATTTAAGTTCTAAGTTTCTCAGAAGTTCGAGGTATCTCCTGTGATGGATCTTCACCTGCTTTGGTCATTTCTTTAGATATTTATGGAGGGAATATCGGACAGAAGTTCTTGTCTTCAACAGAAAAAAATATATTTCGCGCCAGTGAAGATGTATTTGGAATGTTGTCATCATTGCTCGCTGCGAGCTTTTGCCTTCAACTGCTTATTGTGCCAGAGACACAACACATCGCTCTGTTATAAGAACTTTTGCGTAGAGTTGCGTAGGTGGTAGGACTCGTTCACGCGCGGGGACGCGTACTATAGTCCACGCGCGAGTATTAATGGAGGAGAAAATGGGGGAAACAGGAGGCAAGAAAATGGAGTCTTTCCTTGAAAACATTAAGAAAATATACACGTCATATTATTTTAAGGTGTATTCGCAAAAATGGTTCTGAATTTTTAAATGTACCTTTCATCATCATCATGAACATTAGATGCTCACTGGGACTAGTGTTGTTCATGACATTAAATAAAATATAAGTGTTTAAAGAATCTTGGCATCTGTTTTATAACCTTAATGTCATAGTTCATTTAATATTCCGCTTTTTTGAACAGCAATGTATTGAAAACAGATTTATAGATTTTCTTGAAAGTCTTACACCATTGACTTCAAGGATGTACTTGAGCGAAAATCTAATGACAGGGAGGAAACCACCCAGTTTCAAAAAGAGTCGTTCATTGACAGTGTAGTATTAAGTGGCCGCGCCGCGGGAGACATTTTCGTAATCGACAGAGCCCGTGAACGAATCTTATCTCAAAATACATTTATAGCGAACTTTTTTGCTGGGAACGTTTTCAAATATTTTTCGCGTTTCATTCCGTTATCATTTGATTCGTAAAAGAACATTACTGGATATATGCTGTCCTCTGTTGAATATCCTTTTGCTCTACTGTGCGGGGCAGCTGTCTTCGAGGCGAAGTGAATGTGCGTGCTGTTGTATCCCTCGCTCCTATTTTGCAGCCCCCACACCGCCACAACATTACACCGCCACCACGCCACAGCCACAGAGCCACGCCGCGCCACAACGCCATACCGTGCCACACTGACTCACCACCAACCGCACGACGCCGCCGCCACACCGCCCCACAACGCCCCACACCGCCCCACACCGCCCCACACCGCGTCACCTTAACACACGGTCACACTTCCTTCCCGCGCCTCTCTGCCACACCGCGCCACAAAGCTACATCGCCACTCCCCGCCACGCATTGCCACACCCCACCCCACGCAGCCAGCACCCAGTCACAGCCAGCCACACCCAGTCACGCCCAGCCAAATCCAGCCGCACACCGCCACACTTCGCACCACCACACCACTACATCCCTTTTCCACCGTCACACCGCGTCTTCCACCGTCACATCCACTCCCACCCGCACTTCCGCCGCCGTTACCGCATCCGCCTCCGCTAGCGCCGCCGCCTAAGGACGTGGTCTGACGCGGCCTCCGACTCCGTCCCATTTGCCGCGCGTGTTTGCGCGCGCGTTATCATAACAGCAGGCGCTTCTGCTCGCGGGAAGCGTCAACACGCGCCGCGAGGGGTGAGAGGGCAGATGCGGAGGGGGGGAAGCGAGGGGCGCGATCGTACGCCCGTGGATGTCGATGCACCGTCTCCGCCGACGCTCCAGCTCGCGATCGCCGTTTCGCAAAGCCAAGGAAATTGTTTTAACCTCACGTTTTCCTCCGTCCTATGTCACTGCGGAGCAGTTGGAGCGGTAGCGTGCAGGTAAAGAGTTTGTAAAGTCTAGGTATGGTTTTCCCCCCAAGTTCTGTTTCTTCCTTAGCGCACTGCGGTCCAATGCAAGTCTGCGCCAACGACTAATATGGAAGGTTTCGTTAACAATTAGAAGTGGTCTAAGCCAGAAAGCAGCAGTGGAGTCGGAGGGGTGAGAGGGCGGATGCGAAGAGGGGGAAGCGAGGGGGCGCGATCGTACGCCGCGCCGATGTCGATGCACCGCCTCCGCCGACGCTCCAGCTCGCGATCGCCGTTTCGCAAAGCCGAGGAAATTGTTTTAACCTCACGTTTTCCTTCATCATATGTCACTTCGGAGCAGTTGGAGCGGTGGCGTGCAGGTAAAAAATTCGTAAAGCGTAGGTATGGTTTTCTCCCCAAGTTCTCCTTCTTCCTTTTAGCGCACTGCGGCCCAATGCAAATTTTCGCGCTCGCCTAATATTAAAGGTTTCGTTAACAATGAGACGTGGTCTAAACCAGGGATCATCAACGGGGTCGTTAAAGGTCTCCAGTTTTCTCTTAATCGCGAAAAACACGTGTGAGTACTAGATTTTGGCGTCTTGTAGCTTAGACTCGCGCAGAAGCTAAAAGTTGTAAGACCCAAAGGTTTGACACATCTGTGGGCATCGATGCACTGAATACGAATCCGAGGCCAGAATTGTGCCACAACCTTCCAGTTGTTGTTTTGTTAAAATCGCGAAAAAATACCGGGAAATTTATAATTTACGTAATATTTTTTTATACAAAAACTGGAGGCTGATGGCGCAATTCTGGCTTCACATACGGATTCAGCCGCTCGACATAGTACATAGATAAACGTGTGTCAAGTCTTTAGGTCTGACGACTCTTTTTGTTTCCCTGTGTAACTAACTAATCAACTCACTTGAACGCAATGTTTGGGTTTAGCCATTTGGAAGACAAATATTAATTAGTTTTTAATCACGAATCGCTGATCACTTCGTTTAATTCTTCTGTGCACTATACACAGTACATCGCTTACTTTTACGGACGTAAAGTAGCCTCAATGTTTGATTCTTTTTAACGTGGCATTGCATACTAACGCTGTAAATTTAATGTCGTTTATACTCACAATCCTTTGCATGGACTGCACGTATTCCAACATTCTCAAAAAACAAGTGGATCGTCGTATCTAAGATGCCAAGGCCAAACTGAATTACCTCCGTCGTTTGAAAGGGTGAGATTTTTACATCTACATTTTCTTCTCCACGATCAAAACGCTCTCGACGCTTTACAAGGCAATCTTTTCCCAAGGAGTTTCCGTGCGACCGCCTGCTTGTGATAGTAAAAGCGATTCCCGGCTGCGGAGTTTACCGCCTTCAAATATCTGACGAACCTGTAAATTTCGGCATTCGGCATTCGTAGATAGGGCTGACGACAAAAACGAACGGGCCGGAGAACACACGTCGTAAACCGACGGAAGCTCGTTGCACCCAACTGGAGCCCGTCGCGTCTAAATCTTAATTTAGAGAGATGAGGTTCTCTCTTTTAGGATCGAAGGCGCGCGTTGTCTCTAGCCGCGCCTCCAGTCGTAAAGCGCCGATAATTCAGTGGGCGTGGCCCGCGCGACGGGGGTGGGGGGGGGCGAGGCGGGAGGAGGGACGCGCTGGTGGAGACGGAGGGATATAAAATGCGGGAGATGCCGATGCCGCGTCGTTCTGTTCTCGGTCATTCGCCTACCCCCCGCGCCCTCCCGCGCCCGGCAGCTCCCGGGCCCTGGCCCGCCACCACCGTCGCGATTCTCGTCCTGCTCGGCTCTTCTTTCGTACTCATACTCGCCTGGTGGTTTACTTGCCATCACACAAGGACATATCTTCTCTTTCCCTCTCTTTTCTGTACCTGTATCTGTCCATACGTTCACGTTTCTCTGGCTGTGACTCCGTAACTGCGTCTCTTCATCGGCGTCTGTACATGCGTTTGCGACACTGTCTGCCAGGTCTGCCACATTCTATGTGCGACACCCTGTGAGCTACTTCTTCTGTGCGACGCCCTGTCTGCAACCTCCGGTACGCAACACTCTGCCTCTCTCTCTTTCTCTTCTCTCTTATTTCTCTCCCTCTTGTTCCTCTCTCTCTTCTCTCTCTTTTTCCCACCTCTCTTTTTCCCCTCTCTTTTCCCCCTCTCACTTTCCCCTTTCTCTTTTTCACATCTCACTTTTCTCCCTCTCTCTTTTCCCCTCTCATCTTTCCCCTTTCTCTTTTTCACATCTCTCTTTTTCCCCTCTCTCTTCCCCCCTCTCTTTTCCTCTCACTTTTTCTCGTCTCTCTTTTCCCTCTCTCTTTTCCCCTCCCTCTTGTAACTCTCTCTGTCTCTTCTCTCTCCCCTCCTATCTCTCACCCACGCCGTAACTCATCTACTCATCATTAATGTCCATCTCCACCTTGAATATTCTATCTGCTTTGAGACATCATACGTGCCGCATCAGCTCTGTGTCGGTCCTTTATGTACCCTTAACTACCCTTATCATGTCATTAACGTCCGTCTTTCTAGTTCCTGAATGTTCTTAATAGACGTCTCTAATATGATACTTTTCACGTGTTCAGGCAGCATAAAAATGAAATAAAACAAAATCCATGGTTCGTCACTGCCATCTTCCTGATAAATACTAAATTCCTGATAAATACTAATTCCTGATATCTAAATCAATTTTCTAATTTTCTGCCGTTTTTTCTAATGGCCACTACGCTTACGAGTTTCTCTTGAAAGCAGAACAAACTTGCCCTAAATAATGGCCCTACTTTCAACGAACAAAAATTCCTTCTACGGTTAAAACATTATTTTTACATTTACTCGAAATGCAAGTGTCGTCTTAAGATCAGCGGTTGAAACGTAACTTTTAGGGTAGTGCATTAGTGTTGACTTTTGCATAATTTGGTGTTCATTTGCCTCTGATAAATATGTTGATAATAAGAACACTTCTGTAAATAAGAAGTGTTGTTTATTCTCGAGTTTGTTGTACCTGCTATTCTCATTGTTCACAAGTGTGGTTTATATTGAAAACAGATTCGGCCAATATTTTGGCAACATACTTGAAATAATTCAAAATTAACTAATTAATTAATTAGTGTAATAAAATAATTTAAATTATTTATATCAGTGTAACTGCCCAGATCTCGTCATCAGTCTCCTGCAAAACTCTGCCTCCCAATCCAGAGTTTCTATCCTACTCCCCCACTTCACACAATCGTAACCTCCTCGGTGGCCAACTTACTTGGAAAGTACTTTGCTTTTGTGTCTTCGTTCAGTAGTGGAGAAATACAAAAAATCACCTGATGCCCAGACTCTGCTCTCATCCTCTGTATTTTTTCCACGGACACTGATATCCGTTTCCTCACTATCATGACTTACCTCACTGTCACTGTTACTAATATCGTTTGCTCCGTTTCCGGTAGAAATAACGATTTCTTGATGTGGTGCACTAAATCATTGGGCGGCGAATCACTCTCATTGAATCCGTCGAGAGCAGATTTCACGTTCTTCCTGTTTCCCTCTTTATTCCGATTCGAAAATGAACACGATTGTCCTGATTCAGTGGAACTCATTTCCTTATTACATCTGCGAATAGATCTTTTCGGAACACCCGTAGCAGCGTACAAGAACTGCTTTGACACTTTTAACACTTTCTTTTGCTTTTCTCTTTATAAATTGATAGTATACTTCTGCAACAACGTTACGCGTCTGGGCCAACTGGCTTAAGCAATATGCTCTGACGGATGTATTGCAATTATCACAAACAGAATAATAATCGTTTATACAGAACTTTAAAAATCACCTACATATGCTTCACTCCGGTAGGAAACGCAATGACAAGCTGCCACCTTGCGGATTCGGAAAGTCAGGGTCAATGTTTACACAATTGGGGTAGGGCTGTCAACACATGCTAGGAAGGGACGTCCTCCCCCCTAAACCGATAAATTTGAGAAATGGACTCATCCGGCAGCTCTGAGTCCTCCACCTTCGGCGGCCACGCTAAAATAATACTACTGTAGTTTTAATTACTAGTCCACTCCCGACATGGGCTGGAGTTTCTAAGAACTTTCTAATTTGGGCCTATCAGCGTTCCCGGTTAACTTTGCCACCCATATTTGCTGCTATTGAGTGTTCTCGGTAATATGTATCTATTACGTGAGGCAATTCATGGCTTAGCGAATATGGAAACTGATTAGGGCGAACATTTTTATAGCCTTAGCCTTATTTTTATAGGGCGGGTTCTTTTGCGTACTGGGAATATGACGTGGCCGTTGTGAATTTACCGTTCTTCGAAAATTCACGCTCTCATCCGAGATCGAACCCGCTCTGGCGGCTGTGAAGGCAGTAAAAGAACCACTCATCCACCGAGATGCGCTGTAAAATGAAAGTAATTTCAATTTAATTCAACCTCATCGCCTCGTCAACGTTAGACCGCTGAACGCCCTCCATTTCTCTGTTCTCCATTCCTCTTCATTTCCTTCTTTCATTTGACACTCCTATCCATACCTTCCCAAATTCAATTATCAGAGTCATGTATGGGTCTTATAAAGCACTGATAAATGTATGTCATAGATATTGTCTTATATTTTCAAATCTTTGAGTTAACGTATTATATTATTTTATTTATTTAATAGGTAATTATTACAGACAAAATTAGCTAACTTGATCCTATGTGGCTAG
>BOPP01000226.1:671820-702681 GCA_017312745.1 Gryllus bimaculatus | reverse complement strand
TTATGAAGGCGACAATTAAAGAAAATCGAAGAAATCTTGGCGGATATGTGAGGCAAAAGCAAGAAATATAGACATTCGTAAGAACGATTAAGTAAATCAATGGGAACGTTTAATCTAGACTTTTTTGCGCAATAAGTAATAATTCAAGTAATGAAAAATTTCACAGCAGGATCGCGTGGGTGGCAATATTTTTTCGGACGTTCACAGTAGAGGACCCAATCTGAAAAACAGGCAAGATTTTCCTACCTGACAGAGGTGTGCGGAAATAGACAACCTCTAAAACTGGACTGAAGTAAATAGGGCTATTCTAACAATGAAAATTAAGAAGGGCAGGTCGCGGCACGCATTCCAACAAAATTAATTCTGATTTGGACTAGGACCCAGAAGTATATGAAAGTATTTAAGACATTGCTGTATTCGGCTTGTTACAGAAACGTTGGATTACAAGCTATCCTCGCAAACCGATTTTGTAAAAAATAAGGGGAAATGCGAATTTGGCCACAAAATATAATCCGCCGGGATAATTTAGTCTTTTGCCAGCCTGTAGCAATAACTGTTCTGTTAAATACCTCAAAAACTGGCGGGGGGGGGGGGGCGGACTTTGAGTGGAGTGGCGATGAAAAGTACGTAGAAAATTTTTTCAGAAATTGCAAGCCAGGCTTTAGGAGAGGCACGCGACAACCGACAATAATATTTGTTTAGATTACCCTATGTAAAACAGTGCCGCTTGGCGGCGTTAAACGGGGCCACTTAATATTGCAAGTTTTGTAAGATTTGAAAAAAAGGCCCCTTTTTTGATAATCTATTTAATGAGATATGCTTATGGCGAAAACTAAATGAAAGCGTTAGGCGTCCACGTTAATTTTAACGTATTGCAGAGTAGTTAAGAGGAATAATTGTCTGCAGGTGCCGGTGACGGAAAAGTAATACGCAAAATAATTAAAATCGCGATCAATAGGAGTAAGACGGGGTGTCCTCTTTCACCGCGGCCCTGTTTATTCTTTGTTTATAAACCGAGTTTTATTACGTGGTAAAAGGAAGAGCGAATACAAGCGGCCCCGGTCTAATTGATGGCTTGAAAATTCCCGGACTCTATATGTGCCATGATTTATTCTTATGTTCGAGACGAATGGGCTTATAGAAGCAGTTTAAATATTCTAGAAAGTAATAGTGAGGACGAATTTGGGACTTAAAAGTTAACATGTTTCAAAAAAAACGAAAGAGTAGTAGTGTCTGTCAAAAGGTTTTATCTGGGTAGCAAAGAGAAATGTGTACTACACGCTAGGAAGAAATTGGACCGCGTCAAAACATTCATATCTTTGGTAGGCAAAATAAAAATTTCCGATGAAGGGGATGGTAACACTAATATATTGACGGCTCACAAGCGGAAGGAAGGAATTGCGCCTCAAAAGAAAAGTCGTTTGCGCCAGTGCGCAGGGTTTCGGAATTGCGGAGAGTTATGGCAATTACCATGTCAAATCCGTGTAGTTCTCTCTCGCAGCTTATGAAGACTATTGGCAGAAAATCTGGGAGATGAATAGGATAAGAGTCCGCGCTAAGAAAAGTATGAAACAGATTATTTTCAATATAGATTCTGAGGAGTTTCTAGATTGCGCAAAGCAAATGCCGGAGTCTTAGAGAGGTCGAAGTATAGGACACGATTTGGAAGATTAAAATGAATCTATTTAAACTTTGGATAAAATTAGCAGATGAAAAACCAGGGCTGAAATAACTCATACATAGGTGCTTTAGAGTTGCACAGATGGGCAGGGGAAGCGCCATCGCTACTGGGGCGTACAAAAAATTAAACGCTACTGGACCGCAGCAGGGTTGGGAGACGTCTCTTCGGATAATGCGTGGGAAGATCATAGGGAAGACCCGCTTGAATAGAACGGGATCTGAAATTTCCAATAGACTTTGTGAATTATAAAAGGCAAGAGATCTGGGCAGCAAAACTGCTGAAAGAAAGTTCTGCTAGCTCAAGATTCATTTGCGAGCCGTTATTGGGTTGCGAGGTAACGTTATACTTCTCCCGAAAATGACGCTAAGAGGGGGATACGCTTTGGTTCAGGTGGGGTATGGATTGCAGCGTAACTCAAAAGGAGCAAGGGTACGTTAAGGCATCTGTTGTGCTTTTGCCGGTGATAGGAAGACTGGATCCCACATTCTCTTAATTTGCTGTGCAACTGCCTACGTAATAACAAATAACTGTTTCTAGCTTCTTCCGTTCCCCTGTTTCTGAAATTCCTTAAAACGTATTATAACGTATTATAACATCTATACACACGTCTTAGAAATGTGCGATGAACTTTATATAGTTCTCTCCATCGTTTGACTTCATTCTTTACTTGCAATTAATTATATTAAGAAGAACCGATATTTTCAAAATTAATTTTTTGTTGTCTCCTGGTGTTTTGATAGCCGTCAACTGCTAAGGTCATTAATCCCGTAAGTGGAGTGCATGTTTTCGTTCCTGGAGGTTGTAGTGACATTCCTCGGTGGCTGGCGAGATCGGTGCCGAAGTACATCGGCTTGTGATATTTTTTTCCAACCAGATATCTCCTGGACCAGCGGGGCAAAATCTCGACCGGTCTCCCGACAAGTGTGATAGTGGCATGCATGAGAGTGAAGAAGAAGAAGAAGAAGAAGGAAATGTCGCTCTCGATTCGTGCCCCGTTTGTCAGGGTATTGCTACGACATTCGCTCCAGGTTTGTTGAAACTCTTTAGGAAACAAAGTACAAACTGCATTTACTGCATCCCATCCCTATTTTATTTCCTATAAAACTTGGAAGGACAGACATGGTTAACAATTCTTGTTTTATAGTTCACACGTGTGATATACCCTTTCGCCACCAACCCCCTATCCTTGCATCCTTCCACTGCAACATCAGCGACCTTCGAGTGTCCATCCGCTATTTCATGCTCCATCATCCCGGCTCCTCTACGTTCGGTAGCCCTTCGAATTTTCTTTCGTTGCAACGGTATCCTACTTCGCCTCGGCAGCCTGAAGTAGCCCAAGACCCATTTCAGCCATATTTCTGCATCAAATATAACCGAGTTATCACGTATACCCATTCCGACTGCTCCTGGCCGGTCTTGGGGTGGAGTCTGTTTTAAGGAAAGGTTACAAAGACGTTTGCAAAGTGAGACATGATGGTAGGATAAAGCTTGATCATGCCACAATATCTATTACTAATAATTAATAATTAATTAATATATATATTAATAATATTAATATTATATTAATATAATTATTAATTAATAGATATTAATATAATAAATAATTAATATAATAATATTAATAATATAATAATAATATTAATAATAAATAATTAATAAATAATAATTACTAATAAATATAGCATTACGCGGGGTAGAAACTCAAAACCTGAATGCAAAGCGGACTTGAAAGCAAGTGCCCCAAGCATCCATTAAGTCGCCCCCGCCTTGCCATCGCACCACACCCGTAACCCCTCTTCCTCACACTGTGGCCGTTCCCGTTCCACCCGACGACTTATTCACCCTTTGACGCACCGTCCCCCGTCACCCCATCCTCCGCCCCACTCTGTAATTTGACCCCCCTTTTTAATTTCTCGGCTACTCTTTCCCGGTTCCCGTCACCGCGAATCTCGTCCCCGTCTCCACATGTCCCGTTGGCCATTCCTCCCCCCCAGTCTTCCGAACCTCGTCCCCTCTTCCCTCGTCTCCGTCCCCACGATCTCATCCCATCGTCACCGGCCTCCGTTCCCCCGTCTCATCTCCCGACCCCGCTTCCACTGTCCCCCGTCTCCGACTTTTCCTGCCGACATCCTGTCACCCTATCACCCCATCACTCCATCACGCCAACACATCATCAGCATGTCTCTCCATTGCGCTCTGCCCCGTCACTCGACGCCCCGTCCATCGGTGCTCCGTCCATCGACGCTCCGTCCATCGGTGCACCGTCCATCGACGCTCCGTCTACCGACGCCCCGTCCATTGACGCCCTCTCCTTCCCGCCACCTCGCCTTACCCCCGCCATATTCCAGCTCTCTCACTCAGTGTTCAGGATCAGAATGTCCACAATCCAAATGAACGCATTTCGCTCGCCATTTGAGATAAAAATAATGTAATGTGGCAATGCCACTTACACTTCGGGGCACTTACAGCTTTGGGACTGTGGAGGTGCCCTACTCGTGGGAGATACGTGACTGAGGAAAACCCTACATGACGTGTATGTCGGCGCTGACTCTCATCATCCAGCAAGGGGGTTACCGCCTCATGCCGTGGAAAATCATGCAGTACACTTACGGTCCCAAAAAACACAATAAAAATTCCGGAAAAACAATAATAATTCAATCAATCGATGGAAAAAATTGTGTCGTCCGCTGCTAACGAAAATGTGGATAATTGATCCTACGCGTAGTAAATAACATTACCTTGTCAGCAGCGGAAAGAAAGAACAACAAACGCTAGAAGAAATAGCCTGGGACCCAGTTCCGACGAACATACTACTCTCGATAATTAAAAAAAAAAATAACATTGCAGGAGTACGTTGATGATACAGATATCGTTCCTAAATAAAATTTGTTTGAAGGAATGTTTAAGAAAGCCATGTACAATTTATTGAAAAAATGAATAGTTTTTATGAAATGTGTACTTGGAAGTTAACGCAAATTATTTTAAAAATTCTCAAGAATCGCTCAAGATTTTCTTGAAATATTTTCCTGAGATAGAACAAAGGGCGCTGAAAATGGTGCAGGGCATACTTTCGTTGCCCGGCAACTCGCTAGCCCGTTACTCTGAATTTTCGACAATTGAAAAGTTACAAATAGAACGAGAAAGTATGTGTTGTTGAACACCTACTTCTTCGTTATGTCGGTACCCAATAACATGCTTATTGAGACCAATTATTGTGCGACATTCGTTTACTTTCAATACCACCTCAATCCCAGAGTTCCGTTGGGAACGGAACTTTGATTCAGATACCCAGAGCCCTAATTACAGTAAATGAACGTGCAGTCCCTCCTCGTCTTTATTGTCTCATCCAATCTAGCCACTATTTTCTTGAAATGATTAATCACTGTCTGAATACTTATAGTAGCTTTATGTACTGAATTGAATGAAACATTTTCTATAAATGTCTATTGTTGGGTAAGTGATTTCAATTTTTCAAATAAAATCTCAAAAAATGGTATTATTTTTCACACCGCGGTTTCTAAGATTGAGGCACCGGGATAACTCTTTTTATTTGATGAAATCTGATGTACTACAGTCCCGCTACGTTCAGCTGTCAGAAACGCGCCCCACTGTGCCGGACTGCAATTTACGACGCGGTTTGAAGTTAGCACATGCTGTCCCCCGTTCATTCATCGTGCCGCAAGAAGACACCCTCGCTACATTTCGCAATATTGACGCACGCGCTTTTACGAGATTGCACTATGTGTCACAGTGGAGCATTTGCTGTGCAAGCCTTCACGTCGAGGGAAAAATGTTTCCTCGACCGGCACATCAGCACGACACTTTACTTTTTTACTCTCTCTCTCTGATTACCACTCCCTCCCACCCTCTCCCCCCTCTCTCTCTCTCTGCATGACTATCTCTTTCTCTGATTGCCTCCCTCTTCTCTCTTTCTCTCTTTCTCTCTCTCTCTCTCTCTCTCTCCTCTGACTTTCCATTGTATATTAGTTAAAATGGTCATGCGCTGAACGCAAGGTTATTTTTACGATAGGTTGATGAACGAGAATCCGCGCAACTGTTCTTCACCGATGGATTGAAGAAATGCGATTAGAGTGGGGGTGTTAGTTGCAATGTTTGTGACAAGAGTATTTGAAGTAATGGCAACCTCTGAAAAATCTAAGTCAAACCTGCTACTGGCGCGGCCAGGTTGGGAAATAATGCGATTCTAAGATTTGTGATCCATATATTCAGAACGTTTTCAATGTAGCTTAATTAATCTTTGCTCTCATACATCTTTGATATAAATATTTTATCTCAGATTCGTATTTAAAATTGCCCCTCATAGTTTGTAATGCATGACTGGTTAATTTATTGACATAAAAAGCACACTCACTTGTTTGTCTGTCATGAAGAATTTTATTTAATCGTAATCATGTAACCTTCTCATCAGCTGTCAGTCCAAATAGTAGCTAACATGGCAAACATTTTTAATGACTTAAAGTACTCAACCTTACATTCTAAGGTTGTGAAAAGCTGATGGTAGTACAATGTAAAGAAAATATAGTTATATAGCGGTGTGGATTCAGCCCGTTATAGATTTTTGTTAAATAAACATATTTGGTATTATATTGTATAATAATTTATAGTGTTTATATACTATACAATACTTCTTTAAATAATTACGTAATTCTAACATACATTCTTAAACCAATTTTGCCAAATAAAGGAACGTAACAAACGGAAACTCTAGGCCGGGGGGGGGGCATGGGAGCTATGCCGCTCCCTGCATCCACCACTGATTACATTGAATACGATAAATTGGTTTCCTTGAATGTTACCTTTCTAAAATGGACGTTTCTACGATTGTAAAATGTTATTAGATCTTCTTGTCTTTATTCTACGTATTGTGAAAAAATACTTGCTCCAATATAGGCAGGATACCTATGTAAAGCGTTACAATCGAAACATGCTCTCAATCAAACATGCGTTGTAATCAAAACCTTGTTCTCCTGATTCAATTCACATGCTTCGTAACTCTCTCGATAGTTTTGCGTTCGCCGCTACTCCACGTCCTACAAAGGTTTTCAGAAGTTTGAGGGAACTCTTACGAAGTGCCTGGACATGCCTTAGCAATTTCTTTAGGTATGATCGAGAAAAAATCACGAAAAGAAGGTCTTTGAAAGCAACGAAATGTCTGCTTCTGCCAACAAAATGTCTATATTTAGAATGTTGTCATCAATTCTTACTGCGAGGTTTTGGCTTCAACTGTTCATTGCTGAAAAGTGGGGGAAGGTAGGCTATCGCTCAAGACAACGCTAACTCCCAGTGTGCTTGTTCTGATATTGAGAACAAACGATACCCAAACTAGACGAGTTATCGGGTGGCGACGACGGACGAAAAGACAACGAAGAATAACGAATGTTGAAGACGTCACCAGATCTCGTCAACGTTTATTGCTCAAGCGCTTCTTATAAACATCTTCACGCATTATTTATTCCACTTTAAATGAAGGGGTTACATAACTCTGTGTGTCTGTTAATATGGCATGATTTATGACGAAAAATGAAGTAAAATTCGAGCGTTTTGCATCTAGGAGCATTGCAAACCTCTTCGTGCTTGTACTGTTGAAACCACATAAGAATGGAAGTAATGTCATTATTTAAACTAGTTAGCGCTTCAACAGCATTTAATGGCCCAGATTATTAGTAAAGGCTAGCAGCATTATACACTGAGTTGACTCCAAGTAATGGGATACCTCATAATATCATGTCCTTTTGCCCGGCGAAGTGTGGCTACTCGACGTCGCCTCAACAAGTCGTTGGAAGTCCCTTGCAGAAATATTGGGCCATGTTGCCTCTGTAGCCGTCCATAATTGCGAAAGCGTTACTCGCGATCTCTCCAAGCAGCTCTTAACAACTGGAATTGGGCTATACCTGACTAGGCCACGATTTTCCAATTGTCTAGGGTCCAATCGATGTGATCACGAGCCCAGGAGAGGCGCTGCAGGCGATGTTGTGCTATTACCAAACGCACTCGAATTTGTCTTCTGATGCCATAGACCATTAAATCCTCATTGCGCCGCACTCTCCTACCGGATACGTTCATCGCATATCTCAAATTGATTTCTTTATCTATTTCAGGCAGTGTTGCTTGTATATTAGCAATGGCAACTGTATGCAAACGCCGCTGCTTACGGCTATTCCACTATGCATAAATACATATTGCTATCCCAAGACTTTTTTCACCACAGTTTAGAACTCCAACCAGGAAAATTTTATCTCGAGATTCGATCTCAGGTCCTTCGATTCATCACCCCAGACACGTTACTGTTACACCATCATTTTCCTAAAAATTGAAATTTAGGATTTTTTCAAATTTTCAATTATATCTCTGTTGGGGATACTGACAAAAAATTGACATTTACACATTAAATAAACGCTAAAATATAAAACTCTAGTATTAATTTCAACTTTGAGATTCAACTCAAAGTGGGGTTTAAAAAATTGTAAATTTATATGAAAAAGGCTTAATTTCTTCAGAAGTGGGGAGAAATGGTTACAATGAGTAACCATAGCTAGCGCCAAAACTGTTCAGCCGATTTTTTCCAAAATTTATATTCCTCGATCAAATTTTTAAGATTTTTATAAAAATGAACAAAATTCAAAATAGCTCCATTTCTTTGATTTAACTTCATACGATAGTGTAAAAGACGCTTAAGAAAATGATGCAGTCACATTTTTGTTAAAAGCTCTATGTTTTCGAAAATTGCAAAAGTTCAATTTTTTTCGTCGTCTTCCTACAACTACAATATTGAAGATTGATATTTCTCTTTAATGAAATCTGTTCTTCAAAGACAGATCTTCAAATAAGTTGCTGCAAATAAGTTTTTCGAAAGTATGAATCATTTTCGCGTGGATTTCGCGCTAAATAGAGGATTTTTTAAATTTTTTAAAACAATTTTTCTCTAAAAGTCTCTAATTTTTCTTGATTTTGGTCCTCGTATCTATCAAATGACGCTAATTTTTTAAAATTATTTCGGCGGATAAAACAAAGGACACTTAAAAGGATGGCAGGGGTCTTTTTTTGTTTATCTTCCTGAACTATGTGTAATTGCGTGTTAGAAATAATGGGCAAAACAAATAGATTTTTAAGCGTCCGCCCTTGGTACTAGTCTCACTTCGTGCAAACACTGCATTTTCGAAATGGCAAAATGTAACATTTTAAAACTTCAAAATTGAAGATAGAAATGTTTAGTTTAAACAAACCCTGTTCTATACAATCAACTCTTTACGAAAGGTCATATACATTGTTTTGAGAAAATGAATTGTTTCGCGTAATTTGTTTGGAACTAATGAAATTTATAAAACAATTAAAAAACGTTTTCTCGAAAACTGGTCTAATCTGTTTCTGTAAAGTTTCTCCTCGTATGTGTGAAAGAGCGCTAAAAAAAGATGGTGAAAGTTACACGTTGGGCAAGCTCTCTGTATTTTTTGGAGATTGCAAAAATTTAACATTTCAAAACTACAGTTAAAGACAGATGTTTTTCATTAACAAAATTTGTCCTAAAAATTCAACTTTTTAAGAAACGTCATGTATAATTTTTTTGAAAAACGAGGAGTTTTCGCGTGATTTCTCCTTAAAATTAATGCAATTAAAAAAAGATTTCATCAAAAACCGCTTATTTTTCTCCCTATGGAGGTAACAAGATATTGCGGAGCCGTTACAAATAATGCGGAGCAGTTACAAATAATGCGGAGTCGTTACAAATAATGCGAGAAAGTTTGTGGTGCTGTATCTTCACTAAGTTACTTTCTCGCCCTTACTTTGTAAAAAGAGAAATTAATGTAATAGTTTGAGAACGTTTGATAGAAATACTCTTACAGCCGCTCCGGGTAACGAACAAAGGGATAAATCCTGTTCTTATACGAATAAATAGGAAATTACTTTCTCTGCATTCCGAATTCAGGGCATTTGAATCCAGGAACCGATTGACGACACATTTGTTTGTCCGTAGCCGGTACGGGATTAAACTGCTTCTGTTAGCGCGGTACACCGCCGTAGATTGGAGGAACAAGTGCTGTACCTGAATTCGAGTCTCGGCGTGGAAAAACTTGCAGGTGGATAAGACATTCGCAGGTTCGCGTAGTAGTATAATATTGCGGAACTGTTACAAATAATGCGAGAAAGTATGTGATGCTGTAGCCCACTACTTTGTTATTTGAGACATTTTCACATATAAAACAATGTAAGCTTTTGCGGGCGATAACAATGTTGATAGTGTTTAATGGGCTGATACGCCATGGTCAAGTGAATTAATCTTACCCGTAATTAATAACCATGTATTACCACAATATATCTGCGGCCATCACGGAATTTATTCAATAAATAAAAGTTTTCTACTGAATAAGTGTGTACATTTAATGCAATATGTATCGTAATTACTTCTTGATTTTATGACGTAATATAATTTATTTTTTTATGAAACTTCTCTTTACATTAAAAACATTCACAACAAACATACATCAATTTTTTTGCTGTAAAAAGAAGTTAAGTAATGAAATAAATTATAATGCCATTTATATGGATGAAGCCTATCAATACGATAAGATGAATAATTTCATTCAAATAAATTCAGTATGTATGAATAAGATTCATTATTTAATTAATTTATAGGGTTTAAGTAAATGTTGGTCTGTATGAAAGAAACGGCTGGCTCGATTTCATAGCAGAGTCAACTATTGCAGAACACCAGTGGCGTAACGTCGGGGCCCACAGCGCCCGCAATGCGGGCGGGCGCAGATAAAAGCGGGCCTATTTTTAGGCTAAAGAATTTGCGATTGTAAGACATTAATTCCTTGATACTTTCCGTGATACTTTGTGACACTTGACATTAAAAATGATCACAAACAGCATCTTCCAGAAGAATGATTTTTCCTCCGCTTAAGTACATTATGCAACACTTTCTAAACCAATAAAGGTAAGCATTTTATTTAGGTTTGATACCAGTCTTCATTCAAAAATTTCATAAAAGTAATTAATAATAAAGAATGTTTATTCTCCATAGGTTGTTAGTACTTCACCACTGTGAACAATTAACAAGACATACAAACTGTTTTACGATTGTTGTTGAGGTAATATGTACATTGGTTAGTAACATTGTGTTCTTATGTAGTAATCATAAACTGATGAATATGAATTTGTTAAAATATATTTCTATTATTTAATATACTAACACAATTTTGTTTGCTGTACACTTTAAAACGTTTTGCGGGCGGGCCCACGCTCATTTCGTTACGCTACTGCGACGCACCCGTTCCGCGTATACTGCGTCACGTGTGTTCATAAGCGGCAGCGTCCGGCGCGGTCGTCTAACCCCCGTCCCCGGGCTGCGCTGGTGGATCATACTGTTCCCTCCGGTGGTGTTCGGCGCGCGCGCCTGAATTTGCGCCGAGATCGCGCTGCGTCGCCCCACTAGATTGTCGCGCTACAATCCCTCCCGTCACGCGGGCGGCCATCCTGGCCCTGTGAATGTCACCCAGGACTCTTGTTCGGGCAGTCGCTAGGGATCACTCCGACCACGTGACGGTATCATGTGCGACGTCGCGGCTGCAACGGTCTTCTCGCGCCTCTTCTCGTTTGGTCGCTGCCGAACGTGTGTCGGCGATCAAAATTGTTTGACACGCGGCCAAAACTAACCATCCAAACCAAATGGTAATTTTTCAACTTCTATTTTTCTTATAATTGAATGGGTGAAAACCCGAACGGTATAAGTGACATTTTATAAATTCCGAGAAATTTGTTTACTTAAGTCAATATTACTGTGAAGTCGTGAAGTTTTGTTTCATTATTAAAATCACGGCAAAGTTTTTGTTTATTCAAACCACGAAAATACATTGTCACTGAAACGTAGCCTAAAATAAACACGTTTTTCTGGGAATTTATAAAATGTCACTTCTACTGTTCTATGATGAGCCCATTCCATTAAGAGTTCAAAGAAGTATTCTTTGTTATTTTGCGACAATCAAACTACATTTTCGGTGAGAGGGGGCTGCAGTGGTAGTTCTAACAAGCCGTCTTAAGAGTGAGGATTTGTAAATATGTACATCTATGTAAATAAACATGTGTATACTCACTCGTGTCAATTTTCCTTGTGGCGTTGATCCCTACCCACGACGTTACAAAATACTAATAAATGCTCTCATTGAATATAAATAATATCTGAGTGTTTTTGCAGATGACAAAAATGACATCGTTTACCAGCGGTTGACGACTGTTGAGCTATGTCATATATTTACAACAATGAAAACACCATGGAAAGGCAGGTTCAATTCTTCAAAACCCGCAAATGAAACAAATAATTTAGTGACAATTAGCCCACACTCATTTGTTCTAAAATAATTCTTTGATATTAATTTTAAAAAATGTTAATTATCTTTTCGCATTTAGTAAAATTTACATTTTATTTATACGAAATAATATTTTCATCTGAAACTATAGAATTTTGTTTATTCGGCCGTAATATCGTTTTTCCACTTTCTTTCGTACTGCGTTCAACATTCTAAAAGCTCGCTGGAGATGCACTTGGCGACTGCTTTACTTTAATTTGCGTTCCCTCGTGGAGTATGTCTCGTTTTATATTAACGCCCGCTTTTAATTTTCTCTCGAGAAGTTAGCTGTTCGGAAACTTTGCGGTGGATGTCAGTAAATAGTTCCCTCATGACTAACACGCTTTCTCTCTTGGTCTCTTTTCTTCTGGGTTGTTTTATCCGCCTCGGAGTTAACTGGCAGAACGCTCCAACTTCGTCAGGAGAAGGGAGCGAAAACAGTTTCACGTTATATAGCTAAATATCCATCACCACCTAGTAACATTTAACGTGCAATTAATAAACAATATTCATTATTAAACACGGCAAAGAAAAATACAATTGGAAATCGATCTTTCTCGGATGCAAGCTGAGTATTAAAAATGAATTGAAAAATCGATGTTGGTTAAATCATGGTGGTAAGTTACTGAATGTACGATCGTATATTTACTTCCCTAATACTAAGTACTTACGTGGTGAAGAGAAAGTATCGTAATATTGAAGCTGAGTCGTCAGAGAAACTCGTGTTGTGGGTCCTTGATATCGAAAAAATGAATAAATTTGTTATTATATGCAGTAAATTACTACCTCTATTACGTTGTGTTGTTATAATCTATGTTTTCGGAGTTACTGAATCACAAAAAAGTGATTTCATGGAACTACAGGAAAAACATTGTGAATATTGAGAAATTATGTTGAGGTTAAAAATATTCGTACGACAGAAAAAGCAGAAATACAGAGATTTGACATTTCGATAGTCCTATTACTAAATATATTTCCGGATTTCTTTGGAATGCACATTGTACACTTAATAGCAAATTCAGCAGTTTGAATTGCCTTTTTTAGGATTTCGACCATGTCGAAGAAAATTAAAGTACCGTTGGAGAGATGCATTGCCCGGAACAGAGAAGGGTGGGGTTGTTTACGCTTTAACCATTAACGACGGTCAGTGAATTCGATGGGTCTATTAAACACTCTTGGTTGGTGACCCTACTAGCGATTCGCACAGTCACCGCGTTAGCCATCCGGTTAACCTGCACCTCCCCGATTTACATCGTTCTCTTCATTCCAAACCCAACACCCTCCATCTCATCCCCTTCAGTACGATCCCACTGCTCCCATCCTTCCATGTTCGAGAAGAGCTCTCCAAACCACAACCCCTACACTCCCGATCCTCCCCTCCCCTCTCCTCCTACCTAGCTTAGCGCTTCCCTCTTCCGCAATGCAATTTCCTACCACACCTCTTTACCCCACTCCTCAATTCCCTACATCTCCACACACTTCCTTATCTGTCTACGAACTTTTTTAACCGCTCTGCCTTCCCCACCCCGACCCGCACATCACATACCTATACCGCTGCGCAGCTCCCTACACCGCTTTACCCTATCTTCCACTCGTGCCGCTCCTTTCCCCGCTTCGCATTTCCCTACTCCGCTTCGTGACATCCGGTACCTCTCCTCGACCCTACCCCACTCAGAACTTCCCTACATCCCTTCCCCTCTCCCCCTCTCTCTATTCCGTTGTGCACCTCCGTCCTGCTCTGCAACTCCCTTCCCCGCTCCGCGGTCCCTGTTCCTCTCAGTTTCTCCCTGCCCTGGTCCACTCCTTCCTTCCCCACTCCTCACTCCTTCCCACCCCCACTCCTCTCAACCTTTCTTTTCGCCCTTCATCTTCCCGCCTCTTTTTCACGCCCCGTTCATTCTTTCTTTCCTCTCATTGCCACGCCCCTCCTGCTTGCACTTCTCTGCATCGCCCCGCTCGCGCACCGCTCCTCGCTCTCCTCGCCACGTCTCGCCACTGCCGACCTGCGATTTTGATTGCCGCGCCGCCTGATCCGCGGCCCGGCGCGTCGCCCGAAGCCCATTTTGATGCTGTTGAACGTCAGAGGACCCGCCGCAAATTGGTTCGCTCTTCTTTAAAGGGCGAATGCACGACGATGAACAGTGGAACGTATGATGAAACGATGAACAGAGGGCGTAGCGTAAACGGGTAGAGCGTTGGCGGTGGAAGAGGCTGTGAAGTTGCCGATTCGCTTGGAGCGGGGTCAGTGGACGGTCGTAGGCGGGGACGGAGCGGGGACGGAGGGCGGGGACGGAGGCGGGGACGGAGGCGGGGACGGAGGCGGGGACGGAGGCGGGACGGAGCGGGGACGCGAGGCGGAACGGAGGCGGAGGACGAGCGGGGACGGAGGGGAGAGCGGAGAAGCGGAGGACGAGGCGGGGACGAGGCGGGCGACGGAGGCGGGGGACGGAGGCGGGGACGGAGGTCGGGGACGGCAGGCTGACGGAAGGGGGGACGGAGGCGGGGACGGAGGCGGGGACGGAGGCGGGGACGGAGGCGGGACGGAGCAGGGAGGAGGCAGGGACGGAGGCGGGGCCGCCCATTTTTTTGTGAACTGATGGACCCCTTTTTCGGAGGTCTTCATTCGGGCCCTTTGTTTCGGTAGCTCCTACGTGGCGCACCGGTTTCCGAAGTGAGGCTGCGCCCGGTGTTTTGACATTAATTAGATTTGGAATCTAGTTTTTCTTACGTTCTACGACAACAATTCAAATGCCAAAACTAAAATAATTTAAACTTTCAATAATATCTCATTTGCAATGAAATACTTTTCTATACTGCCCAAAAAACTTGGTATTATATATATATATATATATATATATTATATATATATATATATATATATATATATATATATATATATTAAGATATAAGATAATTTATTTTCTATTTTGTAGTATTTATTTATTTATTTATATAAATATAAAAGCATGCGTTGCAACTTTTCATGTAACCTCTACGAGGTTACTGAAGAAATCATAAAATAACATACATAATATTTTGCTTGTTATCCCAATATATTTTACATATATAAAATTTTTGTATATATACATAGCTAATAAACTGTCTATATATCAACTTGATCCATTTTTATTTCTGAGAATACAGAGTTTCTTCTTGAATTCGCTCATTGCGAGCGCTTGCCTTTTAAAGTTCGGCAAGTTGCATTTTAGGGCCGAACGTAGAATCTTTATATTGAGTTATGTACTTGTAATTTTTTCGGATTGTGGTGTTTGCAGAAACTCCTAAATTTGACAGATGTAGGTTAATTATACATTTGATTATGGATATATTGAAGATAGACTAAACCATTGAAGATAAAATTATTAGGTCGCAATTGTACATCCTTTCTACACCGTATTGTTCATTTCTTGCAAACGATGGCATGCGCAGCGTTCCCGACTACATCTCAACCGGCGAGCTATCCGGGAACCGCGCGCCCGGAGCGAGTGCTTTAATGCTCCATGGCGGGCTAGGGAAAGGCGATAATTGCCAGCGAAGGCGGTGCGGCACGGGGAGGGGGCGGGCTAGTTTGGAGAAAGCGGTTGCGGCGAAGTTTCCGAGCGGCCGATATTGCGAGCACGTTCTCGACCATCGATTGCACACGCGGCGGGCTGCGGGCGGCGTGAGAAGGGCGCCGGGTGGAGGGTGCGGGGGTGGACGGGGTGGGCGGCCCGCGGGGCTATTAAAAAACAGCTTTGAAGTTCGTTGAGGCGGCGACCTGCGCCCTGCGATTGACACTGCGCTGCGCCGCAGCGACCCCTGCCCGCCGCCCCCGCTCGGCGACCCCTGCGCGCGAGGGAGTTCGGGAGCGGAAGGCCGGCAGCCGCAGGAGGTCAAAATGTCAAGGATTTTCAAGATGTCTAGCATGTGGTATAGCTGTTTGGATGGTGACTAGTGATTAAAATTATAAGTAATATTTTTTTAAATTCTCATTTATAATATTGTTATTATTGTTTGTAAAGGTTTTTGTTTTTCCTGTCAATCCTTTATTAATGATGTTGAGATAATTTGTCCCGATCAACTTGCCAACGTTCCACATGACATTATTAATATAATAATAATAATATAATAATAATAATAATATAATAATAATATCACTTCAATTTTGTATACTCTGCATGATACTTTCAAAGAAGAAGTACAGCCACTTTTAGTACTCCGAAGAAAGAAGCTATCTCTATATACAAGGGAGTTCAAATATGACCGGACTGATTTTTTTTATGAAATAGTTTATTAGCAAAATTTTTTATTTGTACATGTCATTCTCAAAGTACTCCCCTCCAGATTCTATACATTTTTTCCAACGTTCTGGGAGCATCCTAATGCCCTTTTCATAAAAGTTCTTTTGGTTGTCGGCATATCCAATCCCGAACACTGTGGATGACTGCGTCATTATCCGCAAATCGCATGCCTTGCAAATGTGATTTAAGCTGTCCAAAACAGGTAAAAATCACTCGGGCCAAATCTGGACTGTACGGCGGATGTGGTAGAAGGTCCCACTTCAATTGCTGATGGTTGCCATGGTTGTTTTAGCAAGTATGAGGCCGTGCATTTGTCTTGAAGGAATGCTACCCGTTTCACCTTCTTTCCGTTTGGATCGGATCTTTTCTTTGATTTCTGTTTCCAAAATGCACTGAATAATAAGCTGCATTGATGGTGTTAGCTTCTGTAAGAAAATCTACATGGATAACACCCTTCCAGTCCCAAAAAAATGTTGCCATCACTTTTCCCGCCGAACGGATCTTCCGCGCTCTCTTGGGTTTTGGAGAAGATTGCGTGTCGCCATTCACGTTATGCCTGCTGGGACTCAGGAATAAAGTAGTGAACCCACGTTTCATCAGTGATTACAATGGACTTCAAAAATGCATTCTCCTTCATCTTTTAAACCGCATTAGAAGAACACTGGCAGCTTTCATGCGCATCAATTTGTTCTCGTCCGTCAAAGTGCTGGAACCCACCTAGCATTCACTTTTCTATATTTAGGTGTTTTTTATCATGTCTTCTACACTACCCACACTGATGCCAATTACTGATGCTACTTCTTTGATAGTGATGCGCCTGTTCTCACAAATAACCGCATTAACACGATCAATGTTTGTTGGGGTTATGGATGTTCGCGGCCGACGATTATGAGGTTCATTCTCAACGCGCTCTCGTCCCTCTCTGAAACACTTACACCATTCAAACACACGGGTCCGTGAGAGGCACTCTTCCCTGTACTGTTTTTTGAGTCTCTGCAAAATTTCCGACGGTTGAACTTTTTCTCCAACGAAGAAATTTTATGATAATGCTTTGTTCCACGCACCGCGGGCACCTTTTGTTCACTCATCGTTCTAGCAAGACCCAGACACGACTGAACAGGTTCTAACCTGCAAAGGGGGGGTGGGGGGTTGTGGCTAGATTCTTCCAGGCGCGCAGTTAATGCGCATGGCGGGGTATTTGAAAAAAAATCAGTCCCGGTCATATTTGAACCCCCTTGTATAAAGGGCAGTTTTATAATTAATACAATTAAAATATTGACATCTTGATGTTCAAATAACTTGCTTACGAATATATTACTGTGAGTAAAACATGTAGAGGTTAAATCATGTTCTTTATACCAGTGGGGGTTTTATCGTTGTTTTTAAGGAACGAAGCTATCCAATCTGTGTCGATCTCGTTCGAATAGAGCGGGGAACAAGCAGGAACGTAATGACGTAATCGTTCCCCAACCACCAGGTGAACGCGATTCGTGACGTGGAAATCGAATGCGAAATTGTCTCGCGTGTCTTCCCTCTGTCTAGTCAGCAGCAGAATCTTTTGGGTACGCGTAATGTTCGGATCTTAACCAGTGTGCTTTTAAGAAGTGGTGCGCGCGAACACATACTAGGTGGTTCCTAGTTTTGTTTTCTAAGTGAGCCACGAGGCTCCGTGTTGTCCGCCAGTATTCTAAAGCCACTTAGCATATCGCATTCTCCGCTATCTCTAAAAGTTACATGGGCAGTTTGGTTCTACTGAAGTGCAGTTTTTTTTGTTTTTTTTAATAATATATCTTTATTAGTGAACGAATATACATAGTTCAGTATTATTTATACTACATCATATGTATTTTTTATGACTTATATTTAACTTAAATGCTAATCTTACAACTAAATCTAACTACACATGAATAGGAAACTCACAGAGCACCTATGTGATTAATTGACTTCTGAAAATATGCTGAGGAATGAATCTAATGGATATCTATTTTTTATTCTTGTTGAGAGCTGGTAGGTGGTGGCTAGGCCGTAGTGGGTGGCTTGGGTTATTGTGTTTATTTTGGAGAAGAAATTGTTAGATAGGAGCGCGATATGGTAAAGTATAGGAGGTAAATTAAATTCTTTATGCAGTTGAATGTTTGAGATGAACCAGGGTGCATGAGTGGCAAGTCTGAGGAAATTATTTTGGATGATCTGTAATTTATTAATATTAGTTTTTGAGGCATTGATCCAGATAGGGCATGCATAAAGCATTAGGGGTCTAATTATTGATTTATAGATGGTGATACTGAAGTGCAGTGAAACCAAATTGCGGCGAAGGATATCCATTCGAGCCAGAGATCGAGGCAGCCATTACATGCAGCAGTGACGAGGCCATCACGTTATGTGGATGCCAGTGCTCTACCTACAGCTTACGTGCGAACTTCATCATTACGGTGAGACAATCCTTTCTGATAACATTGAGCAGTGTAGTATGCTTCAAGCAGCAAAGTGGTCCCTTTTCGCTGGCATTATCACTAATTTGGTTTTTATTAGTATCCGGGATATTTTTGAGCAACAATAAAGGGGTTTTGTACCTGTAGCATTAATCTCAGTGGCACATCAATGTATGCAATAGAACCTCCCTAATATGAATCCCGCAAATCCGAAATTTAGGATTTTCCGAATAAAACATACGAAGGAGAGGAAAACTAAACAAAATAAATAAAAAGTTTATTTGTAGTGTAAAGAAAGGAGTTCATAAACACTGTACAACTGAACCACTAATAATTGAAATACAAGATGTCTAAATGAAATGGTTATTGCACTGGTAACTATGCCGTATATCACATGTTTCTGTAGAATTAATTTTCACGTGGACGAACTTGCAAAATCCGTAATCTTGTTTTGCCGTAAGGAACTGAATCTGCTCGATGATTAAATCGCTACACTACGTTGGAATTTTTTTCACCTGGCACGTTATATTGTATTGTCCTGCAATCCTATAGATGTATTTTATGTACGGTACAGTTTTTTGGATAATCCGAACATTTCCGAATCTAAACACACCACATCCCCAATTAGTTGGGATTACCAGGTGTTCAGGCGGCGAAATAGTCAAAGAAAAGTTTGGAGAGCATTTTGATGGAAATTGCAATGGAACATCGCCTCTTCTATCTCAGTAGTTTTTTGTCAGACAAGAGTGTTCTGGAAAAGAGACGACACACAATTGACAAAGATTCTTACTTGGAGAAAGAATTAACGAGTATTGAAGAAGTTACCTCTGTCCAAACGAAATTAACCCTTTTCTTACGAATTCCGTGGCCTTTTGCTTCGTGTTTCTACTACATTCAGTGCCTGGCACACTCTGGATCGAACCTTGAAGACATTCAAGACGCTTTTTCTCAGCTTTCCACATTAGCTTGTGGTGACAATGCGAGCAGGCGTCTGCGATAGAAAATTCCCAGCATTTCGACAATGTCAAGTTTACGCGGGAGTTGTCCAGGAGCTGGTGCGATCTTTCGGTGACGCTCCGAACTAATAGAAATAAGTTGACAAACGACTTCAAGGAACTTTACACGAAGAAATGAATGTTTGATCAACAGAGAAGAAATTCGCGCGGCCTTTTTGGGGAAAATTAAGACTCAGAGGCGCCAAGTTTAAAATGTATAATCCTTTCCTTTGAAACGCCTTCAAAGAACATCAAACGCTCTGTTAAAAAAAAGGCGCCAAATTTGAATTTGGCCGGCAATGTGTCAACACCGCAGTTCTACTGTTTATCAATAGGCAATTTATAGTGATTAGAACATCAAGTATTTTTTACATGTTCTTAAAGTTATGAAGGTGCTATTTTGAATAATATGGGGTAATGTACATAATTGATGTGTTGAATAAATGATATGATTGAATATGATTGAATATTGTAGGGAATTATAATGTTCACTTTAAGATAATTTTATATTTTATGTTAGAATATGTTAGAATAAATGCTTATGTTTATTGGAGCAAGGGACGTCTCTGAACCCCTATGGAGTAGAGAGAAAGTTATGTAATGCTGCGCGAATAAACGGCCAATTTTCGGCAGAAAAACTCTTATTACAGGACAGGACTGGTAACAAAAAAGTGGATAAATTTAGTCGATAAATTTAGAAAAAAACCTGTAACACTTGATGTAGCCAGACTTCATGTTTTGTACGACCTTGATACCAAAAAATTGAATGATTTCAAAACGTCCGTCCGTACGTTCGTCCTCTGAACAATGCTAGCGGTTAAACAGCCGATTTTCTCCAAAATTGACACTCCTCAATTATTCTGGCTGATGTTTTGGCTTTGAATTTAAAACCTATATTTTGATTTTGGTGGTACTTTACATGTAGCCTCTGTGACATTTTCCAAATTTTCAAAATAATGGATCCATCGTTTTTGATTTTTTGATTGATAGAATGAAGGATGTTGATAGAACAGAAGGTCTCATGTTCGTGAAAAACCCTGAGTTTCCGAAAATTGCAAAAGTTCAACATTTTTTTTCCGATTTTTCCAACAACTAAAATATTAAAAATGGAGATTTTTACACTTAATAAACTGTAATCCTTAAAGATATATTTTGAACTAAGGTCATGTACAACTTTTCGAACATTTGAATACCTTTTGTGTAATTTCGTGTGAAAAGGAGTTAAAGTATGTTCTGTTCTAGCACCACTATTTTAATCTGCGATGGGAATAATGGCGGTGGTCAGACGGAAGAGCGGGCCTGATGGCCCGAGTCTCGCCACGTAAAGTAAGGCATTAATTCAATTCAATTCAATTAAATAATTCCCTTCAAGTCTAACAGTAGGAGTGAGGTCTTTTGGGACCGTTGCGTAATAAAACCCAATCTGTAGCAATGCATTGCATTCCATACGAAGGTAATTTAGAATACAGAATGGTATGATCAGTGATCTCACGTTCTAAACGTATTTCAATTTGTGCATCATTTGGATCCGCTGTTAAAGTTAAAGTGAAGTTAGACGATTTTAACTTTTGTAGTATGCTTTCTGGAAAGCGACTGAAAGTCATGCACTCCGGCTGAAATTAAATTCTGTGAATTTCATTAGTATATTTGAAAAAATACACATTATTGGACATTTTCAACAAATTACCAGATAACGGTAATCGATTAAAATCAATACACAAGTTTGTTTTGCTTTTGGACATGCATGTAACTTCACTAACTGTACACAACTGTTTTCATGAGTTTAAATGTAGATATTCAAAAATAGTTTTCCATTTTCTCGCAGCAGAAAGTCGATTACTTCACGTAGAACGGTAGGTATACTAGCCAAATAAGTAGCTGATTTGCCTTTTGCAGGAAGTTTTTATTTCACTAGAGCTAATATTTTATACCAATTCTTCCGAAAACGCTCGTAGCATCCTTGGTTCACAATCCGACTTAGGACAGAGATCCCAGGGCCCAAGAAAGCGTACTCAGATTGCTCTTCTCGTCATTCGTCACAAAGTTCAAAATGTTTTTTACGTTATATAAATAAGTAAATAAATAATATTTCTGGATTAATTCTGCGTGTTTTTTGGAAACGCATCTCCATGTATTTTTTTCGTAAAAAGGTTTCCATATAAACTACAATTTATAGGACAGCAAAAAAACAAAAACAAATGTACATGAAATTAATGACCTATGCTGCCCGTAAAAAATAATTGCTAACATATGAGCGGTGAAACTTAATAGCACATCTCTTTTATACACATGGTAGCAAAGCCTTACTCATGCAGTTGTTTTTATAGCAATTTAAGTAGGTATATTCCGCTAAGTGAACAACGTAATCTTGCAAGCCGGAATTTGAAGTATAATTTCCCAGAGTGAGTGCCGGTTTTTCACCATCAATTTTTTTCTCTATTTTGGAAATTAGTGATTCCACGGCTTATCCCAGGCAAGGCGTTGGAAAAGCAAGAGCTTATATCTTCGGAACCTAAGACGGCGGTGTCAAAACTTGGGCCACTATAAAACTTCTAAACTAGCCACATTGTCCTATCACTTCTTCTCCCCGGCTAGTCCCCGCCGCGCTCCCCTCTTCGCCCCTCCTCGACCGCTCCCATCCAAATCATCTTGCTCCCTGCCCACTTCTTCCTGTTTCCTGCTCATTCCATCACGCTTTCGACCCATTTCTTTAGGCTCCCACCCATTCCTTCATGATCCCAACCACTCCCTCACGTTCCCCGCCCATTGCACTTCACGATCGCTAACCTGTGCCTCATACTCCTCGACTAATCCTTTACGCTTCCCGCCTACTCCTTGGTGCTCGCAGTCCACTCCTTCTTGTTCCCTGCGCTGCCCTCCCCGCCCTGCTCTATCTGACTCGCTGCCCCCACTCCTTCATGCTCCCCGCCCATTCCTTCACGCTCCCCACCCACTCCTTCATGCTTCCCACCCACTCCTTAACGTTCCCCGCCCATTCCGTCATGTTCCCTGCTCAGTGGTTCCGGCACCTCTCCACTTAGCCCCTTCATCCTCGTCAACAACTTGCCTCAACGCCGTCGGATTATCACAAACTCCTCTTTCCACTTCATATTTCATACACATTCCAACCTTGGCTCATCACCACTACTTTTCGTACACTCAGCCCATTCCGTTTTCATTTCCTACCGCTTGCAGAAACCATTATTCCTGGCAGCAGTTTACCTATCGGCATACTACAACTTTGTCCGTCAATTTTTGATTGATTGATTGATGATTTCGGGCGCGTCAACCGTCCAACTGGCGGTAATCTTCCCTCGCTCGATGTGGTTCGTCGCCCATCTGCCCGAAGGCTAACGAGGTTTTCCAAATCTGGTATCACCCACCAGCCGGGTCAAGCTCTGAGCTCCCGACGGTCTCCCCGCATGTGTAATGATGTAGTGCGTGAGTGTGTAATAAGGGGTAAGGATCAGACAGGAAGAAGTAGGAAATATCGCGCGCCGTTCGTTAGGATACTGCACCGGCATTTGCCTGGAATTGATCGGAGAAAACGCCTAATCAGAGCAGCCGGTCGCTGGAATTCTCCTCCAGACGGCTACTGAACTCGATCTAGCTAAGTAGCTAGGGTCAAAAAATCCTGCCCCCGTCAAGACCTGGGATCCCCAGGCCACAGGAAGTGCAGTGGCGTCGGTTAATGCCTTGAGCCCCGTCCCCCAGTGGGTCCGCGAAGCCGCAGAGGTGCGTGCTCTGGGAGAGGCCGGGCCCTTCGCAACGCGCCAGCTCCCTCGGCCTTCGGCGCGCGCGCTCTTGTCCGCCGAGATCTCGGGGGGAGAGGAGGCTCTGGATTTGTTATCGATTATGCAACCCTACGCGCCGCACTCGGCAAGTGTTGCTCCACAGGTGATAGGGGGCAACGTATAGTTAACATAAACCTAATTACACCCGCACGTTACACGTATAATGCAATCCAATTTACACACTGACTAGAATAATTCGGTTGGGGAAGCTCACAGGATACGTTTCTGAATAGAATATGCATGGCGGACAGCTAATGTGTGATGACGGTGTCGACTAAGTTACGTGACAGATGAGAAGATTATTGCATGTTAAAGGACGGTGTGGTTGAGACGTGATTGAAAAATGTGTTCGAATTTGAATAATTCGTGAAGTTGCCTCCAGAATTATTCTGGAGGCAAAATCATTATGATCGGGAATTTTATTCTTTAAAGGAAAAATGAAAACATATTTAATGTTTTGTGACTACACAAAACAACACTTCTGTGGCTCGTGTAAATAATAATTCAAAGAAAAACGTATTAAAATGGCAAATCTTCGATTCAAAACAAGATACAAAGGCTCGGAAATCATAATGAGTTAATACCCCTTTGCCAATACATCTTTCAAAGAATACTTGCTTGAGGGAAAATGTTTAAATTTCACGAATGAAGTGTCTGGCTGCCTTGATCGGTACTTTTCCGTGGTTGCTATTGACACTAGCAGGGGAATAATGTACCAGGACCCCTCGAAACAGGTCACTGCGGTCTATTCTTCCTCTTGCTTGCCCTACACTCACTCCTTAATTACACACCCTAACACTTGCGTACACAACACTACCACACATGTCGTCACACCAGGCGTGAGCTTGAAAGTTTCTCCCTGCCGGTGCGACAGCCCGCAGGGGGGGGGGCATTTTTTTGGGATTTTCATTCGTTCTGAGAGCGTAGGCTTCCGCGGCCGGAGTCAGTATTTACTAGGCTGTCCGGGTGACGCCGCGTCCATGGCGAAGGTGCCAACGTTTCGTTCGCCATTCTGCGACCTTCCTCAGGGCGTAATGTTAAAAATAATTCATTCATTCTTCTCTCTTTTACGTTTTCGTCTACGTATACATATCGAATACGTAGTGTAATGTTATATAGTGCTATGAAAAATCGATTTCGTTATTTCAACGGAAATACACGATGTGGAGTTCACAGATAGTGCAAAAGTGTTTTCGGTGTCTGTCTGTCGGTCGATCTGTCCATCTGACAACGTAAGCACTCGGCAGGTTTTCTTGGGATCCTCGCGTTTCCCGTGCCAGGTATTCTCCTATTTCTACATCGCCCACCTCAACATTATTTCTATTGACTACTCAATAGTTCATAACGCAGGTATACCAGTGACCTTAGTAGTTCAATGATTCGTTAGTCACAATGAAGTTTTCTTCTCAAAATTAACAGATTAGCGATTGTCTATTGGCGTAATTGTGATGTTTCCTGTATTTATTAAAATTAAAATTAAGTTCTTACAACAGTAGTGTTTGTTTGGGTTCATAAAATACAGGAATGTTAAAACGAAGTGTACATATTATTAGTTTCAACAAAACTCATTTAAACATAAGGAATAATGCAAAAGATAAAGTGAAACTAGAAATTCTGAACTGATCGTTAATTATATTTATTTTCTTATTTATTATGGTGAACAATAGAGAAGTAGTAGAATTAGGCAGGGTAAACTGGAAAACGCTTGAAACCTGAAGAGAGGTCGATTTCTTCATCACAAACGTGGATTTTCAGGGAAGATAAATGCGATCTTGCAAGTTAAGACAATGCCCTACAAAAAAAGCACACACACACACACACACAAACTAACAACTCCACTCCATATCCATCCCACCCCATCCCATCCCATTCTACAACATTCCACCCTAACCCACCCACCTCCTTTTTGTTGCAGAAAACCTTGATACATGGAAAATATATTTGAATGTAAAATACGGTAATATTGTCGACGGCTTTATTTTTTGTTGACAGTTTTAAATGACGATGAAATGGTGCTTATTTTCCCAGCTTAAAAGTTTGGAACATGAAATAATATATAAGATGTTAAATAATGCTATTTTTCTCGAAGAAGAGATTTAAAAAAAAATTTAATGCAAAAGATGAACCGCAAAGCCGAGTTCTATTACATGGTGAAAATATTCATTACCAATAAGTTTTTCGCTCTGGACTTTCCGCAGCAAAAAAGCATCGTTGCGAAAGAAGCATAAAAATGCATGCGCCACTTACCCCCAAATGAACACGAGTTAACGCCACCCTTCTTGAGGGAATCGGCGCCGCCCGCCTTTCCACGTCCCCGGGGGCGGCGGGCTCATCTCCCGCGGCGATCAAAGCGTCGAGCCGCAGCTGTCCGAGGAGCCGTGGAGGCGGCGGCCTTCGCATTTGCGAGCAAAGTGGGGCGTGAGGCGTCACGGGCTTTGGCGCGGCCGCCCGCCCGCGCCCTCGCAGTCATTTCACAGCCCCTCGACCCGCCGCCCTTCCTGCTACCTCACCCCTCGCTTCGCCACCTCCCGCCCCCTTCCCAACCCTCCCAGATACTCCATGCCTCTGTTTACTTCTCTCGCCCATATACCCTTCGTCCTCTTCCTCCACACTCTAGACCCCCTCCGCATCCTCCTTCTCTTCCTACCGCTCTCCCTCCCTTCTCCCATTGACCCATCTCCAACTCTTCATTCCATCTCCTTCTCCCTCTTCTTCCCCCGCGGACCCAACTCACAATCTCCCTTTCTTATTCCACCACTTGCTGAAACCACTCTGCTCATCCCCTCTGGACAGCCCCCTTCCGTCTTCTAGCCTCCCCGCCCTCTCTCCAGTTCTTCTCCTTTCCACTTTTCCCCTCATAGACTCTCCTCATCGCGACCTCTCCTTCCCATCCGTTTCTCTCTCATCCCCTGCCTATGACAGGATTTTCGACCCTAGCTAGATAACTAGGTCGTATTCAGCTGCCGTTTGGAGGAGAATTCTAGCTGCCCTTTGCTCTGATCGGAAGTTTTCCGTTTCTTCGATCAACACCAGGCGAATGCCGGAGCAATAGCCTAACAAACGAGTCACGGACCATGAACGATCTTTCCTCCCTCTTCCTTGTTATTTCCTTGACGTTTACTGATACACACACTTTCATGCACTACATTAGCACACATGTCGGGGGCTTAGAGGTTGACCCAAATGGGTCAGTACTACGCTACTGGTGGAAGATACCCGCTTTGGGAAAATCCACGTAAGTCGATGTAGGTCGGCGCTGGTACTCGCCATCCATCGGCATGCATCGGGGAAGATCACCGCCCCCCGTGATAAAAATATAGCGGACAAATGACCAATGACAGAAGTTGATGTGCCCGGAATCAGTAAACAATCAATGAAACAAACAAACTCTTGCCTCTCCTCCCCGATCTTACGCTTCCCCACTCTTTTGTACCCCTCTTTCCACCCCTTCCAGCCATCGTACGCCCGCCTTCCTTACCCTGCCTGTCTACCCAGTTCTGCACCGCACAATTCCATCTCGCCTCATGTAGCACCATCGCACTCTTCTCACTCCACTCGGCTCCAATCTGCCCTGTAGTCCCTTCCCCGCCGCACCTCGCCCACGTCACATCCCATTTCACCCCCTTCGTCCCCGCTCCCCTCTATCTCCGCTCCGTCTCCCCTCCTTCTCCCCTCCTCCGCTCCTTCTCCGCTCCGCCTCCTCTCCGTCTCCACTCCGTCTCCACTCCGTCTCCGCTCCGTCTCCGCTCCGTCTCCGCTCCGTCTCCGCTCCGTCTCCGCTTCCGCCTCCGCCTGCACGAACGAGTCCCGCCACGCGAAGTCATCGCACGTCGTGGAAAAAGGGCGGGCAGGTGGCGGGCGGAGGGTGAATGCACGGGCGGCGACGGGGGCGGGAGCGGGACGTGAGGAAGTGCCGCGAGCGGCGTGATGTGGGCTGGAGCGCGGGAGTGACCTAACCTGCGAGACGAAACGGTAGGCGTGGCCATGGGCGCTGTAGGCTGGGGCAGCGTTGCGAGCGTGATGTGGGCTGTAGAGGGAATCTGAAAGGACGACGCGAGTGGTTAACGGTATGAGATTGGAGATGATGATGGGATTGTCATATAATCTTAAGATGGCTGTAGATTGGTAGCGTCAGCTCAGAGGCAACACTGCCGCATCTGCAGCATGATTGAGATGTCTTGGGGCCCGAGTCCTGCCAATAGTGTATTTTCGACAGTAGCTATCTACGTAGCACCTGCAGCATCTTTGATCGAGGTGTCTTGAGGTTCGAGTCCTGCCAGTAGCGTATTTTGGACAGTAGCTTTCTACGTAGCTAAGTACTGTCGAATTCATCACACATTGTCGATTGTCTAAATAAAATATAGTGACTCCACAAGAGAGATAAAACGAGAGAGGAACGCTGCCATCCAATCGGAAGCTTTAATACCAAAACTTTAAGTCATAATGAAACTTTCGATTGATAACCGCGAAACATCTGATATCGGCCAAAAGTCACGGGTTTAGTTAAGGATTTAGGTAAGTTCTCGTCTAGGAAATTTTAAGGTTATTAAGTTGTTTTTTTTAAACACGAAATCATTTTATAGTCCAACTTTTGTGTTGCTTTCAATGTGTATTTTAGTGAAAGAAAATGATATTCTGCATGAAAAAAGTCTGTCAAATATTCAAAAGTTTAGTTGGAACAGGACTACGTCATTTTATTATTTAACTAATAAAACCACTGTTATGTTTTTTTATTTACTAAATTGGGTACAGTTGAGCAATGTTGCAGCTAAAACATGAATCAGGAACACTTTTTCAATGCTAAATCGCTTTTATCATACGCAGTTTATTTAATGTGATAAATTGTTGCTTTTTTAATAACCAAAAAAGTAATGTAACAAACCCATTGTCGGAATACGCCGGTGACTTGTGCATACCGAACCTAGCGGTGTCCCACAATGACACATATGTGAGTGTTCGACATAGTGGAGGATGTCAGGTCGCTCGCGATAAATTTATTTAATTGTGGGCGCCAAGGGCGGTACCTACCTGCCTCCTGCGCTAGCTCTAGAGATCTCAAGGGGTGAGTCGCTCTGGGTCGGTTTGATGAGCGTGCTCTTAACTTATTAATTACGAAACCACTTCCAATTGATTGTTTAAGTGTTGTCCGTCAGAATGGCACACATTTATTCAAAATGACACTATTTTATTTCATTTAATGACTTTGTAACTACGCAATCCCCTTCTTTGTACTTTAGCGTTACAGTCTTTTAATTCTGGACAGGGGCCTACGGTGATAAATTTCGGTTTACCTCGCTGTAGACAATTGCTCGTCGCCGTTCTGGATTCGCACATGATAGGTGATACCGCTAGAGGAGGGGCGGCGTCGCAAGTCGAAGGTCTGACGCGAGCTCATGTTGCATTGGATCAGATCGGGGCTGATCGTATTGAAGGCCCACACTGTCGTACCGATTAAGGTGTGTTTTTTATCACTGGGAGAGCCTCCATACGTCACTCTACCCGCGTCGGAATGCACGTCGCGACAGGTTACTCACCGTGACAAGTGCCTTTTGGACGTTCTGGCTTGCATCCGCAGAAAGAAATAAATTCCGTTGTTGTAGTTATTTCGCTTGATAATAGTTATAATACACCGGTTCCACAGATGATGGCATCTGGTGGAGCGAAAACTTTGGGAACTTCTTGTTGCGGTTTTAAATAGTCACAGATCTTGAAGTCTTTCAAAGAAATGCGTCCTTGCTCGATAAAAATAAAAACAGTCCCTCTCCCTGGATTTCAGACATCTTCCCTTCCCATCTCTTCCCTGTGTTATAATCCCTTGTGTGAGTGCCCTTCGGTCACGTGTTTCACCCTGTTCCACTATTGGTTCCTTAGCTACTTCTAGAATATTCTATGGGATTGTGGATGCCTATTGGTCGGCCCAGTTCCCATTTTGATGACCTACATAATCTGATCGATCCAATAGGTTATCATTGTTTGTTGACGATGTCCCCCCACAAATGCTGTGAGCCGACGCTCTGGGTGAAGAATTACAGCTAGTCCCAAAAGATTAGCGAGGAGGCATTTGCGAGACAATGATAATCTGAGTTTTCACGGCAGCACGAGTGTCAAGTGCGCGGAGCACGGTTTGACGTAGGTCAAGAGGCTTCCTTGCTTTTGGGGGCGGGAGTCGCAGAGGGGTGTCTTCAGATTCTTTGTTGCAAATGGGAGGGTGGATTTGGAAGGACGATGCTGTCGCCCTTTGTGGTGTTTTATGAGTCTTCGGGTCAGCCGGCAGCTGCACGTAGCTAATCTGACGGGGGGATGCGGGTGGTGAGAGTTTCGGGGCGCGTGGGCTTATGACAATTAGCACACATGAGATATCCACACATCTCCATAAGACGACAATGTAACTAAACCATTTGTTTTTATATGATAGTCTGATAGTCATAAAGTATGAAATAATAACTTATCTAAACAAAGGTCGAGGAAAAACCTACACGTACTTCCTTCCTCTCCTACTGATGTACGACTGTTAAAGGGAAGTAACCTGTGAGATCGTTATGCATTTCACCGATGCAGAAGTAAAGGTTTTCCAACGCAAATCCGAAACGAATCCAGTTATCGACGTGAAACGTTCACGTGCATGGAGATAAATGTAAATGGACCTCTTAAATTTTGTTTTGGAAAAACGCATTTTTTGGCCCACGTATCTGCATCTGTCTTGTGCATCTGCAATTGTGATATTCAGAGAAATACAGTGTGCTTCGATGACCGTTGACGGTTTCCCACAGAGGTGAGATATGGATTTGTATACATTCATGGTTTACCGCAGTTCTGTAGAAGCGATCGCGTAGTTATTGCATAGACACTTACTAAAATGTTATCTGTAACAGAAGTTATTCCCCCATGTGATAAGTGGCTATCTCTCTCTCTCTCTCTCTCTCTCTATATATATATATATATATTATATATAATATATATAATATATATATATATATATCACAGTTTAAGTAATTTGTTCCCTTGCAACATATACTGAATCACATTACAACTATACTTCGCTTCCGAATTCTATCACGGTTCAAAATCGATTACAGGTACCGATAATATAGGCATTAGTCACTCTCTGCGGTGTGTATGGAGTTTTAAAGTTTATGAATATACAGAGAGATTGGAAAATAATATGGTTTAAAAAGATTATGCCCTTATGGAAATGAAGACGAATCCATATGTTGTTAATGCAGTGACTGCTTAACAATTAGCCTTTTAACAGGTTTGCAGTAAATCTCGTAAAAACTGCCCTGTTTTTAAAAAAAAAATTCTCCTCTTTTCTTTT
>BOPP01000226.1:649024-670573 GCA_017312745.1 Gryllus bimaculatus | reverse complement strand
GCGGCGAAGGCAGCGGCGGCGGCGGAATAGCGGACGGGGAAGGATCGAGGGTGGCGAGATGTGGTGGAGGCAGCCGGGCGCCTTATTCCCGCCGGAGGCAGTCTTTAAAGTCTGAAGAGGAGATGGACTCAATGAAGTCATAATATCAGCATACGCCCGCATCAGATCCTAATGTGAATCTTAGGAATGTGGCGAAAGGTTTTTGGAAAACACAAATTTGAAGTGTGTAAGGTATATTTTAAATCAATATTAATGCAAACTCGTAATGCTTTCACTTATATATATTTCAATAATACGTAAATGTATTAAAAAAGGTTTCAATAAGTTTAACTGCTTTTTCACTAAACATTTAATTAGTACGAATTGCTTTTCCTCTCAGTGTTTCTACTTCTAATCTTGTTTACCACGAGCGATTCACCTCACAGCTTCCTTTTACTCAACTTTGTCATTACACAACACTACAGTAGTATTGACCGTGCAACAGAGGCAGACGTTCTCTTTAATAGAGTCGAGTAGCAAATATAATGCGTATGAATTACTAGGATGATAAATTATAATCTTGGACGTCGTCTAAGATTCACTTACTTTGTATCATTTTAATTATATTGTAAACAACATCTATTTGCAGTTTTGTATGTGTATCCAATTCAACATTCTCATGTTCGAATAGTCCGCACCAGAAATTGTAATCTCAAGATCGCGCAAAGACAGTCTGCGTGGCAGGATCAAATGGTGATCCCTGCTTGCGCAATACTGTCAGCCGCTGAGATGAATTTGATTCGCTGATTGAATAAATTATTATTTACTCTTTCCCGGTACGCCAATTACTTTGTCTCTAAGTTCCATGCGTATAGTGCATGTTATATACCAAGGGTGTCCAACTTGCAAGGCCTCAAGAGCCACAACCAAATCTTTTAATATGGTTGCGGGCCACATTTACAGTACTCGGACGACCTACACCTGACATCCCCGTTTGGTTGATCTCCTCAGTTTTCCTGGCTACTCAGAAACGGGGGGAGGGAGGGACAAGGATATACCATGCAAAACACAGAAACATATTGGGATGATTTTTAATTTTTTTTAAATTTGCTTGAAAGTGTGAGTCAGTCTACACTGAAACTATTTTTACGTTTAGGGGGCTGCTGGAGGAGGTTAACTGTTATGTTCAGTAAACGAAAGTTGAACATAGCCTTAATGTTACTTTATTCAATCTAAGTTCATTACATTTGCTTAAAATTCTGTAGACAACCTAATGGCTTTCGGAGAACGATAACCAACTTCTTAGCGTTGTCACGCTTCTCTCGTCACGCGTAGAACGAGCTTGGCCGTCACCCCAGGCTGTCTCAACGGTCACGGCCCAAGTTGGACCGTTTTACGGCGTGGGTGGGTGACTCTCCCACTCCCACAAAGTGGTCGACTCTGAGCGCTTCCTGGCTCGATCAGTGCGTGGGCCTCTCTAGGCCCGCAGCTCCCGATGGCTCGCGGCGCCTCGCTGACGGACGATGTCGCAGCCTCCCTCTCCCTCGACTCGCTGGTGCTCTGGCGGGGTGCGAGCGATCTTTCACTCCGATGCCTCGTCGTGTCCTCCCCACGCACGCGCCCACTTACCCTTACTTGCACTACTGGTATCAATCGTTTCGGGAAACCAATCGGGAGCTTAGAGCTTGGCTCGACTGGGACAGTACTCCGCTGAGAGGAGATATCGGATCGGCTGGGGAAATTCCCCAAGCTGACGTGAAGTACGGCGGCGGATTCCACCATCCAGTGGGGAAAGAGTCATCGCGACCTCTGCAGATATTTCATTCACTACATTAACGAAACTAATGCCAGTAGTAGTTGACGTTCCCGGCAACATCATTCCAATAATCAATTAATCCATTTAATATCGAGGTCGACCACTAATAACAACTGCTAACACTTTGTTTTGAAACTTTGACCGGATGCATGTTGATCGCTGCGAAGTTCCGATAACCTTAACTAAATGTTCAGCGAGTGATATTTTCTACACAAATTATTTTTTTGTAATTATTAAAAAATGAATTATATATTACGTTCTTCAAGTAAAGAAGTTAATATCATTTAAAATAGTTTTTTTATAAAATGGCATGTGTGGATTTTTACATGTTAAATTGGAGTTATTTCTACTTTAAAAATGTTGTTTTTTCGTCGTCCGCATGCAGTATTTCGATACTATTGAATGTTACGTCCAGGTCTATTTATTTTCAGCTCGAATACACAGCAAAGTATGAGGTTCTGTTCAATTAGGGATAATTGTGTATATATAATTACAATGTTTATTCGTTTCTACAGAAATTGTAAATTATGAAACAGAGGTCTCTCTTCACTCTGGGTCTAGTGCGTTGGCAGTGAAGGAAAGTGTTAACCCTCACACTACATTTTTTGTTTGCATATTTAGAGTAAAATTGAATTATATAAACAAAATACTGATTTATTTTAAGTTATAATATTGGAATAATGAATGAAAGATAGTCACAACAACACAACACAACACACAACCTCCCTGTTGTGTGTTCCAAGCCTCTAAGGCATTCCCCCAGCACAAAAGTGCACGGAAATATTCCACGCGATCTGTGGCTCGTTTGTTAGGGTAGTGCTCCGGCATTCACCTAACATTGATAGGAGAAATCACGGAAACTACGGATCAAAGCAACCAGCCGCTAGAAGATAGCGCCTCCAGATAGCGACTGATCTCGGAATTTATCTCGATGTAGCTAGTGTCGAAAATCCTTTCACCGCGCCGTCAGGATTTAAACCGTAGGGCCTCCCGGGCAGAGGCGCTGTAGTATCATCAGTTGGTGCGAGTGCCAGTCTGGTTTTTATGAATACTAAATGACTATCTGGTAGGAAATTTTACGGGAAAGTCCTTACAACACCCACTGTGAAAAATATGTAGTAAAAATATTTTGGACTTTTGAAGATAAAATAGCTTTTGAGGAAAGCAAAATTTCAATCGTCATAATAAACGAAATTTTTTTTCGCAGTCATATTATAACATGTTACGTGGAATTCTTTATGATAGTAACATTGCTGGCAAAAAATGTGTCAGCGTGTGTACGACCTTAACGTTTAGCAACATCACGAACAGTCATGGCGGTATTGAGCATTGTCATTAATCCTTTTCCGCCTCTGCAACTATACTAGCTCAGTTTTATATTCCAAGACCGTGCTTAATTCGCGTCTAATTTTCCCGTATCAAATTATCTTCCGTAATTTGTCTGTCTTATTTAGATGTTAGTGATAAAATGCTTCTTTATATCATATTTAACATATAATATACGTCGTTGCCTCTCGTTAATTGCTTTGCCGAATTCTGCTTTCCCTCTTTGTTCAATTTCCATGCAGCTTCACTGAACTCATTAATATTTGAATTCCAACCTTCCGAGCTCTAATCCTCCTACTGGATTTTATTGTCAGCTACTTTTTGTGTATCTGCGTTTCACGATAATTCATTAAGTGAAAAACCCGCGCCCATAAAATTGCTTACGGATTACAGAGTTTCCCGTTTCGTGCAACGCGTCTCGTCACGCAACGTTTTTCGCTCCATCGCATCCCCTTCCCAGAGTGGCAATTGGATTCGTTTATTGCGGTATGAATCCGAAAATTCAGCATTTTTATCGAAGCAATTTGGCAAATTCTTCGCAAATAGTTCTGCCGTTTCGACGTGCCCTCCCGACTGCTCCGCCAGCCGTTCTGCTCGATGCTATACATCCAGCAATGAAATATCGCCGGATTTATTTGATTGAAGCAAAAAGTGTTACGGTGCCGCTCCCGCCCCCCCCCTTTCGCCCCCCCCCCCCAGTGCCACCGACGAGCGCGGGTCGGCTCGCTATCGGCGAACTCCGGCGAACTGGTGGAAGGTGAAAGAAAAAGAAACTTATGCAACTTCGGGAGGGCTGCGAGAGACTTGCGCAAGATGCGCGGGGCCAAATTCGGCCACACATTCATATTCTCTGTTCGGTAACGGATCGGGGGAGGTGGCTCGGTACATCAACTGATGTCACTGAAGTACCTCTGACCGGGAAGTCCTAGGTACGATTCCCGACAGTGGCACGATTTTCGATACTAGCTTGTGATCTACGTTGAGTTCAGTCCCTGTCTGAAAGAGAATTGTAGAGGCCGCCGGCACCAATCGGTAGATTTTCGTGGTTTCTCCGATCAACATCAGGCGAATGCTGGAGCAGTACCTCAACAAACGAGCGAGGGACCGCGCGCCGATCTTTCCTTCCTCTTCCTTGTCCTATCTACACAGCCTTACACAACCACACATGCCGGGAAACCGGTCTGGGGGTTTAGAGCTCGGGCGGTGCCACGCTGATGGCAGAAACTTGGTTGGGAGAAACCATGCTAGCCGATTGTAAGTCGGCGCCGAATCTCGTCATCCAGCGGGGGAAGATCACCGCCTCCTCCCGAGGAAAAACATGCACTACACTTGCGGGTATAATGACCTTGGTAGTTGACGCCCCAGGAATTACTAACAAGCATTCAACGAACCAACCTGTTCAGTACCGACAGCGATTATTTTCACGCTTATTTCTGGCATATCATATTGGGGGCGTGGACGCCGAAGGAGTTTAAAAAATCATTCGCATGCATTTCACGAGCGTTCGCCAACTCGTCTTGGGCTTGTGAATCGTCCTTTCATTTTAAAATTCTACCAACTGAAGAAATTTAGCTTATTAAAACAGTTCATATTCTAATAGAAAATGTTCAAAGCAATATCCTTCCCGATCGAGAAGCAATCAAGCGTTCCATTTTTTGTTGTTACCTGTCAAAATGGCGGCAGGGTGAAAAGGTCAACTTATTTTTGTTGGTAGAATTCTAGAAACGTACTTTTAAAATATTCGTATTAAATAAATTTTATTTACATGAATTATTCATTAATTAAAAGTTAGTTTATTGCGAGTTTAATTGAAAGCGGCATAAAAGTTAATACAGTGGGATCACTGATGTTTCGTAATTGACAGCTCTTACTTTGCCTTCGATACTGATGGTTTTACTTTCTGTAACGTAGAATTCTTTTGAAAGGCCTCGCATGCTTTTCGTCATGGTTTGGAACAATTTAAACAACAGGGCGCGTCACTGAAATCAAATTCTGAAAAAATGATGTGTGATAAAAAATACGAATAATTGTGGTTTTATGCCAGTGGGTGCTCGTTCTTTGGTTGCACGCTTGCCAACCCCCAGAGAATCGTAAAATACTTGATTGTTAGAATCACATATTTCCGGTTTGATATCAGTCAATAATCGAAATATTTCAACAATACAAATGAATGAAATCGTTTTTTAAAATTAAAGGACACCCGTCGAGAGACATCCCCTGCGTATCCCCATCTCGACGTATCCCAGGCAATGCACCGGTTTGCGACGCTACACATGGGGATGAGTTTAGCATTGCACACACAAGTCTCTCTGTTTCATGCGAGTAGGCTGTCATTTCCGTGCGTTTTAGTACCGCGATGATACCAGAGAAATTGCCGCAATCTGTCACCGTGGCGTGAAGATAACTCATCGCCGGACGACCTGGGAACACACGAGCAATACTAGTTTTCGTCTCATACAATAGTATATTCGCATATCATTTTATTAATTTTTGAATTATTAAAGGTACACAAGTTCGACAAATGTTTGACGTTATTGAGTTGGTAAGCATCGTATTTGGAGAATACATTGAATTTTATAATAGGTTTGGTGATTTAAAAGTGCATTTGATAAGAGCAGTTACTCTTGTGAAAAGGTCTGTTGATAACGTGTTGATAATCCTCCGTGATTGCTTACAGGTCTTTTTCACGCAGTCGTCCTCGTGACGGATACGTGTGTGTGTGTGTGTATGTGTGTGTGTTGTTGGGAGTGGTTGTCATCAACGTTCCTACTGCCGGTGTCTGAACTGAATGTGACAAATCTTTCGAAAAGACGAAACAGTCGTTTCCGCTTTTGCGCATGGATATTTGTATGATTTTTACCCTTAGGTTAGTGAAGATTAGAAGGGTTAGATTTAGATTTAGATTTATTTAGTCAAAAAAAAGTAAAAACTGTTTGTGACGTAGGAGGGAAAAGATTGTCTACGCACTTTTCTTGCTTCCAGAATCCCTTCCCGTCATTTTAACTATATATAGTTGAAAGGTGAGTAAAATTTTAACATAAATAAATAAATAAAAAAATACATTTTAATAAGAAATTTTAAAAATCATAAGATTAGCAATATTATATAGTTTAAGTATTTATTTGTCTGGTATTAGACAATGAATTCAGTAGATTATTTTTTTAAAAAGATCCTTTTGGTTCATAACTTATTGCGGAAAAACGTGATTAAATTTGATTTATTTCTGGAATTAAAAGAAAAAAACACTATGCGACGTATGGGAGAGAAGTACAGAAATACGTGCATAATAAGTTGCATGATGGATAAAAGTACCAACAAAGCATAGATAAGCAACATAGATTTATAGACCAAGAAGAACCAACATCATGCTTTCATTCACGTAATTTGATTGAAAATGCGTACTCATAAAAAGCAGCATTTAATAAAAAATTCAAAAATTATATTTCATAATAAATAATCGTTGAACAGTTGGTTGTGTAGATATGATTCGGAGACGGCTCTGTTTTGTTTTCTCTGTAAAAATTTGGAGGTGGGGATATATTGTCGTTGGTGTTTAAAATATAACCAATAGTATCTCTTGTATTCATTACGTTTGAATGTTTAAACCACAAAGAAGAATGTTGAAAAAACATGACGCTTCTAAAACCACATAAAAGCAGTTGGCTGCTTCCATTATTTCGCCCTTCCAACACAGAAGATCAATTAGATACTATTGCATTTATCTAAATTACTATTTCGACATTCGATTGAGGTGCATCCACCAATTTGTGGGGGTGTGGGGTGAGGAAAGCACCTGTCACTGCTTAATGTGTTATTTTAAAAAATATACTTGTAAAACTAACAAGAGTTGTTCTCTTGTAGGGTGTTTTGTCTTCATTTGATTCGTATCCAGGCTATTTCCAGGCCTGTCGATCACTTAAATATCACTGAAAAATCCAAATCACTCTTCAGTTTTTGATAGGTGGCAAGAAGCACCTTCGGTCTCCATTCCCAGTTGGAAACCACCATTCATTGCAGAAACAACGCATTTCTGATCATTTCTTTATATTGTTCACTATTCGTATTCCCTTTTACTACGTGAATTGTTCCCGGTCAACAGCCTGAAATAACCCCACAAATCATCACGTCAATCGGAACTTATCTAATTGTACCACACATGTTTTCTTGAAGGCATCCTCTACCCCACATCTAATATTGGAGGCTGTCAGCCACAGCCCAGAAAATGGTTTCATCACTGAATACAACCTAAAATAAATTTAGTGAAAAAATATTTTATATATCTGCACATTGAAACTATAAACGTACTTCCTTATTTCTCAAACGTTCACAAATATTATAAAACTGGGGAAGAGTGAAATGATATTTATTAATTATACACAATGACATTTATGCCTTCTACCTCTACTGTGTTGTTCATCTATGGTGCAACTTGGCCCTTTGAAGTCGTGTCTCGTAGAAGCAGTCAAAGTTTATTTATTGAGGGATCACCGTTTCTTCAAGCCTCCTTCATACAGTTCTTGAAGAAATTTGTACACCAGCCTCTTGGTCAACACTTTTTGGTTGAGATGATATTAAGTGTCTATTTTTGGATGCTTTTCCTGGCAAAAAAATCACCAAAACGTTGGAAGTAGTCCGCTTTTGTTCACTTTTTCTCTTCCTCTGAGGTGAGGCCCACTTTTCTTCGTTTATGTTTTCACAAATCTATTGACATACGCCACACTAACGTCTTTCATACGACGAAGTTAGGTAATAGTATTATTACTGGATTGCAGTAACACAAACTCTGTCATGTTTTCATTAAGACACGTTTGTTGCCCTGCCCATCTTCGCGATTTCTCAGACCCTCCTACTGTGAGCGACTCAGGTACTTGTTACCCACCACAGGCGTCCCCATCCGTCTTTTACACTTTGGAGCGGGCTTGAGATAGGGCGTAGATCTGAAATGTGGATTGGCGAATTGAACTGCAAATAAATAAGCGCGGAGAAAAAAATACGACGCCACCAAGATAGCATAAAAAATATTGTTAAAATACTATGGTAGCCTTTGCAAAGGGTATATGTGTTGCAGAACACATATATTCGCTTAAATGATCATTTCAATCGAGCGCTGCATTTTCGAATGTGTTCACAACACATTACAGTAACATAACGATTTTCTCCCCTTCAAACTAGTGCGCTTTTATCGTTAAAGGCATAATTTAGAGTATAAGGAATGATTTTACTAATAATTTATCCATGTACCGTTCCAAGAGGATATCCTCTTGGAACGGTACGGGACTATTTCTACCTCCTACCCTACAGGACATTACCCGCGTCAATACACCAAAGTCAATTACATCAGAGAGTACACCAATAAGTGAAATACACATTATTAAAAAAGTTACATTCTATTCTTGTTACAGAAAATATATTTCTCATAGAAATCATTGAATTCACGATGTGCGGTAAATGTTATACGTTTTCACGAAACTTGTACACGTGAAAGATCGCCCTTCCTACTCAAAAGACCTCAATTAATTGAATAATTGGTGAGTCACAGACCACGAAGACCCTGTGGTGAATCAATTGAATTGAGGAAATAAGAACCAGGACGAACCAAGAACCAACCAGCTCGCCCAGCCAGAAATTGCACGTAGGTAAACCTCCATGGGTCACTCCGGACGAAAGACAGCATCCGCCCACGCGGCGAATTGAACCAGTGTCTCTGGGTTGCTTTTCTCTCCGCCGCGGATGGCATCCAGGCCTCGGAGTTTCTCCCCTCCCCGCCCCCCGCTCCCTGCGCGTGATCCGGCGTTTGCGCATCCGACACGTCTCGCGCGCAGTTGAAGCTGTGGCTGCAGTTACAGGGCGGCAGTGGCGGCGCCCGCTCCGGCCCGCTCCGGCCCGCGCCGCCCGCTTCTCCGCCCCGCTCTCCGCCCCGCTTCTCCGCCCCGCTCTCCGCCCCGCTCTCCGCCCGTCTCCGCCCGCTCTCCGCCCGCTTTCGCGCGCCGCTCTCCGCCCCGTTCTCCGCCCGCTCTCCGCCCCGCTCTCGCCGCTCTCCGCCCCGATCTCCGCCCGGCTCTCCGCCCCGCTTCTCCGCCCCGCTTCCGCCCGCTCTCCGCCCCGCTCTCCGCCCGCTCTCCGCCCGCTCTCCGACCGCGCTCTCCGCCGCCGGCTCTCCGCCCCGCTCTCCGCCCGCTCTCCGAACCCGCTCTCCGCCCCGCTCTCCGGCCCGCTCTCCGCCCCCTCGCCGCTGCTCCGCCCCGCCTCTCCCCCGCTCTCCGCCCCGCTCTCCGCCCCGCTCTCCCGCCCGCTCTCCCGCCCGCCTCTCCGCCCGCTCTCCGCCCCGCCTCTCCGCCCCGCCCTCTCCGCCCGCTTTCTCCGCCCGCTCCCTCGCCGCTTCTCCGCCCGCTTCTCCGCACCCGCTCTAACCGCCCCGCTCCTCCGCCCGCTCTCCGCCCCTCCGCCTCTCCGCCCCGCTCTCCGCCCGCTCGCCGCTTCCGCGCTCCCGCCCTCTCCGCCCGCCGCCTCTCCGCCCCGCTCTCGCGCCCCCGCCCTCTCGCGCCCCGCTTTCTCCGCCCGCTCTCCCGCCCGCTCCGCCCTCTCCGCCCCGCTCCGCATCCAAAGCGCGCAAAAGGCCACTCGGGCCGGCCGCTACGTCCACCTCGGTCTCAGTTTGGCCCCACGTTTGAAGGCGACCAGCCGCCTGGTGTGGGCGGCAGAGCATTACGGATGTCAACTGGCAGTGCCGCTGACCGGGAGGCTTGCAGAGCTAGTAGGTTTTGTATCGTTAGCTCGCGGCCAGATTCATGATCTGGGCTGTCCGGGTGACGTCGCACCTCCGTTCTTCAAACGCGGCGTACCCGGACAGCCCAGATACGATAGATACGAGCTCCGAACAAATCAGCGCGCTAATGGAAGCGGTAAGCTGCGAGTGGGTTGTCGCACCTGGGCTAAGTCTGACCTGAAAGAGGCAAGTGGGTTATCGATAATATGCGTAGGCGAAAAACATCAGGAAATACATAACGAGGAAACAACATTGGAATGGGACTTGGCTCAGAGCCGCAATTTAGGCAGATTTTCCGACATAGCTACTACTAGGTCTAAGTACAGTCGCCTGTCTTGAAAGACTAGCTGCCCTCTGATAGGAAATTTTTTCGTGGTTTCTCACAACCAATAGCAGGTGAATGGACTTAAAACTATACCTCCTAACCAAACGGGCACGAACCGCCGCGTGATTATTTCCTTCCTCTTCCTTGACCTCTCGTTTCCCTCGCGCACGCGCCACTTACTTCACTACTACTACACATATCGCAGGGCCCCAAGTAAGGAGCCCCCTTTCCGCCCCAGCCTGAAGGCAAGTGGGGGGGGCTTCGCTTAGGGTTTTGAAATCCCCCGTTGGGTTGGGGGAAAAAAAATTTCCTCTGGCAATTTCCCCGATAAAATTTTGGTCACGCTAGGATCTCATCACCCATTGGGGGAAGTCCATCGCCAGGTACCTGGGAATAACAACGATTCATATCACTAATGGACTACGTCGTAGCAGCTTGGCATGTCCTGGAACATTTATCAATCACTACAATAATGAAAATACATTGCTTTCTAGACACCAAAAATAGTGTTCGTACAGCAAAATACGCTAATATTTTTGCATCGCAAAGTATTATATCTCCAATGACATTAGACCACGACTGTAGAAAATCAAGTTAATTTAAAACATATGCTGATTATTTATTCGCAAATTAATATTCACTTCGATGCACATTTAATCTCTAAGTTCTACTTACGTTTAGTCCGCCACGGAGCCACTGAGTTCAACTGCTCCAGGAGTGGCGCTAACATTTGACCGGATTTCTGCGGCGAGGTTGAGCTCTCGGACATGCGTCACAGTTGGTTTTCCAGACTGGCGCCAATACTGTTTGAACACGCGTGTTTCGTGAATCCCGACTAGAACGGAAACACGATTCAAACTTGCTCAAATTGTATCCAGCTGCATGTGTGGGCGGACTTGTTTTGATGCTTGAAATTCAGGAACGATCTCCACATGACTGCGTTCAACTTATGTCTCTGCCATCGCAGCAAGATTTATTTGGTGATTCCTACATAACAGAGATGATGAGTAAACTTCAATTAAAAACTAATGCACTAATGAGCGACGATAGTGGAATGTTGGTACCTGAATCCATAATGGACTTTTTATTTGCGAGGACTAGAGGCCCGCAGCAAGCAAAACGACTGCTAATCTCAACCACAAAACGAAGTGTTTCCCAAAACTAAGTCACACCTCACTGATTATCTGATCAAGAACAACACACATGATTTTAAATCTAAATAGTGGTAAGGGTATACTCTCGATTAAGCAAATGCAAATTTAAATAATTTATAAAAGTATTCTGAATACTGAAATAGCATAGTATTTATTCCGTACAACTGTTCTCTAGCATTCCAAAACCACCAATTCAACCAAAAAAATTGCTGTTTACAACGCACCTCGTGAAGTACCGAATATTTAATTGGCGGGCCGGCCCTCTGCCATGAAGCCTTGTGTCGCCATGACGTCAGCTTGTATACATTGGCCGTGTTGCGGTGAGTATGAGAATTCAGCGAGGAACAATGAAACTAAGCAGGAAACTCTAATTGGCATTGCAAGACAAACTGATAATTGTTTCCATATGTTTTTATTATTCAGCTTTCCTGCGGTATCTACTGAAATACCATGAACACCCTCTCTATGGCCGGCAGCAACATGTTTTCTTTTCAATTGTCGCGTGAAATGTTGGTACATTGATAATTTTGGTTCCTGACACCTCTAAATCTTGCCTTGCTGAGGCTGCTCCGCTGAAGCTGATCAGCTCGCTGAGTCAAGGTTCGTTAGGACCTCCGCGGCAGGAGTCAATGCCATCTTGCTATCTGGGATAAAGCCGTCTCCTGAGCATATACTTGCAGATACTCCTTCGAAGAAGGCTACAGCAAGATGGCCGAAACGTCAAGTAACAATTGACCGAGACGCGGCTCATCCGCATGCCAAGAATGCGATTCTCTAGAGTATGCTCTCGTGGCGTTATTTGCCCACGCGGACAAAAGGTAAGTCACGTGCTGCGGTCAATTGCGTAGTCAATTTCTGCCTTGATACTTCGCACGAAGCCTCTTCTGTCCATTGGCACCATGCACGTCAACACTAGATGTGGTAACATGTCCCGAACCCAATGCCAGGGAATGAGATACCCGTTTTCCCGCAGCCTGATGATTCTGCCCTGATCAACCTGTCTCCATGCTGAATATACTATATATATATATAATATATATAGTATATATATATCATATATATATATATATATATATATATGCGCCCCTTATGAAATCCTGAGGATGGACATTAGGCTTGCCTTCTCGCTTCCACTTCGTTTGACCACACTTAATTACACTAGCTCAATTGACTTCCCGGTGCCAACATGTGGAGGAGTGCTGGGGGAACTCCACATTACGCATCTCTCGGTCAATCTTTATCACCTTATTCCGCAGGCATTAAGTTCCACGCAAACCTATAGTCCTACTATCCTATAACGATTTAAACAGACACTAATATAAGACACAGCTGGAAGGAGAAAGGGGAACATTGTCATCCCAATCGGGAGCTCCATTTCAAGAAAAATTAAGCCGTATCTGAAGCCCACGATTGGATGACCTCCTCTGCCGTCAGATCGTGACCTTTAAGTATGCCACTCGTTTTAAATCGAAGCACAAAAAAAGTGGTTCTTCGGCCATTCTTTCTAGGTGTTGCATTGTTTCCTGAAGAGGAGTATACATGTTTTCAATTGATAATTCGTTTAAGAAAAAGTCAAATATTGATTAATGTAATCAGAGAGATATATTAAGAGTTAAAAGTACTTCTCTCTCTCTCTCTCTCTTCTCTACTCTATATATATATATATATATATATATATATTATACTATATATATATATATATATGTTGTGGTAATATATTGACATGAGGATGATAATACGTTTATTTCCAACTATAATTTTGATGATTTTATATTTTCATTTTTAAAAATCTAATTGAAGCAGTGCCAGGTATAATGCAACCTTACAAAACTACAAAAAACCATGCGAAATGCAAGTCCGCCCTCTGAAACAGCACACCTTGCAGTGAGCTTTCTTCTGTGTTTCGGTCTATAAGTTTGCTTTTTTACGAGCGGGCGCAGCAGATGACGGATTCATTCATCTGCCCTGCTGAGTCGGGCGGCGCTTCGGCCGGATAATTCCTGGAAACTAAAACAAGGCACGCTAGCCGCGCTCAGTGCTGCGAGCGAACGTCGGCTCTGCGGCTCTCTATGAGAATTCCGCGGCGCGACGGGCAGCGCGGCGGTCCGCACTGTGGCTGCGCAACGGCGGCGGCGCGAGAGGCTTTTCGCCGCCTGTGAATGATGGCATGGCGCTGCGGTGCGGCACCGGGGGCGGGGCGGGCGGGCCGAGAGGGATCGGGCGCGAGTTAGACCGAAGCGGGGTTGCGGGCGGGAGGCGCCGGCGGAGCGAGCGCGCGGAGGAGTGTTGGGCGGGTCGCGGTCGTCGGGGAGCGGGACGGGCTCGGGGACGTATCAATTCCGGAGGAGGCAATCGAGGGCGGGGAGCGAAGCAGAGAGGGATCGGGACTTGGGAGGTGAGCGGTGGAGGTGAGCGGAGGTTGGAGGTGCGGGGTTGGAGAAATGAGCGGCGTATGGGGGTGAGCGGGTTGGGGAGGTGAGCAGGGAGTTTGGAAAGTGAGCGGGAGTTGGGGTACGCGGATGGGAGGTAGGGGTTGGGAGGTGAGCGAGTTGGGAGGGAGCGGCGGTTGGGAGGTGAGCGGGGTGGAGGGAGCGTCATGTAGCGGAGTGAGCGAGTTGGGAGGTGAGCGGAGTTGAGACGTGAGTGGAAGTTGGGAGGTGAGCGGAGTTGGGAGGTGGCGGATTTGGGATGGCGAGCGGGGACTGAGAGGCGAGCGGGTTTTTGAAGAAGCCGAGCGGTCCGGGACAGAGCGGGTTGTGGCGGAGCTGGGTGGGGCGGGGTTGAGTAGCGAGGGGTGCGGAGCGGGGTTTGTGAGAGGAGCGGTGTTGGGTAGGAGTGGTTGAGTGGTGACGAGACGTAGGCGAGAGTGGGGGCGGGGGGCAAGGTCGCAGGTCGGGAGGCAGAGCAGACCTCGGCGGTGCGTTGAGGCGGAAGAGGGAGCGGAGATGGCGTTGGGCGGGAAAGGCGGAGGGAGCGCGTGGGAACCGAAGCGGATGACGAGGTGGGGCGGGCGGACGGGGAGCCTTAGCGGAGAGAGAAGGGGGGGGGGGCGGGGGGGGGGCGGGGGGGGGGGGGGGGGGAGGGCGGAGGCGGGGCGGGGAGAGCTGGCAAGCGGGAGGGCCACCTGAAGCCGGCATCGCATCGCTTTGCTGCGGTTTCTGAATCTGCTATCCGTCGAAGTGTCCCGCCTCGCCCCCCCCCCCAGGCGCCGGCCCCGCGCGCGCGCGGCCCCGCGCGCCGCCGCCGCCCGGGACCGCGCGCTGCGCGCGCCGCCGCCCCCCTGGCCCCTAGTGGTATCGCCTAAGCAGGAGTCGCAACGCCCGTGGAAGAGAGAAACGTGCGCGAATGCTGCGTTGGACATTCTGTGTTTTTTTTAAAAAGAGAGAATCGTTTCCGTTGGTCAAGTATCCTAAGAGCAGAGACACGTTTATTTCAAAGAAGTAAAAATAATTGATATTGCAAAGAAGTTAAATGATTCTTCTCACACTAGGTTTTGTGTCTTTGAATATGTTTTATGCTTGTTACGAATTAAATATTCTATTAGTAAGCTCATTTTTCGACACGATTTGTAATAAAGCGAAACATTCATTTTCTCTTCCTTTAACATGTTAAAATATCTTCAAACTTCACATGAAACACACTGTGTCGTAATTCAGACTACAGCAAAGGAAGAATTGCGCTTAGAAATCGTTTTGCGCAGTGCGCAGGGTGCCGGAATTGCGGTAAGTATGCGATAACAATGTTCAAATCGTTAGTTCTCCAGCTTAATGAACTATGGGGGCAGAAATCTGGGGAGTGGATAGGATAGATCGACTAGAAAGTATCGAAACAGATTATTTAAATTATTCTAGGAGTTTCTAGATGCGCAGCAAAATGGCCGGAGTCTTAAGAGAGGTCGGAAGTATAGGAATTTGGAGAGATTCTTTAAAATGAAATCTATTAAACTTTGGATTAAATTAAGCAGATGAGCAGGCTGACATTTAACTCATACATAGGTGCCTTTAGAGTCAATGGCAGGGAAGCGCATCGGCTACCTGGGCGTACAAGTTTAACGGCTCCTTGACCGCGCAAGGGTTGGGGAGACGTCTCCTCCGGTATGGTGGGAAGATAGGGGAAACGCCGTGAAATGAACGACGGAATTTTCCAATAGACTTGCGGATATTTAAAAGGCAAGAGAATTGGGCAGGCGAACGGCTGAAAAAACGTTTCGCTAGTAGCTCAAATTCATGCGAGTCCGTTTATGGGGTTGCGAAGGTTTACGTTCATACTCTGCGGAAGGACGAGAGGGGGATACGCTTTGGTTGCAGGTTGGGGATGGATGCAACGTAGACTAAAGGACGCAGTGGTAATGGCATCTGTGGTGCTTTGCGGTGATAGGGAGACTGGATCCACATACTCTAATTTTTGCTGTGCAAGCCGAAACATGGAGAAAAAATGATGGGAATGGGAAATTATATTTCTAAACAGGAACGTAACGCTCCGCGCCAAAACATTTTTAGTGATAAAAGGTCTAAAATTCATGGAAGAATTAGGAACATTTTTAGGAAAGGTTCGGACCATTAGGGCAAACTGACATTAGGGAGTGGGAAAACGCACCGGTTAGCTTGAGCGGGAGCTAGACTGGAGAAGAAATAAATAAGTCATAAGCTAACAATATGTAAGTTTAATCAGTAATTTTAATGTTAATAAGTAAACATTAAGAAATAAGTCATAAGTCTAGTTAATTGGTAGTAAATGTTAATATAGATACATAAATAATCTGGCCATAGTCTACGCACATTAGGGGGGGAAGGTAAGGGGGGGATCGAAAATATAAGGAGAGGCGTTGGTGCGGACGATCTTCTGTGGCGCTGGTTTGGAATTTCAGGTCTGAGGGAGGCCATGCATGGAAGAGAGGCGGGACGCCCGCGCCAGAAAATATAATAGCTAAAATAAACGTCGGATAGATTGAATGTACTCGGCTTCTGACGGCAGGTTTTTTCCCCCTTCAGGGGTTTTTTCGCTGAGCCGTACTTATGGTCTCTTTTCCGCGGCTTTGAATGCGATGGAGAGACCATTTGGGGTGAATACCAGAAATTCCGCAAAGATTAGAAACGCGCAAAGGATGTAGGTATTGTAATGGCTTAAAAGCCTTCGGCTAGCCACAATAGGATGAAGTCAGCTAATTTGTCTGTAATAATTACACAACACTGAGCGTACTGGAGTAATCTTCTTTAAATTTTGTCTTCTTTTTCGTCACGTTGTACCCAGAGTTTTTATTCTTTCAGCGAGGGGTTGGCGCCGTAGTAAGCGAGGTTCCCGTACATTTACCGTCAGGAATTCGTCAAAGTCTCGATTGCTTTAACTTTCCGTGACTTCACGGAATGTTAAGTAATTCGCGTCAGACGGCGGTTTTAGCAGTTGTTTTTTTACCTAATTTACATGAAAATGGCTCTGGTTTGGAATTTGTTTCATGAAGTCTCATTCCAAGTTACCAACATGTTTTTCTTTGAATGCTCGTTTGGGCTGCATCATGGATACAAGTGTCATATGTCGATGTTCATCCTTTCGTCTGAGAAATTCACTTCCATCACTGGTCTTATTTCGTAAATACATTTTAGGTTTTAAGTCTTCTTGTATGGGATGGAACAGCCTTGTAAATAAAAACGACCTGAAATTACTACCCATATGGTTTTACTAGCTACTTTGTCACAATAGAGCATAATTAAACTTTTGAAGGATGAAGATTCACGTATATTATACATACTTGTTGTTCGTGTGTGGATAGTGTAAAAAATGTGAAAAAGTCAAAGCATTAAATATGTCTTTTTTTATCAGCTGCCTCGCCCGAGAAATTAAGATGCAATTTCATTGCGAAATAATCCAGGATGGTGAGATCATAAATTTTAGGAAATATAGATGCTGCTGAGTTGAAAACTGTAAGACCAATATGCTCTTACGTCACGTTTTTCTTAAAATTATTACATAAAATAGTAAAATGTCAGAATGTACTCTACAATTTTAATTTTAAATAACATGTTAAGTAATGAAACACACGTATTCAGAAAGGATATCTAGCTATTACTGCCAGTCTGCAGATTTTTACAAAAAATAATAAATAATCTGGAAATATTTTTTTACTACAGATCATTGTGACGTGGGAAATGAGAAATAAATTCAATAACAAAATAAAATGTATATTAAAGATTATGACAAGTTACCAATAAATTGCTAATCATTAACACTCCGGCGACCTTTTCCTTCCAGTACCCTCTTTACCGCCGAAAAATAAAAAGCCACGCCGTGATGCGAGCTGTCGGACTTCCGTCCCGTGACAATTACCGTCAATGGCCTGACGCCAAAATTAACGGTCGGTGCGACCGTGTGCCTACAGCACGCGAGATCGTCTGGCCCTTACTCTCCGGACCTCTCGCCCACAGCTCCTACACTCTTGTAACTTAGACGTACACGCTCCCGATGTAAAACTGAATGAGAACGCGGGCGCAGATGGCGCCGCGTTAAATAGTTAGGGACTGACCTCCCCCACCACTTGTTCCTAGAAAGGCTCGCTTGCTGTCGGCAAGCGAGGGTGCTGGCTAGCATCTTGGGAGGGGGTTACGGCCCCCACACGCAAAGATTCCCAGGTTGGCTCGACCTGCTGTCGGTAAAGCGAGGGCTCGCTGGCTAGCATCCTAGGAGTTTTACAGCCTAAGGTTCATTTTTGGCTCTGTAGCTCTACTGAGTCAACCGGCCAGAGCGCAAATTCGGAAGTTCAGGCTCAACCCTTCCTCCTCCGCAGCGCACTTTCACCGACCTAAAGCGGTTCTGGCCCTCGTGTTAACGACGCCCACAATATTTTGTGGGCTTTATTAAAGGCCTTTTCAATGGTGTCTTTCATGAAATATTCTGAAAAACTAGAAACTTTTGGAATAAGTGCAACCATCATGAATTAATAACGTCATGGCTAAGAAACCGTACAGCAAAATGTTGACATATAATGGGAAACAAAAATATTAAAAATAAATCTACATTTTTTCATCTAGTTAGGGAAAGTCTCAGCAAGGTTCACGTATGAGGCAATGATATTTCTAATATACATGAATGAACATTCCATCATTAAAAAACTAAACTAATCTCATAAGCAGTTTTGACCACAATTAATTATTAATTATTAGTAGTATTGAAAGATTAATAGGTAGTAATAAATCAGTGAAACGAAAAATACAGATGCAATGCATCAAATCTGTAAGATTACATAAGACATCAGTAATCTCAACTTAGCCATTAAAAAAACATATATGGTACAATTTTAGTTTTACTGCAAATAAAACCAAAATTAGCAACAGAAAATTGCTATAAACAAACAAAGTGTTTGCAAAGTAAAACACTAATATCTTGGAATTAACATTAACAAAATCTACCATATAATGACCACATTGATGTATGTAAAAATTCTAACTCTACTTACTGTGAAATCAATGTAATAATGAGAGTGAAATGCCCTTACTTCATATTCTGCCATTACATACCCATCATAATTCATTATTGTATAGAAATATGGGGAGAAAGTAAGTCAAAAACTAATACAAAACTAGTTCTTCGATGCTTATTTCAAGCTAAATCCCAAACCAGTTTCTAGAAAAACTGTAATTAAAAAGTGCAATATGACTGTTGTTGCAATTTGCGATGCAGAGTAATTATGCTCATGAAATACAAAAACTTGTTAAATATACACATAACTATCAACTAATCAAGAGGGCAGTGAAATAATCATGAATTTACTCTCGCAAAATCCTCGTCAATGAAAGCTATTATTCATTGTAGTAATGTTATTTCTCTTCAATAAACTACCTATATGTATTAAGAAGATTAACAAAGCAATCCAAAAGACTACATTACCCAATTGAAAACATGCCCCAAATTAAAAGAATGGCACATTGTAGAGTTAGAACAATTTACATAATTTGAATCGTTTATTTCCGAAATCCGTCAAACGCAAAAATACAAAACCGCTTTTGCACGCATTATTATTCCAGGAGGATAGACGCATTGTTTAGTGGGCATATTTATATAAAAAATATCCATTCATAACTCCATTAATGAAAAAAATTTTTGAAAATGCTGAAAAATTGAAACTTATTCTTAGTTTTCTCGAAATGAGGAATCTTGGCGTTTGACGGCTTTCTGAAATAAAACGATTCAATTATCTTTTTCTTAGCTTTTGAGTTATTATTTCTTTAGGATAGCAATTTTTAGTTGGAATTATCATTCTATTAACTATATGTAAATTTAATTGTGGACATTAATAAAAATGCATAAATTATGAAAACTGTAAGAGGCAGATTTAATGAATCTGTCTCATAATAATATTGGTTTAACTTCAGTTATTTAACTTTCTAATAAAAGGATTATCATGTTATTCTAAACATACAAATGGACAAAATGGACACCTGGGGAATTAAAACAATAAATGATATGATAATCCCTTACCTAAAATTGTACATTAACAACTTATTCATAAATATAAATAAATGTAAAGTACGTTTCTTGTCGTGTTGTGGACACTACAGCAGATCATTCGTTACATCTTAGTTTTAAATGAAGTCAACAATTGGATAATCAAATCAATAGTTTTCTTAACAATATTATGATGCCATTCAGAACTGCTCGTGTCATTGGAATCAATATTTCTATTCTGAACGAGGACCTCGTAGCTGGGAGAAACTGAAAGTTTAAATATCAACAATCATATAAACTCACACTTAACAAAACAGTCTACGGTGCCATATACCAGCAAGAAATAATTCAATTCTGTTCGTTTTATTTATTTTTTAACATATAAAGACATGTTAAAACTATGTGTGAGCGTACTGTGAAGGGAGGTGTATTACGAGCACGTTTGCTTGAGTACTGGGTCCCTAGTACGAGAAGTGTCATATTTCTTTGAAGAAAAATGAAAATATTTCTTAGCATTGTAACGCAGATATATACTTCGAAAATTTCTATTCAATTACATTTTAAATAGGAACTTGTGGCTTTTATGTAGTAGAAACTTGCTTTATAACCTAATTCTAATAATAAAAATGATTCACTCCTATAGCCGACCCACATCGCTTTTAAAGTTCACAATCTCTAAGGCCAACGAAACGTTACGAAACCCGCTGCTTTGCGATCCCTCTACGTTGCTGAGCAGCCTCAAAGTCGCGATCGGCCAGGCGGCGGTCGCGTCGAATCTGCAGGGCAATGATGATCGTCAGAGTGTCAAGTAGAGCGGTCACGCTGGTCAGGGCGCCCGTTGGATTTTTCCTGAATGGAGACGTGGAAGCTCGCATTTGCAAACACGACTTCGTAATCGAGCCGTCGCGAAAAGCTGGCAACGCAAAGCTTTGTGACTCGGCGTCAACGGATAGCTTTTGCTGCCGTAGAACGGAATCCACCTTAGCTGCGAGAGCGCGCCTTACTTTAGGTCTACTTCAAAATGACGACTTTTTATAGTAGAAAATTGGAATGTTTTTTATTTTCACTGTTTGTTGTGCTTTTTGAAGATGTGTATTTTTCATGCGTGAAACAAGCTTGTTTCTACGTTTGTTAGTTTGATTTATTTATACTTTTCCCAATCCGCACCCATATGCCACGTCCGCATGGCTAATTTGCCCTTCAAGTGACATTTTTTCACAACGAAAGAAAAATTAAAATTATTTGTAAGAAATTTGGAAAATGCAATTCAAACGTACTGTTAAAGTTCTTATTAATTGGCAGTAATTAATTCTTACCCCTAAATCTGAAAGCTGTAAGAAGAAAATGCAATTAGCAACAATAAAATTACTCTGTTTAATTGTTTTGTTACCAATGATTTTTAATGTTATAATTCAAATACCTGCAATGTATATTAAGTCCCTTATGAAATCTTCAAATGTAGGTTAAGGCACTAAAATATAATCAAGTAACAACCTTAAAAGAATACCAAAAAATGTTTAACGGGTTCATGAGTAATGATGTTTAAAGTATACCTGTGTTTTGGATAAAAATTGGGCAATAGATAATTAATAATTAAATAATTTCAAATAATTTCAAAACATAGTTTTTGGCTTTTGTTAATGCTAATTCAACGAGTTATCGTGATTAAATTTCTGAGAATATGGCATAAATGAAAATTTTATAAACTCAGGTAGACGAAGTACGCTTACACACACTCAATGTGGGA
>BOPP01000226.1:632708-648999 GCA_017312745.1 Gryllus bimaculatus | reverse complement strand
CGCTCCGGCCCGCTCCGGCCCGCGCCGCCCCGCTCTCCGCCCCGCTCTCCGCCCCGCTCTCCGCCCCGCTCTCGCGCCGCTCCCGCGTCTCCGCCCCTCTCCGCCCGCTTCCGGTCTCCGCCGTCTCCGCCCTCTCCGCCCCGCTCTCCGCCCCGCATCCCGTCCCCCGGCTCTCCGCCCCGCTCTCCCGCCCCGCTTCCGCCCGCTCTCCGCCCCGCTCTCCGCCCGCTCTCCGCCCGCTCTACGTCTCCCGCCGCCCCGCCCGGCTCTCCGTCCCCGCTCTCCGCACCCGCTCTACCGCCCCGCTCCTCCGCCCCGCTCTCCGCCCCCGCTCTCCGCCCCGCTCTCCGCCCCGCTCTCCGCGCCTCGCCCTTCCGCCCCCGCTCTCCGCCCCGCTCTCCGCCCCGCTCTCCGCCCCGCTCTCCGCCCCGCTCTCCGCCCCGCTCCGCATCCAAAGGCGCAAAAGGCCACTCGGGCCGGCCGCTACGTCCACCTCGGTCTCGTTTGCCCCACGTTGAAGGCGACCACCGCCTGGTGTGGCGCAGAGCATTACGGATGTCACTGCAGTGCCGCTGACCGGGAGGCTTGCAGAGCTAGAGGTTTTGTATCGTAGGCTTCCGCGGCCAGATTCATGATCTGGGCTGTCCGGGTGACGTCGGCACCTCCGTCTTCAACGCGGCGTCACCCGGACAGCCCAGATCACGATAGATACGAGTTCCCGAACAACATCAGCGCGCTAAATGAGAGCGGTAAGTGCGAGAGTGTGTCCACCTGGGCTAAGTCTGAGCCTGAAAGAGGCAGTGGGTATCGATAACTGCGTAGGCGAAAAACAGGAAATACATAACGAAGAAACAACATTGGATGGACTTGGCTCAGAGCCGAAGTAGGCAGATTTTCGACATTAGCTACATACTAGGTCTAATGTAATCGCTGTCTTGAGAAGAACTAGCTGCTCTGATAGGAATTTTTTTCGTGGTTTCTCACAACAATAGCAGGCGAATGACTAAACTATACCCTAACAAACGGGCCACGAACCGCGCGTGATATTTCCTTCCTCTTCCTTGACCTCTCGTTTCCCCTCGCGCACGCGCACTTACATTCACTACTCTACTACACATATCGGGAGCCAGTAGGGAGCTTCCGCCAGCTGAAGCAGTGCTTCGCTAGGGTTGATCCGTGGTGGGAAAAATTCTCTGCAATTCGATAGGTCGACGCTGGATCTCACCACCCATTGGGGGAAGTCCATCGCCAGTACCTGGGATAAAACGTTCATATCACTAATGGGACTAACGATCGTAGCAGTTGGCATGTCCTGGAACATTTATCAATCACTCATAATGAACAAATACATTGCTTTCTAGACCAAAATAGTGTTCGTACAGCAAAATACGCTAATATTTTTGCAGCGTCCAAAGTTATATCTCCAATGACCATTAGACACGACTGTAGAAAATCAGTTAATTTAAAACATATGCTGATATTTATTCGCAAATTAATATTTCACGTTCGATGCCACATTTATCTCTAAGTTCACGTTACGTTTAGTCCGCCCACGGAGCCACTGAGTTCACTGCTGCAGTGCGCTACATTTGACCTGGATTTCTGCGGCGAGGGTTGAGCCTCGGGACATGGTCACATTGTTTCCAGACTGCCCAAATACTGTTTGAACGCGTGTTTCGTGAATCCCGACTAGAACGGAAACACGGATTCAAAGTTGCTCAACATTGTATCCAGCTGCATGTGTGGGCGGACTTGTTTTGATTGCTTGAAATTCAGGAACGATCTCCCCATGACTGTTCACTTATGTCTCTCCATCGCAGCAAGATTTATTTGGTGATTCTACATACAGAGATGAATGAGTAAACTTTCAATTAAACTAATGCACTAATGAAGCGACGATAGTGGAATGTTGGTAACCTGATCAATAATGGACGTTTTTATTTGGGAACTAGAGGCCCGCAGAAGCAAAACTACTGCTAATCTCAACCACAAAAGTTTTCCAAAACTAAGCACACCTACTGATTATTGATCAAGAACAACACACATGATTTTAAATCTACAATAGTGTAGGTATACTCTCGTATAGCAATGCAAATATTAAATATTTAAAAAGTATTCTCGAATACTGAAATAGCATAGTATTTATTTCGTACAACTGTTCTCTACATTCCAACAAACACATCCTACAATTCAACAAAAAAAGTTGCTGTTTGACAACGCACCTCGTGAGTACCGAATATTTAATGGCGGGCGGCCTCTGCCATGAAGCCTTGTTGTCGCATGACGTCAGCTGTTACATTGGCCGTGTTGCTGTGAGTATGAGGAAAAACTCAATCAAATATGGGCATTTGCCAGACAAACTGATAATTGTTTCATTGTTTTTGTATTATTCAGCTTTCCTGGGTATCTGCTGATACAATGAACACCTCTCTATGGCCGGAGCAACATAGTTTTCTTTCAATTGCTGCGCGTGAAATGTTGGTACATTGATAATTTTGGTTCCTGACACCTCTAAATCTTGCTTTGCTGAGGCTGCTCCGGCTGAAGCTGATGAGCTCTCTGAGTGAAGGGTTCGTAGACTTCCGCTGCAGGAGTCAATGCATTCTTGGCTATCTGGGATAAGCCGCGTCTCCTGAGCTATACTGCAGCATAGCTCTGAAGAAGGCTACAGCAAGATGGCCGAAACGTCAGTACAATTGACCGAGACGCGGCTCATCCCGTATAGCCAAGAATGCATTCTCTGAATATGCTCTCCGTGGCGTTATTGCCACGCGGACAAAATGGTAAGTCACCGTGCTGCGGTCAATTTGCGTGGTCCAATTTCCTCCTTGATACTTCGCACGAGCCTCTTCTGTCCACTGGCACCATGCACGTCAACACTAGTGTGGTAACATGTCCCGAACCGCAATGCCAGGGAATGAGATACCCGTTTTCCCGCAGCCTGATGATTCTGCCCTGATCAACCTGTCTCGCATGCTGATTATATATATATATATATATATATATATATATATATATATATATATATGCGCCCTTATAAATCCTGAGGATGGACATTAGGCTTGCCTTCTCGCTTCCACTTCGGTTTGACCACACTTAATTACACTAAGCTCAGTATTGACTTCCGGTTGCCAAATTGTGGAGGCAGTGCTGGGGAACTCACATTACGCATCTCTCGGAATCTTTATCACTATATTCGCAGGCATAAGTTCACGCAAAACCTATAGTCCCTACTACTCCTATAAACGATTTAAACAGCACGTAATATAAGGACACAGCTGGAAGGAGAAAAGGGGAACATTGTCATCCAATCGGGAGCTCCATTTCAAGAAAAATTAAGCACGCTATACGGAGCCTCCCGATTGGATGACCTCCTCTGCCGTCGATCGTGACCTTTAAGTTGCCATCGTTTAAATCGAAGCACAAAAAAAGTGGTTCCTTCGGCCATTCTTTCTACGGTGCTTGCATTGTTTCCTGAAGAGGAGTATACATTCTTTCAATTGATAATTCTTTAAGAACTAAAGTCAAATATTGATTAATGTAATCAGAGCAGATATAATTAAGAGTAAAATACTTCTCTCTCTCTCTCTCTCTCTCTCTCTCTAATATTATATATATATATATATATATATTATCATATATATATATATTATATGGTGGTAAATATGACATGTCTATGTAATACAGTTTTTTCAACTATTAATTTTGCATGGATTATTATTTTTTTAATAACATTGAAGCAGTGCGCAGGGTATAATGCGAACTTACAAAACTACCAAAACCATGCAAATGCAAAGTCCGCCTCTGAAACCACACCTTGCAGTGAGGCTTTCTTCTGTGTTTCGTCTATAAGTTTGCATTTTTTACGAGCGGGCGAGCGAGATGACGGATTCAATTATCTGCCCGCTGAGTGGGCGCGCTTCGGCCGGGATAATTCTGGCAGACTTAAAAGCAAGGGCACGCTGGCCGCGCTCAGTGGCTGCGAGCGAACGTCGGCTCTGCGGCTCTCTATGGAAATTCGCGGCGCTGACGGCGGAGCGCGGCGCGGTCGCGCATGTGGCTGCGAAGGGGCGCGCGAGAGGCTCTTCGCCGCCCTGCTGAATGATGGCATGGCGCTGCGAGTTGCGGCCGAGGGGCGGGGCTGGGCGGGCGAGAGGGATCGGGCCGCCGAGTTAGACCGAAGCGGGGTTGGCGGCGGCGAGGCGCCGGCGGAGCGGCAGCGCGGGGAGGTGTGTTGAGCGGGCGGCGGGGTCGAGGGAGCGGAGACGGGGCTCGGGGACGTATCAATTCCGGAGGAGGCAATCGGGGCGGGGAGCGAAGCAGAGAGGATCGGGACTGGGAGGTGAGCGGATGGAGGTGAGGGGGTGGAGGGGCCGGGGTTGGAGATGAGCGGGTATGGGTGAGTGAGCGGGTGGGGAGGTGAGAGGGGTTGGAAATGAGCGGGTTGGTGGTGACGCGGGTTTGGGAGGTGCGAGAGAATTGGGAGGTGTGCGGAGTTGGGAGGTTGAGCGGGTTGGGAGGTGAGCGGGGTGAGGGAGGGTCACGAGCGATTGAGCAGTTGGGAGGTGAGCGGGTTGGAGTGAGGGGAAGTTGGGAGTGAGCGGAGTTGGGAGGTGGCGGATTTGGGATGGCGAGCGGGGACTGAGAGGCGAGCGGGTTTTTGAAGAAGCCGAGCGGTCCGGGACAGAGCGGGTTGTGGCGGAGCTGGGTGGGGCGGGGTTGAGTAGCGAGGGGTGCGGAGCGGGGTTTGTGAGAGGAGCGGTGTTGGGTAGGAGTGGTTGAGTGGTGACGAGACGTAGGCGAGAGTGGGGGCGGGGGGCAAGGTCGCAGGTCGGGAGGCAGAGCAGACCTCGGCGGTGCGTTGAGGCGGAAGAGGGAGCGGAGATGGCGTTGGGCGGGAAAGGCGGAGGGAGCGCGTGGGAACCGAAGCGGATGACGAGGTGGGGCGGGCGGACGGGGAGCCTTAGCGGAGAGAGAAGGGGGGGGGGGCGGGGGGGGGGCGGGGGGGGGGGGGGGGGGAGGGCGGAGGCGGGGCGGGGAGAGCTGGCAAGCGGGAGGGCCACCTGAAGCCGGCATCGCATCGCTTTGCTGCGGTTTCTGAATCTGCTATCCGTCGAAGTGTCCCGCCTCGCCCCCCCCCCCAGGCGCCGGCCCCGCGCGCGCGCGGCCCCGCGCGCCGCCGCCGCCCGGGACCGCGCGCTGCGCGCGCCGCCGCCCCCCTGGCCCCTAGTGGTATCGCCTAAGCAGGAGTCGCAACGCCCGTGGAAGAGAGAAACGTGCGCGAATGCTGCGTTGGACATTCTGTGTTTTTTTTAAAAAGAGAGAATCGTTTCCGTTGGTCAAGTATCCTAAGAGCAGAGACACGTTTATTTCAAAGAAGTAAAAATAATTGATATTGCAAAGAAGTTAAATGATTCTTCTCACACTAGGTTTTGTGTCTTTGAATATGTTTTATGCTTGTTACGAATTAAATATTCTATTAGTAAGCTCATTTTTCGACACGATTTGTAATAAAGCGAAACATTCATTTTCTCTTCCTTTAACATGTTAAAATATCTTCAAACTTCACATGAAACACACTGTGTCGTAATTCAGACTACAGCAAAGGAAGAATTGCGCTTAGAAATCGTTTTGCGCAGTGCGCAGGGTGCCGGAATTGCGGTAAGTATGCGATAACAATGTTCAAATCGTTAGTTCTCCAGCTTAATGAACTATGGGGGCAGAAATCTGGGGAGTGGATAGGATAGATCGACTAGAAAGTATCGAAACAGATTATTTAAATTATTCTAGGAGTTTCTAGATGCGCAGCAAAATGGCCGGAGTCTTAAGAGAGGTCGGAAGTATAGGAATTTGGAGAGATTCTTTAAAATGAAATCTATTAAACTTTGGATTAAATTAAGCAGATGAGCAGGCTGACATTTAACTCATACATAGGTGCCTTTAGAGTCAATGGCAGGGAAGCGCATCGGCTACCTGGGCGTACAAGTTTAACGGCTCCTTGACCGCGCAAGGGTTGGGGAGACGTCTCCTCCGGTATGGTGGGAAGATAGGGGAAACGCCGTGAAATGAACGACGGAATTTTCCAATAGACTTGCGGATATTTAAAAGGCAAGAGAATTGGGCAGGCGAACGGCTGAAAAAACGTTTCGCTAGTAGCTCAAATTCATGCGAGTCCGTTTATGGGGTTGCGAAGGTTTACGTTCATACTCTGCGGAAGGACGAGAGGGGGATACGCTTTGGTTGCAGGTTGGGGATGGATGCAACGTAGACTAAAGGACGCAGTGGTAATGGCATCTGTGGTGCTTTGCGGTGATAGGGAGACTGGATCCACATACTCTAATTTTTGCTGTGCAAGCCGAAACATGGAGAAAAAATGATGGGAATGGGAAATTATATTTCTAAACAGGAACGTAACGCTCCGCGCCAAAACATTTTTAGTGATAAAAGGTCTAAAATTCATGGAAGAATTAGGAACATTTTTAGGAAAGGTTCGGACCATTAGGGCAAACTGACATTAGGGAGTGGGAAAACGCACCGGTTAGCTTGAGCGGGAGCTAGACTGGAGAAGAAATAAATAAGTCATAAGCTAACAATATGTAAGTTTAATCAGTAATTTTAATGTTAATAAGTAAACATTAAGAAATAAGTCATAAGTCTAGTTAATTGGTAGTAAATGTTAATATAGATACATAAATAATCTGGCCATAGTCTACGCACATTAGGGGGGGAAGGTAAGGGGGGGATCGAAAATATAAGGAGAGGCGTTGGTGCGGACGATCTTCTGTGGCGCTGGTTTGGAATTTCAGGTCTGAGGGAGGCCATGCATGGAAGAGAGGCGGGACGCCCGCGCCAGAAAATATAATAGCTAAAATAAACGTCGGATAGATTGAATGTACTCGGCTTCTGACGGCAGGTTTTTTCCCCCTTCAGGGGTTTTTTCGCTGAGCCGTACTTATGGTCTCTTTTCCGCGGCTTTGAATGCGATGGAGAGACCATTTGGGGTGAATACCAGAAATTCCGCAAAGATTAGAAACGCGCAAAGGATGTAGGTATTGTAATGGCTTAAAAGCCTTCGGCTAGCCACAATAGGATGAAGTCAGCTAATTTGTCTGTAATAATTACACAACACTGAGCGTACTGGAGTAATCTTCTTTAAATTTTGTCTTCTTTTTCGTCACGTTGTACCCAGAGTTTTTATTCTTTCAGCGAGGGGTTGGCGCCGTAGTAAGCGAGGTTCCCGTACATTTACCGTCAGGAATTCGTCAAAGTCTCGATTGCTTTAACTTTCCGTGACTTCACGGAATGTTAAGTAATTCGCGTCAGACGGCGGTTTTAGCAGTTGTTTTTTTACCTAATTTACATGAAAATGGCTCTGGTTTGGAATTTGTTTCATGAAGTCTCATTCCAAGTTACCAACATGTTTTTCTTTGAATGCTCGTTTGGGCTGCATCATGGATACAAGTGTCATATGTCGATGTTCATCCTTTCGTCTGAGAAATTCACTTCCATCACTGGTCTTATTTCGTAAATACATTTTAGGTTTTAAGTCTTCTTGTATGGGATGGAACAGCCTTGTAAATAAAAACGACCTGAAATTACTACCCATATGGTTTTACTAGCTACTTTGTCACAATAGAGCATAATTAAACTTTTGAAGGATGAAGATTCACGTATATTATACATACTTGTTGTTCGTGTGTGGATAGTGTAAAAAATGTGAAAAAGTCAAAGCATTAAATATGTCTTTTTTTATCAGCTGCCTCGCCCGAGAAATTAAGATGCAATTTCATTGCGAAATAATCCAGGATGGTGAGATCATAAATTTTAGGAAATATAGATGCTGCTGAGTTGAAAACTGTAAGACCAATATGCTCTTACGTCACGTTTTTCTTAAAATTATTACATAAAATAGTAAAATGTCAGAATGTACTCTACAATTTTAATTTTAAATAACATGTTAAGTAATGAAACACACGTATTCAGAAAGGATATCTAGCTATTACTGCCAGTCTGCAGATTTTTACAAAAAATAATAAATAATCTGGAAATATTTTTTTACTACAGATCATTGTGACGTGGGAAATGAGAAATAAATTCAATAACAAAATAAAATGTATATTAAAGATTATGACAAGTTACCAATAAATTGCTAATCATTAACACTCCGGCGACCTTTTCCTTCCAGTACCCTCTTTACCGCCGAAAAATAAAAAGCCACGCCGTGATGCGAGCTGTCGGACTTCCGTCCCGTGACAATTACCGTCAATGGCCTGACGCCAAAATTAACGGTCGGTGCGACCGTGTGCCTACAGCACGCGAGATCGTCTGGCCCTTACTCTCCGGACCTCTCGCCCACAGCTCCTACACTCTTGTAACTTAGACGTACACGCTCCCGATGTAAAACTGAATGAGAACGCGGGCGCAGATGGCGCCGCGTTAAATAGTTAGGGACTGACCTCCCCCACCACTTGTTCCTAGAAAGGCTCGCTTGCTGTCGGCAAGCGAGGGTGCTGGCTAGCATCTTGGGAGGGGGTTACGGCCCCCACACGCAAAGATTCCCAGGTTGGCTCGACCTGCTGTCGGTAAAGCGAGGGCTCGCTGGCTAGCATCCTAGGAGTTTTACAGCCTAAGGTTCATTTTTGGCTCTGTAGCTCTACTGAGTCAACCGGCCAGAGCGCAAATTCGGAAGTTCAGGCTCAACCCTTCCTCCTCCGCAGCGCACTTTCACCGACCTAACGGTTCTGGCCCTCGTGTTAACGACGCCACAATATATTTGTGGATTTATTAAAGGCCTTTTCATGTGTCTTTCATGAAATACTTCTTGAAAAACTAGAAACTTTTGGAATAAGTGCCAACCATCATGATTACTACAGTCATGCCTAAGAAACCGTACACAAAATGTTGAAATATAATGGGAAACATAAAATATATAAAAATAAATCTACATTTTCATCTAGTTAAGGGAGAAGTCTCACAAGGTTCAGTATTGAGGCCAATGATATTTCTAATATACATGAATGACATTCCATCATTAAAAATAAACTAATCTCATAAGCAGATGACACAATTTATTATTAATTAATTAGTAGTAATTGAAGATTAAAAGGTAGTAATATATCAGTGAAAGAAAATATGACAGATGCAATGCATCAAATCTGTAGATACATAAGACATCAGTAATCTAAACTTAAGCATTAAAAAAACATATATGGTACAATTTAGTTACTGCAAATAAAACCAAAATTACAACAGAAATATTGATATAAACAAACAAAGTGTTTGCAAAGTACAAAACCACTAATATCTTGGAATTAACATTAACCAAAATCTACCATATAATGAACACATTGATGTATGTAAAAATTCTAACTCTTACTTACTGTGAAATCAATGTATATGAGAGTGAAAATGCTCCTTACTTCATATTACTGCATTACACACCCTCATATTCAATATTGTATAGAAATATGGGGAGAAAGAAGTACAAAAATAATACAAAAACTAGTTCTTCGATGCTTATTTCAGCTAAATCCAAACCAGTCTTCTAGAAAACTGTATTAAAAAGTGCAAAATAATGACTGTTGTTGCAATTTGCGCATGCAGAGTAATTATGCTCATGAAATACAAAAACTTGTTAAATATAAACATAAATATCAACATAATACAAGAGGGCAGTGAAATAATCATAGAATTTACTCTGCAAAATCCTCGTCAATGAAAGATCATTATTGTAATAATGTATTTCTCTTCAATAAACTACCTATATGTATTAAGAAGATTAACAAAAAGAAATCCCCAAAAGAACTAACAATTACCCAATTGAAACATGCCCCTACAAATTAAAAGAATGGACATTTGTAGAGAGAACAATGTTACGATAATTGAATCGTTTATTTCCGAAATCCGTCAAACGCCAAAATACAAAACACGCTTTTGCAACGCATTATTATTCCAGGAGGATAGACGCATCGTTTAGTGCATATTTATATCAAAAATATCCATTCATCAACTCCATTAATGAAAAAATATTTTGAAATCTGAAAAATTGGGAAACTTATTCTTAGTTTTCTTGAAATGAGGAATTTGGCGTTTGACGGCTTTCTGAAATAAACGATTCAATTATCTTTTCTTTACTTTATGAGTTATTTATTTCTTTAGGATAAGCAATTTTAGGTTGAGATTATCATTCTATTAACTATATGTAAATAATTGTGGACATTATATAAAATTGCATAAAATTATGAAAACTGTAAGAGGCAGATTAATGAATCTGTCATCATAATAATATTGTTTAACTCAGTTATTTAAACGTTCATAATAAAAGGATTATCATGTTATTCTAAACATACAAATGGACAAAATGGACACACTGGGGACATAAAACAATAAATGATATGATAATCCCTTACCTAAAATTGTACATTAAAAACTTATCATAAATATAAAATAAATGTCAAGTCACGTTTCGGTCGTGGTTGTGACACTACAGCAGATCATTCGTTACATCTTAGTTTAAATGAAGTCAACAATTGGATAATCAAATCAATAGTTTCTAACAAATATTATGATGCCATTCCAAAACTGCTCGTGTCATTGGAATCAATATTTCTATATCTGAACGAGAACCTCGTAGCTGGGAGAACTGAAAGTTTAAAATATCAACAATACATATAAACTCAGCACTTAACAAAACAGTCTACGGTGCCATATCCCAGCAAGAAATAATTCAATTCTGTTCGTTTATTTATTATTTATAACATATAAAGAACAGTTAAAAACTATGCGTGACGTACTGCTGAGGGAGGTGTATTACGAGCACGTTTGCTTGAGTACTGGGATCCCTAGTACAGAGAAGTGTCATATTTACTTTGAAGAAAAATGAAAATATTTCTTAGCATTGTAACGCAGATAATACTTCGAAAATTTCTATTCAATACATTTTAAATAGGAAATTGTGGCTTTTATGTAGTAGAACTTGCTTTATAACCTAATTCATAATAATAAAAAATGACTTCACTCCCTATAGCCGAACACCATCGACTTTTAAAGTTCACAATCTCTAAGCAACGAAACGTTACCGAAACCCGTGCTTGCGATCTACGATGCTTGAGGCAGCCTCAAAGTCGCGGATCGGCCAGGCGGCGGTCGCGTCGAATCTGCCGGGCATGATGATCGTCAGAGGCCAAGCAGAGCGGTCACCCTGCGTCACGGGCGCCCGTTGGATTTTCCTGATGGAGACGTGGAAGCTCGGCATTTGCAAACACGACTTCGTACATCAGAGCAGTCGCGAAAAGCTGGCAACCGCAAGCTTTGTGACTCGGGCGTCAACGGATAGCTTTTGCTCCGAGACCGAATCCACCCTTAGCTGCGAGAGCGCGCCTTACTTTAAGGTCTACTTCAAAATGACGATTTTATCGTAGAAATTGGAATGTTTTTATTTTCACTGTTTGTTGTGCTTTGAGATGTGTACTTTTCAATGCGTGAAACAGCTTGTTTCTACGTTTGTTAGTTTGATTTATTTATACTTTTCCCAATCCGCACCCATATGCCACGTCCCATGGCTACTTGCCCTTCAAGTGACCATTTTCACAAACGAAAGAAAAATTAAAATTATTTCGTAAGAAATTTGGAAATGCAATTCAAACTAATGTTAAGTTCATATTAATTGGCAGTAATTAAATTCTTACCCCCTAAATCTGAAACTGTAAGAAGAAATGCAAATTAGCAACAATAAATTACTCTGTTAATTGTTATTGTTACCAATGACTTTTTAATGTTATAATTCAAATACCTGCAATGTATATATAAGTCCCTTATGAATCTTCAAATGTAGGTTAAGGCACTAAAATATAATTCAAGTAACAACCTTAAAAAGAATACAAAAAAATGTTTAACGGTTCATGAGTAATGATGTTTAAAAGTATACCCTGTGTTTGGAATAAAAATTGGGCATATCGGATGAAATAATTAAAATAATTTCAAAAACATAGTTTTGGCTTTGTTAATGCCTAATTCAACGAGTTATCGTGATTAAATTTCTGAGATATGGCATAAATGAAAATTTTAAAACTCAGGTAGACGAGTACCTTAACACACACTCAAGTGGGCATGCCCATAGCTTATCTGCGAGCCACCTTTGTGGCCCACAGCTTGTTGAGTTAACCCGTCGGAAGGGGTGGGGGGAGGAGGCGCTCAGGCGCCATCGGCTCTAGTCTTCTAGTCTTCTCCAAAGCGAGCGGCAGGCGGGCCACTACTTCTCGCGAAAGCGGGCAGTCTGCCCCAAATTCCTGAATTTGAGTGGTGTTGCTACACCCATATATTTTCAGGGTGACTGACACACATTACAGCCTAGTTAGTAACTGTGAAGATTCAATCTTAACTTGAATCACGCGGCGTTGCGTAATAATCTATTAGTACATTAACTTCTTAGCACTCCTCTGGCCGACAGTAAACACAAGCCTGCGCCACCTGTGGACTGGAAGTGAAGCTCCGCCTGCAAGCATCACATCGATTCTGCGAGCGCTCCAACCGTGCTCGCCCCACAAGTGCTTTCATTGGCTGCAAGTTCCAGTCTGAAGGACTTTATTTATTTAGGTGAACTTTATTTATCTTTTATTTATCTCTAATGAACTTTGTTTATCATTTATCTGTGCAGAAACAACCGTTCAAAATCTATGTATAACACAACGTAGGCTCTGCATTAGCAAAATAGAGACTACTGAGAATGCTTTGCCTTCTCACTAGAGAAATTGCGCTTCCACTCCATATTTGCTCCCGTGCTGGAAGGAGTTCCGCTAGTCTTCGTGTAAAATGTAGAGGAAAGTACGCAAACACAGGCCCGGTTCCTAATGCGAGCTCCTGATTTACAGCTCTGTAGAGTGCTGTCTATTGAAAAGTGCTAAAATAGTACTTCTCTGCAAGACCGCAGCCCAGCGGTAGTGTCTTCATCTTCACTTAGCGGCTGAACGTAGCCTAGTCAGCAGTTAAGAGATAGTGCCTTTATCTTCACTTGTTGCCGGACAGTCGGCTATTAGTGCGAACAGTGAAAAAGCAGTTTTTTCAAGTGCTTATTCTCAGTTGCCTGACTTTACTTCATCGGTAAGTCTTCTATCCATTACATTATCTTAAAGGGAATGTTACAAGTTATTGATGTAGGGTAATGCAATTTATTTTACATGCCTTCTAAAAATGTTATTTTCATTTGGAATGTCAACATTAATGTGTTCACTCTGGTATCATATAGAATGTGCGTGGGCGGAGAAAGATGCTTTTATATGTGACTTTTGTCGAACTTGATTATACAATGTGTTTAGAAAATAGAGTGCATAATTTTAGGCACGCATTCCCCATATGTATGTACTTGGCCCGACAGCCTGTGAACGGGGTCAGGCCTACCGGCGACGTCCCTGCCTCGCGGCCATGGGTTCCGGGAGTAGGTGTGGTTAGCACGTAGACATCCCCACGCCGTATTCCGGTCTTCTCAACCTGAGAAGTGAATTTTCTCATCGTAACTCCACCACATATACCGGGAAATTGCAAGGAAAACCGCGTACTATAGTCTTGGCTTGACCGAGAATCGAACCCGGGGCCGCGTAGTGGAAGGAGAGCACGCTGACCAAGAGCCAGCCACGAGCCCGTATTCCCCATATGTAGCAACATATGTCAACAAATGCTTCATTACCGAGTTACGGCCTTCACAACGCTGAAATCAACGTTTCTCGTTCTGCATTTCGCTCTGCATGGCTGTTTTCAGTTGTCATTACATAAGATTTTCAAAATTCCCACCTCCTGCTTGACTTCACACCAGTCTCATTGAGAGGTGGTTAATATGAGCCAGCTAGGGGTGGCTAGACAGTGAGCCGACTCACTACCTGGGTCGGAAGGATCATGAGTTCAAGTTCTGTCGGGACCATGTTTGCCTGTCCGTTCTATTTCATGTATGTGTGTAGTCGCGAAAGGCATTGGGAGTTTGCTGACTAGAGACCGAGGAACCCAAACGTGTGTCTAGTGTAAAGGTTAATATGTGTCCCCACGAGCGAATAGTGAGTACCCGTCGCGGATAGTAGAAATTCGGCATTCCCAGAAGCTGAAAAAATTCCCTGAAAGAAAAAAATGAGCTCATACTGAATTTTTAATTATTAAATAATGCAAAGAAAAATATGTGTTTAAATTACCTTAATTACATATATATTACTTTCCCGGCGTAAGAACTCCTTAAACTTTAACTATATTAAGAAGAAGTGGGGGTAAGAACTACATAAATATTATAATTATATTAACCGAGCTACACAGGAATGGGTAGTTACATTGTAATTCTTCAGTCCACTGCCCAAAAGTAGCCCCCACAAGTAGCCATGTAATGGAGATTAAAGAGAGACTCGGTTGGTTGAAACAGTATTACAAATTTAATGACTGTTATAGTATTTAAAAAACAGTTCGTTATGCACCAGTTGGATACAAGGTCCAACTTTGAACAATGTATGGTTGTGAGTTCAAATTTCGCATTTACTAGGGATGCATTTACATTGTGATTGAGGCATGGAATTCATGCTCAAAACATCACGTGTTATTGGAGAATTTCATTGATTTGATTTGAATTTGCCTTATTTTACGTGGCGAGACTCGGGCCATCAGGCCCGCTCTTCCGTCTGACCACGCAAATTTCGCTACGCTCCTTTCACCAACTAGGAGAGAAAGGAGGTATTTCTTGGGCGAGAAACAGGCGATTTGAATTTAGCTCAGAGGCGTCATTTAGGCTTGAGGATCTTTTTCATGCAAGTAAATCTACGAACATGGGACAGCCGGCTTTACTTCCCCTCCGAAGGAAGGCGTACGAAGGATTTTTTTCGCCCTTAAAAATCCACGGCTTCGATCGGGTTTGAACCCGCCAACTTGGGTACAACAGTCTAGTACGCTAACCGTTACACCATCGCCGCCGCATCATTCATTCATAATTCTTGAGAAGTGGTATAAAATCGTAAAACAGCCGAAGGGTTTCAAAGAATTATAAAAATTGTGTAATATTTCATTTACAATTCCAGTGTTTGCATACAATACTTTCCTTCTTTTATGAGTAATTGAGCTCACAGCAGCTGACTGGTCTCTTGAAACGTGCGGTAGTGAAGTGCATTTAAATGTGTGTGTGTGTGTGTGTGTGTGTGTGTGTGTGTGTGTATGAGTAAGGGAGAAGGATGAGCAATAAAAAATGCGCGCAGTCCTTGGCTCGTTTGTTGCTTCGGCATTAGTCTCGAATTTATCTGAGTGATGAACGGAAAACCAACGACAGAATAGCCGGCCGATAGAATTCTCCAGGCAGTGGTTGACTTCGACCAAGCAATGTCGTTAGTAACGAAAAATGCCTATCGTCGGAACTCGAACCTTAGGACCTCCTAATGAGAGATGCTGCAGAAATGACGCTACCACTCTTCGTGACGCTCGAATGAAATCGTCTCGACCTGACCTAATGGACAGCACCACCATTATCGTCCAGTTTCCTTGATCCTCATGATGGCCCCTTGTTTTGCTTCTGGACATAAATGTAACTTCAAAATAACTTCTCCCCATAGCACACAGTTTTTAACGGTTTTTGACGTAAATAAATAAATAAATATGTATCATTGCGGCGCCCCGGCTTAGGTGGTTCAGGTAAGCAACTGATGTCACTTCAATGCCTCCGTCCTGGAGGCCCTAGGGTTCGAGTCCTGTTAGCAGCGGATTTTTCGACACTAGCTTCATAGCTGAATCAAGTTCAGCCTCTATCTGGACGAGAATTCTTGCGGCCAACGGCTTTGAAGGGTAGTTTTCCGTGCTTCTTACGATCAACATCAGGCGAATAGCCGAAAGGTACCATAAAAAACGCGCCACGGGCCACGGACCGCGCGCGATTTTTCCTTTCGCGTCTTTGCCCTATCGTCATCCTTTACATAAACTTATAGGGACTACCCTATCATGCATTTCATGAATCCAGTTGGGAGCTTACAGGTTATCCTGGCAGGGGCGGTGGCCTTCTGGTGGAAGGTGCGCTATGGGGGAAAGGTCCGCTAGCCGAAGTGTTAGTCGGGGTAGATTGTTGCCAACCAGCTGGGGGAAGTTCTCCACCATCTTCCAAGAAATAAACGTGCACTACGCTTATATGACTAATGTCCTTACTAGTTGACGCACCCAGAAACCCGAAATAATGAATCAATCGTGGCGTTTCGGGCGTCGTCGCCGATTGGAGGCCGCGGCGCCCGTGAGGTCCGCCCGTGAGGTCCGCCCGTGAGGTCCGCCCGTGAGGTCCGCCCGTGAGGTC
>BOPP01000226.1:610983-632341 GCA_017312745.1 Gryllus bimaculatus | reverse complement strand
CCGTCCGTGTTCCTGCGACTCCGACACTTCTACATTCCACCGTCGCCCGCGTTGCGGCCTCTGCCGCCACAACAGCTCAAGCTGCTGCTTCTTCATGGTTCTGTGTTCTCTTGTCTTTTTTCTGGCCCTGTCTTTCGCCATCTCTCGCTGCCGTACACGAATTCAATGCCTTCTTGTTATTGTATGATCTTCTTCTGCTTCCTGTATGTTCCTCTTTGTCCGATCTCGTGCCCACTCCCAACCTTTTCATTCTGGCTTGTATAAGTCCACACCCTGACGCTAGCCGCGCAGCCATTGTTCTTGCTATTCATATCCGCTTCAAACTTCTCTTTCCTACAGGTACTTGTTCCCTGTCCTCCTCATTCGTCTCATCCGCTTCCTCATTCTCCTTCATTTAATACTTATCTTCCTAAGCCTTCTTCTTTTCTCCTCCTACCTCTCCTTCTACTCCTCCCATTCTTCCTCATCCATCTCCTCTCTATTTGGATCCTTCACATCCTTATTCAATTCTTTTGCTTCCTTCCCCACGGCCTTCGGTTTCCATCACCTGCTCCTGTGCGTAATCCTCCTCCTTCTTCTCCTCCTCCTCCTGCTTTCCTTCTCTCGTACTTCCCCTCTCGCTGCACCTAGTGTTCCGCCTTCTCCTCTTCATTCCCCATCTTCTCCTTTACCTCCCGTACCTCTTCGCTATCTCCATAACGTCCGTCCCGTTGTGCATCTTCGTCCTCTTTTTTCTGTCTCCACTCGCTGCCCAAACTCCGTTTCTCCTCCGCTTCCACCTCCGCCCCCAACCCTTCGTCGGCGAATACGCAGCACCTCGACTCCGGCGCTGGCGAGCATCAAATATACAAAGGCGGGCGCTCTTATCTACGCCCGCTAGCAACTTGGAAACTGTAAAAGCTAGGGCGACCTAAGTGAATGGAATACCCTTCCCCTTCCAACCTCCCTCCCTTCCTCGCCCTCCCCCGGCCGTGAAGGAAGGCCCCTGGCACATCTTTCAGATCTACCAAATTTACTTTCACCTCGCACAATGCTTTCGCTAATTTTGTGGCTCATCGTTTAGCGCCGGGTTAGGAAGATCCATTTCTAATACGATTTATATATTTACATTATTATTTTTAATTATTTACAATGATACTAAATAATTTGGTTGTATTTAGGAACCGGAACAAGGCGTTAGGCCTAGACCGTGACGAAGATGACTATTAATAAAGTATGCATTTGAACTTTATATGCATTGCTTTCCTACAGTGCACTTAACTTTGTTTAAAGTTTTATTCTTGATTTGAATACTCCTTGTCATATGGACTGGACGGACATACTTTAAACATGTTAGCAGACTATTATCATCAAACCAGTAAACCTTCCAATAGGCATGTTTTCTTTACTCCATTGAGACATCAGATTGTACGCAGGTTGTTTACAATCTTTCCGACGATGTAATTTATGTTTATTCATAAAATAAAAAGTTTAATAGAAGACGATTGTGAGAAAATGTTAGTGAAAAATAATGTAGAGATACTACTACTTTGCAAAAAGTGTGTTTTATTGTCGTTAGATATGTTTTGTACAATTCTCAAAGTTTCATTTATTTATTTAGGTATTTTACGTCAAATACTGTTAAAAGCTCTATATGAAATACTATGGTAGAGACGTGCAACGAATTTTCCCTGCTACCATGAAACCTTTTTTTGAAATGTGTTCTTCAGTTATTTAATAATAGAAGCTGAAAGAATTGCAATAGTGGTTCTGTAGACAGAAATATATACTTGGCTAAGACTTTTTCCTCATCAGAGGGTCATTTGTCATATTATTACAAATGCGAACCTGTTTTAACACTCATGTCAGTTGATATCTTAATGCAGTTTGAAACTTCCCTCTTCTCTAATGTTTTGAAAATGGTTTCACACAAGAAAAATTGATTTACAAATAAACTGAAGTGTAAAAAACATGATTAGCCTCCACGCACAGGATGTGGTGTACAGTCCTCGTTCGAAATGGATGCGAATGAACAAATGTAATTTCCCATCAATCATTCGCACAATTCAATTTTACACACAAAAACGAATGCGATAACGTTGCCAAATTAATTGGTATCGTAACATCACGAGACCAAATTGTGTGATAGGCGTTTCTGCCCCGACCTGGGTGACGGGGCGGGATGCGAGTGACCACGTCGTGTGGGTGAGTGTTGTCGGTTCAAACAGCTGTTTTCTGGATACTGAAACCTCCTATAATCCCAAATGAACATTTTCAATTTGTTACAATATATTATTAATATTATGAATCGTTGGTAGTATTAAAAGCTTTAATGCAGCTTTGTGTTACAGGCGTGCAGTTGCATATGCCATTTCATTATGTGAATTAAACCATTGCAAATTTTTTTGTATTAAAGTTTCAAATCATTTGTCTTTTGTTCAATTGAATGAATTGCCCAACAAATGAATTGATCATAAAATTTAATTTGTAATATTACGAATTCAGATACCGGCGCGTCACCAAATCCAGCCAGCAGACATACTTTATGGAATTCGTGCCGTCCTACTTGATATACTCTCGCGTTAGTGCAGTCCACAAATTTATTTTTAAAGATGAGTACCTGGTATATCCAAAACTTCTTGATATACAAATGCATTCACAAGAAACTTTAGTCCTTGATTGTGAAACCAATTGTAGGAATTAAACCTAGGGGAAGTAAAATACTGAAATGAATACAAGTGTATTTCAAAAGAACTTTAATTTTGGAAGATATTTGTAGACAGCTTATAGCGCTAGACCGATAGTTTTACTTTCCAATTAAAAGATTGTGCCGCGAAGAACACGTTTGGAGATATTTGAATTTTATTGTAATTCGAAAAAAGTTATGGTTCTGTCAGGCTTAGCGTATAAATGCGTATAAAGTGTACTGTAGAACGATACACCAATCAGAATCTCATTATAAATCAGTGGGAATGTTTATACGTCATATGGTCCCGGGGAATCCTTCGCACAATATCTACACACATGATTATAATTAGAAGACGTAACATACTTTTAATGTACCAATATCTGTAAAGAGACTCATACGCTACGTGAGTATAACTTGTAGCGTCGAATCCCTTGAGAGTAGCAGACTATTATACGTTCACGCTACGAAAAAATCTTATGTAAACAAACAAAAGAAATCTTTGCGCTGCACTAAGCTTCTGATTGGAGACCTAGCGCACTACTTTTCATGACGCGAGTAGCGTACCCCACCAATTCAAATAGAATCAGAGCTGTCATACAAATGTAATGTTCTTGCAACTACACTTTCCTTACCATCCGTCTGCTTCAAGAACTGATTCCAAATAACCGGATGTCAATTATTTGTATAAACTGGATGCACTTAATTTCGGAAGTTGTTGAACACAATTAACAAAATGCCACAAGTTCGCAAGCGCTGCTGTTTCGTTTATGCACTTTTGCCCTTTTCATGCAAAGAATGCACTTTCGATCGAACAGCACTGCCTACAAAGTCATCGTATACTTCAATCATAGATTTTGCTCCCTTTCTTGTCTTCTCTGTATTTGTCCCTTTTCAGTAATCTCCGGAGTTTCAATACTCTGGATACGGATATTACAGTGAACTCTGAGATTTGCTTCACCGGGAACGATGGATTCCTATGCAATAACGAATTGAAAACGTTCAGAACGATGCGCTTTTCGCTACTCTGAAGACATTTTCCATACTTGAGTTTAATTATAGGGCCAGCTACACTCTCAGACATTATTAAACGAACTGAATTGCAGATCCTTGCAGGCCGATCGGCGGCGCTGCGCCGCGCTCCCGAGAGCCACGTCCCACGCGCCTGACCCATGTCAGCCAACACGTGGGCTGAACTGTCAGAGGCTTCGTACACTGATCGCACAGCAACACACAATGGTCTCCTTTCTCGGAACCGTTGCGATAGTTTTGACGCAAGGTCAATTTAACGAACGATGGGCAAATAAATTATTCTTATACAGAGAAATATTTACTTTAGCGTCAGGACCTCTACAACCGCAGAGCTCACACTTCAAACCAATGAGAATCATCCTAACACATTTGCATTTGTTTACTTAAGGATTTTTCTTAGGGTGAACGGAGGAGAATGCCCGTACTAAGGGGGGAAGATTACCACCGGCTGTCAAGAACATGCCCTTCGTCGTTCGTATTATGTGGCATTGCTTGAAGGATGCGTTTATTTGTTCAAATCAATATAATATTCTATTTAAAAAAAGACATTTGTTTTTTAAGATCTATTCTATATATAACATGTAATTTGAGAAAAGTACCCTGAGATCTTCATAAACGAGGGATGGGGGATGTGAAACGGGTATATTCTTCTTCTTTTAGACTGCGGCGAATGAGGCAGTGTACGATTATCATAAAATAATGGAAGCACGTTTGTGTTAAGTTATGATTATACTCATTAATACACTCATTAAGATATTTTCCTTTAATTAAGGATCACGAATTAGAATTTATGTAGTAATTAATTGGAATGTATCAGCTTACAATCTATATTTTAGCATTCCAACTCCTATAGTGACGTTTGGAAACGTATGTTAATCGGGCACATAATACACGGTAATACAGTATAATTATACATTTTTAAAATTTTTAATATAAATCATAAATGACGTTATTGTAGCCTGAAAATAAGGACACTAATCAATATATTCAATGGATAAAAAGAGACGTTACGCAGAGCACAATTGTCATACGAATAATTCTCGTATAATTCATACCGATTACATACACAATTGAATGACAATTGACTGCAATACGACTACACGAACATGTTAAATTAAAAGCCATTCAACTTTTGGATAAGCATAACCAGAGGAGAAGGTTAAAGAGGACCAAGCCCTTGAAATTAGTTTAATATTCTCAAGAAAGATACTTTGATATTGTAAATTAAATACATACTACACGATTGGGTGGACATGTAAATATTTTAACGTTGCCTTAAGAATATATGTTAATTGGTGGTTGGTCATTTGTGACCAGTTTCAATCATTGACGCCCTGGCGTAAAACATCAAAAAAGTATTCCACTTCAGGACTAATGACATAATTAGTAGAATACCTCGGAAACAATGATTCCCAACTCGCTGGTTCGTGGTCCAGGTTGGCTTGCGCGGCACGTGTTGTTCTTGCAAGAGCGTTTGGAGACCTCTTCCGCGCAGCAGAGCGCAACACAGGGCTTCATTGCACTTGAATGGCGTTCCAGAATTTATTACCGTTTGCAGGCACTGCTCGCCTGCCTCCCAAGGGACGCCGCCCCGGTCGGACTGACTGACGCGGAGACATCTGCGCGTTGTTAACTCGATTACGCAACTCCGTTTGCCCCGCCCCGTCTCTCCCTCACTGCCATCGCTCAATCCACACCCTAACACAGGCCCTCGTCTCTGGCTTTGCTTGGCCCTCGCTCGGTGCTATAGCCCCTGTTACGTTCACTCCCCTCTTCTTGATTCTACTGCACCCCCCCCCCATGCTTACCCCTCTCTCACACACAAATTCTTTTTCCCAGGACGCTGACTACTCTCCACAAGTAACCTCTTCCCTCACGTAAATCTCTATCCCACACCAAGCTCTTCGCTGCATCAACCTCTCACCCAGAAAACCCTCTTCTCCCACGCAGCCTCTCTCTCCAGCGCACCCGTCTCTCCACCAATGTAACCTCTTCTCCCCACGCAACCCGTCTGTCCCCCACGCAAACCTCTCTTCTATCGTTCTCCAGCAACCGGTCTCTTCCCACGCAACCCGTCTCTTCCCCCCGCAAACCTCTCTTCCCCACGCAACCCTTTCTTCCCCACGCAACCCTTTCTTCCCCACGCAACCCTCTCTTCGCCCCGGCAACCACTTTCTTCCCCACGCAACCTGTTCTTCCCCACGCAAACCCTCTCTTCCCACGCAACCCTCTCTTCCCTCGCAACCCTCTCTTCCCACGCAACCCCTCTTTCCCCACCGCCATCCTCTCTCCCCCACGCCATATACTCCCACACACGCCACCCTCTCTCCCCCACACCAACGTCTCTCCCCCACGCCACCCTCTCTCCCCATGCCAACCTCTCATCCACACAAATGTCAGCCATATGCGTACCGCTCCCCACACCTTTCTCACACGGCAACCTTTCCCTCACGTTAACTCCCTCCTCCCTCATTCTCTCACAGTTCCACACCACCCTGTATCTGATCCCTCATCCTCTCCCTTCTCCCTTGCTCATTCCTTTCCTCCCTCGTTCTCTCCCTCTCCTCCTTTGCCCTCTTCCTCCTCTCTGACTCTCTCCCTCTTCCCCCTCTCCCTCTGCTCCCACGCAATCTCCTCCCTCACTCCTCCCTCCCCTTCTCTTCTCTCGTCCTCTCTCTCTCTCGCACTCTTGCCTCCTTCGCCCTCTTGCCTCCCTCACCCTCTCGCCTCCATTGCCCTCTCATCCCTCACTCTATCCCACTCCACCCTCACCCTCTCCCTCTCCTCCCGCATGCTCTTCTCCATGTTCATGCTCTTCTTGTATCGCCGTCTCTCCTGCTTTTCTCGGCCTCTCCCTCTTCTCCCTCGTTCTCTTCCTCTCCTGCTCTTTTCTCCCTCTCACACAATCGTCTCTATCTGTCTTCATTCCTACCTCCAACTCCCCCGCCTCAAACCCCGCTCCGTTTCCCCTGCTCCAAAATCTTACTCTCTCCCATTTGTTGCTACCGTCGCCGCCGCCTCCGTATTCACCCCTTCCACTTCCCGCGCCGCCGCCGCCGCCGCCGCCTCTCCCCCGCGTCTGCTCTCCCGCGCCGCGTCGGTCGCCCAAGATGTGCGTCTGGCGCCGCGCCCCGACGCCTCGCCTCGCCTCGCCCTGCCGACGGCGCCGAGCTAAGCGCGAGGAGCGCTGGGTTGAGTAAATGAAAACTCGAGTGGAATTTGAGAGTTAAGCGCGGTTTTAGAGTCGCCGAATATCGGGTGAGGCTTAGGGAAGGGGAGCGAGGCTTCCGCTTGTTTAGTCAATATTATTACGTTACTAAACTTTGCAGATTGGTGTGAGTGTTGATAGCGAGTTAACAATTGACAAGTAATGAGATGCATACAGCCTTAAGGTTAGCTATTTGCATCTAATAATTTTCAACCACGGGGCATTTGTTTTCAGATCCAATTAACAAGAGCCGGGATGGAAAACATCAAGAATCATGCCAACCCCAAAAGAAGTCTTGAATTAAAAAATCTGAAATGGGGAAAGTAATTGCTTTATTGACAATAAAATATTATCAAGTATAATTTAAAGGTATAGGCTTTCTTCGCATATCTGAAGAGTAGTTTTTCAATGGATACTTTGAGTTTTCGTAAGTAAACATTGAATTGCTAAATGTTAGACACTCGATGTAAGTGAGTCATTTACTTATTCGTACGTCCGCTCTGTTGATACAATCAACAAACATTGTTTAAAAGGTATCCAATTTTTTAAAAAAGGTAGAGAATTGAAAAAGGAACAAGTTCGGAAATTTTTATTGCTATGTTCTGGTAATCAAAAGTGAATAAATATCGTTCCTAAACTTAGTAGATTACTTACTCTAACGCGTTGAGTAGTTAGAATACGTTTGTGATTTCTTGACACTAAAAAATTGATTGACTGCAAAAATTCGATCTGAGGTCAATTCTACCGTCTAGAAGATCCAGTCGATTGTCACCATTGTGGGGGATTGATATTCCTTCATCGATCTTAAGAAAATCAAGTCCCTGAGTTTGAAACGAATAGTTTGATTTTTTGGGAGTACATTACATGAAGCTCCAACCCCAGTTGCAAACTTTTCTCACAAATTACTCCAATTTTTCATAGCATTTTGTCTTCGGATAGTATAAAGAACTTAGTGAATGAAAATGTTTTTAAAGTCGGATATCTTAATAAGATGATGTACAATTTTTAGATAATGTGAGTAGATTTTTGTTTAATTTTGTGTGAAATATAAGCAAACTTCAAACAATAATATTCTGAACAATAGCTAAAAACGTTTCAAAAAAGCGGGAGAGATGGATGAGGGTATCAACTGATGTCACTGCGGTCCCTCTTACTGGGAAGTCCTAGGTACGAGTCCCGACGGTGACAGAATTTTCGACACTAGCTTGTTAGCTAGGTCGAATTCAGTCGCTGTCTGGAGGAGAATTCTAGCGGCCGGTTGCTCTGATCGGTAGTTTTCCGTGATTTCTCCCCTCAACACCAGGCGAATGACGGAGCAGTAACCTAAAAACGGGCAACGGACCGTGTGCGATCTTTCCTAACTCTTCCTTATCCTGTCCTATCCTCTCCCCGTAGACACTACATGCACTTCAGTGCCACACATACCGGAAGACCGGTCGGGAGCTTACAGCTTGTCTCGACTGACGCGATGACCCACTCGTGGGAAATACCTGGTTGAGGAACACCCCGCACATTAGGTCGGCGCTGGATCTCGCCATCCAGCGGGGAAAGACCACAGACACCTCCCGAGCAATATATGTACTACACAACTGATGATCCTAGTTGTTGATGCGCCCAGAACCACTAACAATAAATCTTTTCTGAATCGTTTCTCCCGTACAAAGGAAGAGAAAAAATCCCATTTTCGATCAATTATCTGTATTTTGAAAATTGTAAGCAATTAATATTGCAAAAGTACCATCTTGAAGATAGATATTTTCGTAATAAATGTAATTTGTTCTATAAAATTAGATGTCTAAAAATGGTCATATTGAAGATTGTTGAAGAAAAAAGAGTATTTTTCCGGTAATTTTTCCTTGAAACTAATGCAATTTATAAAAAAATCTCAAAAATTGCTTCGTATTGTTTCTTTAGATGATTCCACGAATAGAACAAGCGACGCTTAAAAAGAATGGCGCAAGTTTCAATTTTGTTGAAGTCTTTGAATTTTCGAAAATTGCAAAACTTGCGAATAATTCTAGAAAATATGTTTCTGTAATGCCATTATTATTTAATACTGTTAACTTTAACTTTAGTCATGCAACGTTCATCTAATTTTCTTCTGACAGTAAGTAACCAATATTTTGAAAACTTATTAAAATGTCCTATTGTTTATATTAGGCCAAAATATTAATCAACAACAATGCGATAAGCCATATTCGCACTTAGATAAAGCCATTGTGCATATTGAGGCATGCATTTTGGTATATTTGTTGTTTTTATGAGAAATATTAATTCAACACGAAATAAACTTGAGACATTACGATTAATATACAGTGACTACTTCAGAGAATCATACAAAAATCTCAATCAATGAAAAATGACGTTTGCCTTATCTAGTCGAATCTAGTCGGTTTTGGTAGCATATTTGATATGATTGACTCGATTGATATACTCTCGTATATTTGATTCATTAATGTGAAGATGTATTAATGAAATGTTCCAAACATGCAGATTATTTCTTTATGTATTTATTTTATTTATTTAATGCCATATATAGTTAAAAAATGTGAGTGACGTACAATGGGGAAACGTATATATTGTTCACGTTTTTGAAAATTCTAGAATCCATTCCCTAACAAATATACAAGTTTAATTCTGAATACAGATAGTAGTCAGCATTTTTGGCAAGAATTAATAAGACAATATTCCCTCCAGTGTAATAAAAACAAATTGCAAATGCTAATTGCAAATCCGCATTCACTCAATAAATCAGGTAAATTGGATGAAAAACCTGACAGAGGTGAGGGGTATTGACCCAGAACCTGAGGTATAATACATGTTACAGGTTGTTTAGAATTACACGGTCCAAATGGTAATTAATACATTCAATATCATTATTAAAATTAATATTACTTTACCTTTTGATCCTCAGTATACTCTAATTGTACAGAAATATTTTACTCGGGACTTAACCTTGTGTATAATTTAATCGTTTAATGTCATCTGGCCGTGTGTTGTGAAATAATGTCCTGTATTGTATGAGATTTTTTTGTAGTGAGCTGTTGATACAGACAACTAATCAATACGATTACTACGTTGAGTGTTAAAATTATAGACATCAGTAGGTAGAGGATTTTAATGATTTAAAACATTCCCCAAAAGATCAATAAAATGCTCTCAACATGTTTTTAAAATACCCTAAAAGCAAATAAAAATTACGCAATTAAAAAAAAATAAAAACAGTTCACACGAACAACTCAAGCTGTTGGATGAGTAATCAAGGCATCTTCTTTCGTTAATTTGAAATCAGTTTGCAAAATTTTGGTTTGGACTGTCTTTAGTTATCCTGTCATTGGCTGATCCGATTGGCGCTGAGAGGCATCAATGGAACCTTCATTACGTACTTCAACGGCGCACATTAAAATTTCGTAGTGAAGAAATCCAATGGATACTGAGTAATTCTGAGGAAAACATTTGTTGAATCTCGTAAATATTATTTGTAATAAAATTATATTAAAATCGACGAAATCAGCAAAAAATGCTTTAAAAATGACGTGAAAAGTTTAAAATTGCCATTTTAATCGAAATTGACGAAAAATGTAAATAAATATCACATACAAATGGGTCATTTTCTGGAGTCATAATATAAAATGAATGTCTATTCTAAAATTCATCGTTCCAAAGTGAAAAGAAAAAAAATGACATTTCATTAAACTACGCCCGCTAGATATCAGTTACAAATATGCTCCCACCCTTGAGTAAGTAATTTTAGTCAAAGACCACTTATTCGAAAATCAAGACGCAAGGTAATGGTAGAATTTCAATCTTAATAGAGGGAGGCTTACAAGAATCACGAGGTTAGTATTTGCTTATTATTCGCATAATTCGTTTTTGTAATTAATTTTGTAAATGGACGTTCCATTTGATGTTTGAATTGAGAGACCCAAAACTTTTTTACCTCAACATCTGTCACTTGCACATCGTTCACTCGCAGTGGAGTATGCAATTGCTTATTTAAAATGAAGAACCTCATTGAAACCATTTTTTTATCTTTTACTATTAATTTGTTATTAAGAAACCAATTTGAAACATCTGGAATTTTACTATTTACACCTTGTTTGTTGTAAAGAATATCCGTGTAATCCGCAAACATCACTATTCTTCCATTTAGAATCGTCGAGGGCATATCGTTTATGTATAGTAGGAAGAAAATATGGCATAAAATGGGCCCTTGCAGGATCCCTTGTGCAATTGGCAATGATTCTGAAAGGTGAATACATAATGTACCATCATTCCAGTAAGGTATTTCTACTCTTTGAAATTCTTGTTTAAGATACGAACATAACCAGTCAACAGCAATACAACGAATTCCATACGCAGGTAATTTTGAAAGTAAAATGTTAAGATCAATGATATCAAAAGTTTTAAAAGATCAACTAATATTTCAATAGGTGGTTCATTTTTATCCATGAATGGAGATCTTTAAGAAAAGAAAATATGGCCGTTTCCAAAGATTTTGAGTTTTTAAAATTCATGTTATCAATCTAGAAACGCTTCATGTTTACTGAGAAAAGTTTCCATTCGAACGTAAAAAGTCCAAGATTTTTGAAAAACCAAAAAAATAGTGACGACTTAATCCTAGCTGTTTTGAAAATATCTGGGAATGTTCGTTGACAAAAAGATAAAATGTGAGTTAACACATTTAACGGTGTATTTACATCGCGAGCGGTAACCTTCTAGACAGCAATTGAAAAATACTCATTTCAACTACTATTTCTAGCTGAAACGTAACCTACAGTAGGTATTATACAGTGTACGTGTCGACAAAATCGACAGCAAATGCTGTATGGGGGGTTCTGCGTATTAACATCAAATAACCAACCCTGCGCCGAACTCCCATATTATTAAACAGATCTAACTGCAGGAGCGAGTATTAAATCAAAATACTTCCGGAGAGCTTGCAATTTTTATATGAAAGTGCTAATTACGGACCTTCTATTGTTCGGAGAACAACGTGGCCGCGTTTTTATCGTGCTTATCTCCGCCTCCATGATATATGAGTCAGGTGATAAACGCGAAAATTCGAAGCATTTTGTTACCGAGAGTATTTCCGAACGAATGTTGGGAAGTGGGGGTCTGAATATCCGATTAACTATCAGAGGAGATGGAGCGTTCAAAACCGTTCATGATCGGCTTGCGCCTCATGGTGGCCCTATGACGATTATTTTCACCGGCTCACAGTGATGCCAGCTTACGAAAACGCGGCCAAAACCTGAATAAAAATTGTTACGATCTTAATTTTTGAGGGGATAAACACACTACGAATGACAGTACGGGAACAATATGCTAGTTTTGATGTAATTTTGTGCCAAACAGGCAATTTTAAACAATTTTTAAACATTCCAAACTTTAAACGACTTCATTTTTTCTATTAATTTCTTCCCGTATGTAGCAAAATACGGTGAAGAAAACGGTGCTGGTCACATTTTCGGAAAACTCTCTGTATTTTTGAAAATTGCAGACAACAAAATATTAACATTGCAAAGGTACAGTACTGATGAAAGAGATTCATCGCTAAATGATATCAGTTAAGAAAGTCAGTTCTTAGAAAACGGTCATGAACCAAAAAAATAGTAATTTAAAATTATTTTCCAAATTTTGGAATTCGAATTTCACTCACTCATTTGTTGAAAGATCGGATAGAGAGTTGTTAAACTTGATGTACAAACTTTCATGTACTGAGCTCTTCAAAAATCATCTCGAAAAATGTACTCGAAATTCGACTCCGGGAGAGACTCCCGGAAGAAAAGCAGGGTGACCACCCGGTAACGTCGGATGCCTCGTTGACGCGTTTTTAGGCACAGTTATCCTACAAATTGACACTGACGCTGATCCTACAAGTCTACACTTGAAAATAGTCGAGAAAAATACTTATTAAATCTTTCGAAGGTATACATTTTTTAGCAAATTTCAGTTTGATTTTAGAAAAGAATTAGAAAGTGAAGATCTCTATGATCTATAACAGAAATGGTCTACACTAACTTCAACATGGGTAACAGGACAACATTATTAATCTAAGACAGCTTTTGATTTTGAAGATCATGTTATACTGTTGTCCGAATTGAGATTATCTGTGTTCGACGGTACCGCTCTTAATTGGTTTGTCAGTTTCATATAAAATATTTTTCAATGAATGAGAACAGATTTTTACTGAAGTAATGCTCTGCAGACGTGCCGCAAGAATGAGTTCTGTCAGCTATGTACGTTGTTTTTAGTTATACTTGAGCTAACATTGCAGGGTGAAATGAGCAGTTGTGTATGGCATAGCCCACTTTTATTCTAAAAAAGGACTAAAGGTATATGCAATTTTGATATTTTATGGAACTGCTGGTTGAAAAATAAAATTATAGTCAATGAAAATAAAACAAAGTAGATGAATTATATTTTAACAAATGGCTTTAATTTCGCTACAAATGGGGTGACTTATGCTTATGACATTAAAGGTACCTGTGAATAAACCTGTGTTTAATTGCAAAAAAAAAACTATGAATATAAATTTTCAATTATATTATTTTATTTCTTAAAATTGTATGTGATTTCAATTTGTTAGGAATGTTATATTTTGCGCCAGTGAACTCCGTCCTACAATGCGTTTCTCGAGAGAATTTATTCTACCAAACAAGAAGTTGTAAGAGATGTTGCAGGTTACCGCATGCCAACAATTTTTTATTTAAGCCTTCTTACGATTATATTTGGCTTAACTATTATCATCTGCCATATGATATTAAATTCGTTCATAATTTAAAATCTTTCTTGAAGAATTTGGAACTATGTTTATTTTCATTTAACGATGAAGATTTTCTAAAACGCTTTTTAACTTAATGCACCGAATTAATTCTGGGTTTTATTTCCGACTGCTTTCTTTTCTATAAGTCTAGTAGTCTTTTTTGTAATTTGACTTTTTTATTCAAGTCTTGTGAATTAACAATCGTTATTGTTTAAGTCTGCATACCGGTAGCCGAGACCATTCCTATACCCCTTTCTACGTCATCTTCATAAGCTTCTCTTGAAAGAAATATAATAATATTAACAATAATAATAATATTAGAATTAATCTAGGAATCTTCATAGGATACTCCGTAAAACCAGCGTTGTTCTGTCTGGCTCTAAACCCCCTGACAACACAACATAACAATACTCGTTATGGATTTCAAATTCGTAAACACAAGAAAACTATCCACACCATATCGAATGTAAATAAATGACATCAAATTTTATAGTTCGACAAACAGTTTCGATATCTCCTTGAAATAAAATTTTCTGGTAATATTCATAGGAGAATACTTGAAAAAGAGTAAGCTATATTAAGCGACGTTCGCGAACGGAACACTTATTGCAAGAAGTGAAGAGCTCAGTAAAAACAAGAAACTTGCCACATTTTTTGTGAAATTGAGTTATTAGCATAATACAAAAGTAACTATTATTCTTTAAGTGTAATATGTTATTTGAATATAGTATGGACGTATATTCAAGTGTACTGTGTTTAAAAGTTTAAACATGTATTGAGGTAAACAAGGGAAATTCACATAAAACTCTCATCTCAGAACTGTCTGTGGGACAGCCCCTTCCTCCACTAACCCCTTCTATTAGCAACAGCAGTAGGAGAGTATCGCCTCAGGTATGTACAACATTTTTCATGTTTTAAATGCATTAGTTAGTTATATCAGTAACACAGGAAATGCGTCGTTTTAAGGCAGCGAATCGATATTTGATGTCTTACATTTTTTATTGTTTCTTCTTTGATCAGATTTATGGATGTGACATATTGCCACATTATTCTTAATTAACTGGTATGAATAAAGCAAATGTCTCTTGCGAATAATTACTCTTACTTTTGTATTATTATCTCGAAATAATTTTACTGGTGCTGACGAATATACGATAACCCCGTATAAAGCCTAACAAATTGATATTGGCTTTTAACTCTGTTAATTGTCATTGAAAAAAAGGGCTGGAATTCAATGATTAATTTCTTAAGAACATGCATACCGTACATTGCATTAGCAAAATCAGTTAGCGAACTGTCCTCAAAGGTCTGAACCAAGTGAACAATTTTTTTTTCGACTTTCAATATTGGGCGTGAAATTAAACAACGTAATAAACCCCCACTACGTTGATTTCTGATTCCGGTAGTGTCAACTGCTAAGGGCATTAGTCCCATAGATGTAGTGCATGTTTCCCCCTCGGGAATTAGCAGTAATCTCCATCTGGTTGGGAAGCTCCGGTGCCAACCTACCTGTCGGAGAGCGGGGTTTCCCCAAACAGGTACGAGTATATTGTGGCGTCGTTAACACGAGGGCCAGAACCGTTAGGTTGGTGAAAGTACGCTGCGGGGGAGGAAGGGGTTGAGCCTTAACTTCCGGGAGTTTGCGCTCTGGCGGGTGACTCAGGTAGAACCGCAGAGCCAAAAATACCGTAGGCTGTAAACTCCGAGGATGCTAGCCGGCGAGCCTCGTTTACGGAAGCAGGCAGCCAACCCTGAGAATCCTGTGTGGGGGCGTAAACCAAAGCTGGCCAGCGAGCCTCGCGCCAGCCCGCGAGCCTATCTATGGAACAGTGGTGGGGGTGTCAGCCTCAACTATTTAACGCGGCGCCATCTGCGCCCGCGTTCTCATTCAGTTTGCATCGGGAAGCTTGTACGTGTGTGTACGAGGAGTGTAGGAGTGTGGGCGAGATGTCCGGAGAGTAAGGGCCAGACAATCTCGCGTGCTGTAGGCACACGGTCGCCACGACCGGGTTAAATTTTGGCGTGAGGCCATGTGACGGTAATTGTCACGGGACCGAGGTCCGACAGCGCGCATACGCGTGGCTTGTATTTTCTGCGGTAAAGCAGTGTTCTGAAAGGAAAAGGTTGCCGGAGTGTTTTAACATTAGCAATTCATTGTAAGTTGTACATAATCTTTGAATATATTATTTTTCTTCTGTTATTGAAATTTATTTCTTATTTCACTACGTCACAATATCCCTCCAGCGAAGCACAGCGCCAGCCGGGACAAGTTCTACGCTCCCGGCGTGTGTGTTGGTGTAGTGCGTGCAAGTATAAGTGTACCACACACTACATCCTAATGCAAAGACTTCTACAGTCAGTCACCGCCGTGCATTAAAAATGCACGCAATCATAACGTTGAACAACGCAACCTTCAGTATCAATTTCTTTGGTACATGACAATTTATTTATTCTTTTTTACATTTGTATTTGTTACACATTTTAAAAAAGGTTGTGGAGGGTCAACAGCCCCTATGTTGTTCAGGCTTTCCATCCAAGTTTCCTTTATCCCTTATTTAATTCATTTAACGTCGAAGAAAAGTTGAAAACGGTGCGCGACTTTCTATGCATAGACGTGAATTCTGTGTACATTTTCTTCAAGGCAGAGAATTCTACCATAACCCATATACAGGTTGAATTCGTTGACTGCAGATGGGAATGAGCGTGTTTTTGTAAAATTCGATAAGAAATACTTAAGAGTTACTTGGTGCAGGATTACAATCGCGCATACCACTAACTCGACTGCCACTTACGCCGAACCATCGTCGGGCATGTCTGGCGTGGTGCAATGTGCGGCTCAGCTGGGAGACGGAATGCCGTGCGGTGGTGTTCAGTGATGAGAGCCTCTGCCGGCACGACAGAGATGGTCGTGCGTTTGCCGCATCGCATAGGCGAGTGCGTGCGCCCGGAGTGTATTCGTCCACGTCACGTAGGGCCCACTCCGAGAGTGATGGTGTGGGGAGCCATCAGCTACAAGGCGCGTTCGCCTTTGGTGTTTGTGGAGGGATCATTGACCAACGCTGGATACACCCAGTACGTTGTGCGGGCTGTGCTGATACCTTTCTTGCAACGGGAGGGTGGTACGCTCTTCCAGCAGGACAATGTCTACCCTTACACGCAACACGCTCTCCACGATTTCCGTCAACTGCCCTGGCCGGCACGCTCGCCAGACTTGTCCCCGATCGAGCAGGTGTGAGACATGATGGACCAACGCCTGACCCATGCTCCCAAACAACTCTGCCGAAGGCGGTGCAGGAGACATGGAACAGTGAACCACAGTACACTATTCGCCACCTGTACGATGGGATGCCAGCCCGCACCAGGGCTTGACGTACTGCCAGGGTGGGTACATCCAGTATTGATGAGGAGTTTCCGGTGCATCGTTCTCTTTGTTGCTGGACGTACGAGTCTCACATAGCTCTTCCCATGTAATCATGGGTAGTATTGTGGGTGATCTGGGCTGTCCGGGTGACGCCGCGTCGAAGGCTGTTCCTCACGGCTGGTATGCATACCAGCCCGCATACCAGCCCTGAGGAAGACCACGACAGAATGGTCGAAACGTCGGCAACACAGCCTTCGACGCGGCGTCACCCGGACAGCCCAGATCACCCACATGACTCTGGCCGCGGAAGCCTACGACTTCATGGGTAGTATTGTGTCTGTATGTGCTGTATCTGCACGGAGGAATAAATTGTACAATGCAATCGGGGTGTTGCAATACTGTTTTCCGCCACTGTAGTTCCTCTTACACGGGGGCAGTTTTTGTTATCGAATGTTAACATGTCTGGCTGATAGGCTATGTAGTATGGGCTATGCAGACTGTGTAGTAAAACTAGTGCTAAAACAGCACATACTTTCTTGCGCGGACTTTCACGCAAAATTACGCGAAAAGTACTCAAATTTTCAGAAAATTGTGCAAAGAACGAACAGACGTTTTGCAGTCATTCGATTTTTCGGTAACAATGACCCACAAAACATGACGTCTGGCTACGTTTTAGAGGATTTTTTCTAAATTTAGCTACTGGATTTATCCAATTTTTCGTTACGAGAGTCTGTAATAAAGAGTTCTGCCGCAAATTTACGTTTACCGCGCCGTTTACCGCGCAACATTATATACCTTTCCCTCTATTGCGTAAGCAGTAGCGAGAAAGTAAAAAAAGGTAGGACACACATTTCCCCAAAACGTGTACTTCCCCCAAATACAATTTTTTTTACTAATTCTGTGACGATAAATAAAACAAAATGTAATGTATGATCCTTCATGTTGAGTTCTGTATTTTGCACATCAGACATGTTGTTACGTCTCAACACCAAAGCACGTAAATAAATGTATTTATTGTAGTTGAAGTCATTTGATGTTTTGGCCACGTTTTCGTCATTTGGTGCAACTGGCGTTGGCTGATTTCAACTTGGCATCAGAGCCAATGTTCGAGTAGTGGCAGCAACCCCTGCTGCCACCTCTCACACCAGCACTGGATTGTGATGTTAAAAGCTGGAGGAACAATCGCGTATTTCATCGAATCATCAATGCCGCGATCTCGTCGTCGGATAATTCTCTCCCCCTCCCACATACGGAGGCAAAATGCCTCGTAAAGCAGGCAGCAATCCGCTCAGCGACTGTGTACAAATGTAACACGAATGACGGATGAATATGTGAAAGTGCGAATTACGGCGATGGTATTAGTGCGACGAATTCATTAATTAAATTATATTTGGCGAATTTTATGACGTTGACGAGCGAAACAGGTAGAAGGCAAAATTAACAGTTAAATATGATGCTGCAGTTGTGATGTGTATATTGACGAAGTATTTTCTGCACTGGATATTCGAGATTCGGCATGAATCGTAATTAATATGAAAATCCATTGTCTAAATGCTGAAAGTAAAGCAACTGATGCGATTACATTGACGCGAATGTCCGCGCGAATCTGTGCGAAATCTCCCACACGACTCGAGAAAGTATCGAGATCTGAATCGGTATCAGAATCAGAATATGAATCTGAGTATGCATATGAGTAGATCTGAGTATGCCCCTGCATTTGAACGAATCTGACTCGGGGCGCAGTGGTCCTCAAAAATATATAGAAGCCGCCCCTCCCACGCCACGGTGGGGTAGCGACCGGTAGGTGCTAGCGGATGGGGCCGGTCTAAAATGGAGAGGGGGGTGGCTTTCGAGTGGCGCGCGAGGTGCTGAAGGAGCGACCGCATCGTCGCTTGCGTGTGGTGAGCGCTTTGGGTGATCGTGCGACCGTGCGACCGTGCGACCGTGCGACCGTGCGACCGTGCCGTGGCTCATGGATGGTGAATATCTTCGTCGGCCTTCGCCAAAAATACCTTCATCGGCCTTTGCCAACAAATATATTCATCGGCTATCGCCAACAAATATCTTCATCAGGCTATCGCCAACAAATATCTTCATCGGCTATCGCTAACAAATATCTTTTCGGCCATCGCCAACAAATATCTTTTCGGCTATCGCCAACAAATATCTTTTCGGACATCGCCAACAAATTTCTTTTCGGACATCGCCAACAAATTTCTTTTCGGACATCGCCAACAAATATCTTCGTCGCCCCTCGCCAACAATATCTTTGTCGGTTCTCGCGTACATAAACGTAACTTGCGTGCGAAGGTCAGGAACAATCTTTTCAAAGAATTAATAGTTTTAGCCTAATTTGTGCTTGACATTAATGCGATTATAAAAATATTTTTTTCAAGAACCATTCCTAAATTTGTCTTTAATTATTTTTCAACGGATAAAACAAGGAACGCCTAAAAGCATGGGACAGATCTTATTTTCGTTGAACACTCTAAATTGTCCATAATTTCAAATTTAGAAATGCAAGGAACTATGTGGTCTTTTGCTCAGTAGTGCTTTTGTAACATTCGTAGTTTATGGTTTCTATGCATTTGTGAATACATTCATTAAACGCTATACTCATTAAGGCGTTTGCATGAATTGTTGCGACAAGATTAATCTCATTGGCTCTAATTAAACCTAAACCTTATGTAATGAAACGGATGTAAATATCTCAATCCATCCTTTTGCCTGAAACGGTCTCTGTCTGTAAATGAACGACACATGCGACTCTCATTCAGTCTAAAATGTTTTTTATTATAATCTTGAAAAGCAGAAATAAAATTTTAACATGAAAATATCCGCCTAAGACGCCATGCTAGCCTAGTGGTGATTGATTACACAGGCACACAAAAAAGTTGTCACACGCAAAGACGTGTCACATGTTACTCTATGTATGTCGACATGCTGAATCTGAAGCCATAATTGCGCCACCACCCTCCAGATTTTTTAAATCGCGAAAAACTATCAAAAATCGTAGATTGTAAATTTCAGGGTGTTTTTTCGTTTAAAACTGAGCAGGTCTCTTTTTCATTGATTACTGTAAATTTTTTAATACAGTCGAAGCTAGAAATAATGCTAAAACGTATGCGTCTTTATAGCACCATGACTTTGTAAAACGTAGAAACTTCTCTTGACCCCAGGCACCTGCTGGCGTCTGAGTAAAGCAATATCAATGCTAAAATTTGTCGTGCAAATGTTTGTAATGAGCGCAAATACGTCGAACCAATGTTCACAGTGATTTGAGCCTACCATGAATGATGTAGCGTCGATACCCGTTGAAATGACGTGAACACATTAATAATTTACATCCTGCTTTAATGGCTCTCTTGAATGAGCAAATTTATGTAGTTCTACTATTCTACGTGTGCTTGTCCCAGTTGACACTTCTATTTTTACAACGCCATCAAGGTTAATGCTTTCTTTTGATATTTTCTTTTGAACATATTTCAATAATGTATTTGCAAACATAATAAAATTTATTACACTTTGGTCAATGTTTGCGCAACACCGAATGGAACAAATTGGATCACCTACATATTTTTTACCTTAAATAACTTAAAAGAAATGGCTGTTTGTAGAAAGAAAATAGTATATATTTTCTTGAATGGATAATATGTTGTATATTGTTATTTTCATAAATATGAAGGAAGATTTTTATTTCTCCTCGCCCCACCAAAAGCATGTAATTCAAGCAAGTTTCCAATTATTTACGTGCCAAAACGCTCTCTGATCCACCCCACAGATGTCTCTAATAAAGAACCATCCGCCTCCGAGAAGGGTCGGAGATCCACCTTTATATTCGGAAGCGTTTAGTGGCGCTGCAACACTCGCCGTACGTTGCAGCAGCGCTCGTAACGCGGCCACGAGCATCTTTTATTACCGGCTCACTCCGGAGGGCGCGTTCATAACTTAAATGTTTCCGAAAGATTAAGAACCTTTGGCTTTTAAGGGAGTCGAGGGCAGCATTTCACTGCCCGGGCGCGGCGCGGCGTGGGTCGGGGGCCGCGCCCGCGGAGTGGGAGAGTAGCCGCAGGTGACAGCGCGGGGGCGTCTCGCTCTTTCTCTTTTCCCTCTCTCTCGCTCTCTCTCTCGCTCTCTCGCTCGGTCTCGCTTTCCAGGGCACTGTCTCCGTCTGGTCGGGCGCGTGCGGCACCGCTGCAGTTATTTTCCCATATTCCGCCCGCATTATCCCCGGGATCTCGGGAGCCAGCTGGGGGGCTGCGTCAGCCGGGATTTGTTGCTGGGAGCAATCCCATCGCGCTCTAGCCACCGCTGCAGCGCCCC
>BOPP01000226.1:583426-610684 GCA_017312745.1 Gryllus bimaculatus | reverse complement strand
GTCCCCGCCTCCCCCCACACCTCTCTACTTGCCACCCTCCCCGCATATGGTCCCGCCTCCGTCCCCACTCATATCTCTGCCTCCTCGCCCTCTCCGTTCAACCTGCGCACTCCACGCTGCCCCTGCCTTTTCTTTGTTGGAATATGTCCATAACCGTAGCTCTGCTCACTCGGTTCTGTCTTCACTATGGCCTTCAGTCCCGTATTCTCCACTTCGCCCGGCTCTGCTCTTCCAAGCCACATTCATCCTCGCCCTTTCACTTCTCTTCAGCCCTGAATTCACCTATATCCCTCCCCTAACCTCTGTTGCCAAACCAGTCTTCTGTCTGATCTCGATCCCGCTGCAACCTCGTCCTTATTTTTTTTAAACAGAAAAATATAATTATCCGAATCAAGGATTTACTGTACTATATCACGAAATAAATGAACATTGCCCAGTCCTTCATTTTTCATTTTAGTTTGAGACCTTTCATGTGTTCCTCTGCCAAGGAAAGACTTCATGTCGACTTGCACTATGGCGTGAATTTATTAAACACTGGCTCAAACTAATAAAGCTCTTCAACGCAACGCAAAGCTAAAACGGCCACGAACAATGGGACAAACGAATAATTGAATACTTAAATAAATGTAATTAATTAATGTAATTAATTAATGAAAATGTTCGGGAATAATACGCTAGATATTGGTTTAATTATTATTCGTTATTTTGTAGGTCTTCTTTGGCATTACAGAATAATTCTTGTTACTCTGCTTAAACTATTGTTTAACTAAACCGTTGCACACACCCGCTTAGGGCGTGGCTCAGGGCATCAACGTATGTCGTGGTAGTGCCCCTGAGCGAGAGGTCTTTGTGTTCGAGTCCCCATGGGGGGGAGGGGATTTTCCACACTGGCTACATAGCTGGATCGAAATCCGCCTCTGTCAAGAGACGAATTCTAGCGGTCGGCTGCTCTGATCGGTAGTTTTCCTATCAAAACTATGGGGGTACCAAAACAATGCCTTAACGAACAAGCCACGGGCCACACAGAATTTCCCTTCCCATTCCTTGTCCTATATTCATCTCTTGCTTCCATACACATTCACACACACACACACACACATGTATGAATATTGTTACTGCAATGACCCTACGGAACTACCAATAAACGTTACACGTTGTTTGTTTTTTTTCTTCTTTTTCGAAGAAATGGTAATCATTTCGCTCCGACGCACTTTATCGCCTCGAGGCTGCGATATCACCTCTGCCTCGGCATTGAGCGTATGAAGCGAACAATCGAAGCGAGACTTCGCAAACCTCTCTTTTCAGTATACTTGCGGAGAGCGAATGGAATGAGTGCGAAAATGGAGGTGATTGTGAGATGCTAAGTTGTAATAAACAATTAAAAAGCTCGAGAACGGAAGTTGATAGCAGCGATCGGATTGCGGAATTGTGTACTGCGTTTAAAGGGGATTCAGTGGAGTCAATAACAGTTTTGAAAAATTTGCAAATATATAAACAATTTCCAACTTTTGCAGATCTAAGGGAGAGATTCTGCTGATGTCCCAGAGACGAAAACCGCGAATTAACAATTTTGCAATAACTAACAATTTTATAAACAAATTCGACTTATGAGCTAGAACGGGGGAAAGAATCTGCAATAGTGTCTGAGATTAACATTTTAATACAGCAGTTTGACAGAGTTACAAATTGATTGCTCAAAGTTAGTATAATTGTTGCCAAAATGTTAAATATTTACTCGTCTATTGACAGTAATTCTGCGCGGAAAATCTCGCTCAGAAATATTTTTTCGGCATGGCTCTATAAATCTCTCCTTTGGCACGGAAAGATGACAAGATTTCCACCTCATACGTAAAAATTGGAGGCCCCCGTCCCCAGGAACAGCAGCTTTCCCGCCTCACGGTAGTTTGCATCAATTACATAGACACTAAAATTCTGACTGTAGCGATGGGTCAACGGATCGAAGGGTGACCAAATTCGTGTGAAGTTGGTTGGGAAGATAGAATTTCACCAGCCACTTTTCGTGGGGAGAACATTACTTCAGAATAGTTTCAGTGTGCCTATGCTACAATATAAATGCAATTAGGGTAACAAATAGCAAATTGCCAGGAGGCAGTCAAAAGTTTGCAATATAAAGTTGACAAATGAAATTAGTTAGTGACCTATTTGCAGTAGTGTAGTACATAGATACTTCATACAAATAGAGTCGTTTGTGTTCATAACATAATGCACATTCTGAGCCCATTAATAAACTAATATAAACAGGGGGTGCCCCTTCTCCATGACCATATTACATCCATTGCACTAAAGAGAAGCACACCATACGACGTTTATTTTATTATTTTTTTCTGTCACCTTTTTGGTGTAACGTTCTCATGTCTATGTGGCGTCGACCGCACACTAGCCCTTTTGGGCTTTAATTGGAATAATTCTCTTGTACGAGTACCCTCCAGGGCCCGCTTAGTAGACGTAGTCACGTCTGTCACAATCAAGCCAGGGAACAGTCTTCGCGACTCGCGTAAACTACTCATCAGCCACAAATGAGGAAGGAATAAGGATAGAGGTAAGTTAGGGACGCTTCACAGGGATTGGACTAGCCCCCTGTGAAGCAGGCAAACTTGTTTTGTCGTAGATAATTTCACATGAGGACCTTGCGGGATTCTACGGGAATTGAACCCGAAACATCAGTGGAGAAAGGCAAACGACTTTGCCCTGAGCGAGGAGGGCCCCAAATTGATTTTTACTATTAATTTAATGAATTATTAACATGGAAATTGAATTTCCACCCGTCATTTTCACGTGTGACTTCCAGTTATGTTAATAAAAATTGAAAACAATTTGATATTGAGGATGAAATATTATTTCGATGTTTGTGGATCCGACTAATGTCGTATTTGGAACCTCAACGAAGATTCGAAATAATATTCCAACCGTTTTGTTTTCAGCTTTAATAACATATCTGTAAGTCACCCGTGAAAATGACGGGTGGAAATTCAATTTCCGTGTTAATAATTCGTTGCATGATTTGTAAAACTCAATTTAATTTTTTTAATATTATTTTTTAGAAGTGTTAATAACACTTCAATAACAGTAATTTCAAACATGGTTCAGCGGTACTCCAAGAGGACCACAAGGCGACATTTGGGAGGCCCTAAAATGTTCACCAGGTGAAATTTTCTGCCATTTACAATTGTTGCTGCGTGCCAGACAGGAATTCAGTTTAAATTCACCGCTTTTTCAGAATCCAAGCGCGTGTGTATCAAGGATTTACGTTCATTTTGTTTTCAGACGTCTTTCGAATTTGGTGAAGAGTCAACAATGTTGAGTTACGTGAGTGTCTAACTATATTTTTGCCCATTTCTCTATTATACCTTTGCCGCAGATCCTCGATAGTTTATAAATCAACAACAACAACAACAACAATAATAATAATAACAATAATAACAATAATAATAATAATAATAATAATAATAATAACGATAATAATAATAACAACAAACAGCCGATATGCTTGTAGGTTATTTATAATAATTACAATTTTTTTACTTTCTCCCTATGGAGTAGAGAGAAAGTTACGTAATGCTGCACCGCGAATTTTCGGTAGAGAAACTCTTATTACAGTGCCCTGGTAGCGAAAAAGTGGATAAATCCAGTTGGTAAATTTAGAAAAAAAATTCTCTATTACTTTATGTAGTAAGAATTCGTACTTTAAGGGTCTTTGGTTCCGAAAAATCGAATAACGGCACAACGTCTGTCCGTCTGTCGATGAACAACGCTATATGATAAACCATTAAGCAGATTTTCACAAAAATTGGTATTCCCCTATCTAACCCTATTTTCTCAAACTGCAAAACCGGATTGCGCGCCGCGAAAACATACCGTCAAATTGTACCGGCAGATAGCATTCCAATAGCCGCACATTAAATTGCAATCTGGTAGGTTTGTTAGTTGCTTATGGGGAGGTCCTACCCGAAAATATTTTGGGGTAGCAAATCCCCGAGCCCTAAATAATAATATGGAGAATATCCCAAGTTCCTATCCTGCTCCAATAACTCAAATTTTACGATACGATCTCAGGGACTCAGGAGATGGTTATTTATTCTAAACGATCAAAATCCCTTCGCGGTATCAGGAAGGGTTAGAGGGCGGTGATTTCTATGTGCGTTGGGATGTTCACGTGGCGTGTAGCGCAGGGCCTAGTTCGCTCTAAGGAACTCTCTGCTGTCTCGACTTCATTTCGTTTGTTCGTCCAGCAGCGCATACGACATGCAAGCAACCACCGTGGGTTAAAACAACACATTTGCCCGAAACCGTGTCGACACTGCGTTGTTCGTGGGCATTTGTTTGTGATAAAAAATGTTTTCCATCCCCGACGGAAGCAAACACTTTGGCATTTGTTTGACTTGTGTTAACAAATGCTTTGCACTGGGTTTCGAGTTGTAGTTGTTGAACTGTTTCTGTTTTTGTGGTGGAATATGCCGAGATTAATATAGAGCATTTGGAAATTATTCTTGAAATGATTTAGGAACAAATGGCTACTTATCAAGATAGAGATTCAAGAATAGCGAGAGGAAGTTTTCGAATGATGTTTTCGTTAGAGAGTAGGTGGAAATCTTGAAAAAGCATTGCGTAGCCTGTATTACCCTCTGTGTGAGATTTTTACTCACTGATACCGAACCCCCTTTCTCCTTCATCCACTCCGTGGAACCACATATAGGCATTACATCGCGGACAGTGTAATAGTGACCCAGTCATATGAAGTTAGCCAAGTGAAGACTCAATATATTCCTCCTTCCTTTCTCTGGGCATCTCAAATTCAGCAACACATCTTGTTCAAAATTGTAGACAGACCTGCAATTGCTTTCAGAAACAAGCATACATGCAAATACATTTGCTGGAATACAAGTATTTCAGCATTGACTCGTTGAGGTTCGAAACGTGAGCACTGAAAAAAGTACGTGTTCGGCGTCCTCAACATCACTCGCACACCAGATAATGCGGGTTATCATCCACTTTGAACCTGTGAAGGTAAGCTCTGAAGCAACCAAAGCCTGTTAGAAGTCGCGTGAGGTAATAATTTACCCCGCTGTGCTTTCGACTAATTCACGGATCGACTACGTAGTTTTGAATGCTGGTGTGTGCGTGTGTGTGGGTGTGTGTGCGCGTCTGCGTGTGTGTGTGTGTGTTCTTTGTGAATGCGTGCATGCGTGCGTGTCTGTGTTTTTGTGAGAGAAAACCAGTTTTCGAGATTTGACAGAGTTATCTGAGTGTCAGTAAGTAGTTTTTGCAATTCAGAAAAGCTGTTTCAATAATGGAGGCGCTCCGAATTAAACAATGGTAGGCCAAGCCACGCAACTGGCAAAATTGATATATTTACCTATTTTTTTTCCTGATAGAAGTAAGCAGATCACAATAATACAGTAGTGTATGTCGTATAATTTATGTAATGAATATGCTATGCTGATCACCGGTTTTACAAAATCCTTTCAACGACCAATTGACTCTCCTGTAGAAGTCACACGAGATGAGTTGCCATTTATGTATTTTGAAGAGCATCAATTTATAATGGTATTTACTTGATTTAGTTAAACTTTGAACTTCTGCCATACGCTCTGTATTACTCGGCATTTTGCTTTAATTTCAATTGTATTTTCCAATTAATGTGTTTTATTTCTTTTTAATACTAGTATTTTCATTTATTTTCACCTGTCATATATTTTTCTACATTTACTTCGTCATGACTTCAACCTCACGCAACTTCAGAGCCAATAATTCAATATCACTTTAGGGAGTTTGTCCAGCTTGCCATAATACTGAACGTCATCAAGACATCTCATTTTAACTAAAGCAAATTTTCGTTCTAACACTACGTTGCCGAGTTCCGTACTTTCACAGTCTTTATTACCGTCATAACCGATACACATACCGAGTAGATAGAGCGACAAAATAAATGCACAAACCACTCCCAGAACAGACCACAGAGAGTGGCATTAATTGGGGCGGTCACTTTACACCTGATAAAATGTAAACAAATTACAACGTGCTACCCAAACCGCAAACAACATAGTCTCAGCCCATTTTTTTCTGGTGCAGTTCACGATTACACTTTGCAACGAAATTAAACACGTAAACAACGAAGTAAATCTGAAAATGAGAAATACAAACATTGGTATTTGAATCTGATTTTCTCTAATATGTGTAGTTTAGCTGGTATGATGTTTACTTGAATTTTGCAGGAAAATACGATCAAAATACGAACACGGGTGATACGCTACGATGTCTCACTTAACAACCTCTTTCAAGGCACATCCTCTCCCAAGTCTTCTATTTTCAATATTACCCCCTCAACCAAGATTTTATTCTGAGTACATATTTTCCTATATTTACTGTTGTACACAAATGTACACAAATTGAAAATTTAAATTCTATCCCCATTTTCATCACTAGTAATTACTAAATCACTAAGACATAACGCGATAGAAACATCCACAATCGTTAAATTACTCTCCAGCCATAACAAATAAAGATGTATAAATTCCGAGGGACGTTTTCAATACAATGTCATAAAATTAAAAGATGTTTCTCCTAATATTTTGATATATTGAATTATTTTGCAAAGTAGTTATTTTCCTCTCAACATCAAATGTTAAATCTTATAAACTGCATTAACTACAGAAAAACTTAAGAATAATCGGTTTAGAAAAAAGTGAATTATTTTTTATTAATTTATTTTACGTCAAAAAAAGATAAAAACGGTGTGACGTGCTACGTGGAGAATTGACTTCATGCACGTTTTCATATTTTCGTGATTCCTACCCTAAGCCATACACTTTGTTGAATTTTAAATACACAAAGCAATGATCGTTTGTGCAAGAATTGTTAACAAATTACCCGTACCTATCTAATAAAATATATATTCAAGGGTAAATCACCTATTGATTTGGGCTCTTATCCCTCATCATGTCTTTGGTAAAGGAATAATACTTTCTGCCGCGATAACATGGAAAACGATAATTTGAATATGTTATTTCCCAGTGAATTCTACAAGACATACGCAGATAATGAACTAACATTTTTACTAGTAAGTTATATTTTTAGTAGTTTGGTACTTGAAGCTATCCTTGCTTCATTTTTTTTGACACAATTAAACGTCTTTTTCATAACACTTCATTTCTTTTAACATAACATTTCACTTCGTAAACTTCCTTTGCAAGGAATGCTTTTACTGATCTTCTGGGGTATAAAACAAGTCCTTTATATAATGTGTTGAGTGAATTCCTGAAAACGATCAGAATGAACCAGCCGATAAAAAATGTAGACATTTTAGGGATCAAATCCATCCCGCGTTTGTTCACATTACTGGAATCGCCCTGAGTCAAATATCTAGTTTGTTTATATATTGTATAATATTGTGCGCAAATTCATCTGAAGCAATGTTCACTAGATGTATATATTCAATCAATGCGTCCTTTGGCCGTTAAAAGAACTACAAAGTCGCGTCGACTTAAGCCTCGTAGCTTCCAGAGCTCACAGAAATTCATGTCTGGTATCAATATAATGCCTCACTACGCCATCTCTAATTGAAACGGCATTCAATAATATTCTTTTTGCGATTTTACGCATGCAACAACAGATATGATCATTAACGCATCATATGTTACATCTCGAGTGGTGGTGGTGGTGTTCCTCCCCGGCTAGAACAATAGGTTTATCGCCGACATATTTGTCAGCGTGCAGAACTTCCCGTAACATATCTCCCACAGAAGGTTCTCCACCCCATTTTAGCGGAATTCTGCTTTGAGTGGTAGTTTTACGTGAATCTTCCGATCAATACCAGGCGAATAGCGGAGCATTATCTTAACAAACGGTCCAGAGTCCGCACGCGATCATTCCTTCATCATTCTTGTCCACACCTCTCCCCTTTTTACATACTCTTATGGTTACCTGCACTACACTACCGCAGCTGTCGGGAATCAGTCAGGAACTTGCCCCGGCTGGGGCGGCTCCACTGAGAGGAGATACCTGTAAGGGGAAATCCCTCACAGGTTACATGTAGGGCAGAGCAGAATCTCACCATCTTCGGGAAGGAACAACGCCGCCACCTCGTATAAAATATTCACTTCACTAACGGTACTAATGGCCATAGCAGTTGACGTGGTCGGCGATTGAATGAGAGCCAAGAGAAATGGAAGCACTTCGAGAAAGTCTGACATGAACTCGCTTTGTCAACCATAAATCGACTGGAGTTAGAAATCCGTTTCAAGCGCTGGAACAGTCATCACGCGTTGCCCTTAATTTATTTACAGTCAACCAACTATATTATGCCATACAGCCAATCAACTGTATTATGTACATACGTTTTGCACCTATCATACCCAACCAATCTGAAGTGTCAAATGAAGTACCAAAAGAAATATAATTTCTTAGAGAGAGGACGACTTGCACTTTACTTTTAGAGATAATATTTCCAAAAAAATTAAAAAGCCACGACATTCAGCAGGTGCATATGAAGTGACGCAGCACTTGCTCTGTTGAATGGTCTATTTTTTATAGTAACATTTTTTAAATATTCGTGGTTCGCAAAAGAAATGTGTAGCTTACAAAGCAACTGAGATTTAAAGTAAAAACACATCGTCTTTGTTCAAGCAAACAGCTTCTCTTAGATTCAAACTGTTCTCCTTGAAGATGATTTTAAGTGCGCCACTACACTTCTACGCTTCGACGAAACATTTTGATAGTGAACATTCAAAAATATTCGATCCTGCATTGACTGAACAATTTTGTTGACAGGTTTGTGTTTGAGAATGCTTTGCTGGAGGTACCTTCACTTTCAGCCGATAAGTGTATTACGCCGTCCAGGGTGACGACTTGCTAAAAATCCTACTGATCACCCCCTCTTAACGGGCAAAACTATCGATGGCGTGTGAACAAGCAACGGGCCGTCCAGAGGAGTTTCCCTATGCGTCTTAGCGGATGCTGTACGCCGTTTGCTGGAGCTGTGGGTTGTAGGTGTGAAAAGATAAAATTTGAGAAATTATACAAACATATATGAATTAAATATGGCCGATTTAATAGTATGTTTGTTCACATTGATCTACAATAACTTAAAAACGGTGCGTTCTAAAGTTTAAATAAAATTAGATATACCTTTGTTTTGGAAGCTCTGTGTACAGAGCATTTATAAAGTAAAGATTTTGCAATTATCGTTAAAGAAAAACAACAAATCTTAAAAATCGCCATTCGTAGGTTAAGGATAGAACCTACTTCTTGTAATTAAATTTTCACAAACGTTTGTAGTTCACAACACAACTGAAATTTAGGCTAAAACACTTTTTCGTTGTCTCTGAAGGAAACGACTTCTCTTAGATTAAAACCGACCTCCGAAGTGAATTTTTTTGATGTGCCACTGCAGTTCGGTTGTGAATAATTAAAATTAGTGGATCGGGCATTGATTGAACAATTTTGTTGACAGGTTTGTGTTTGAGGACGCTTTGCAGGAGGTACCTTCACTTTCAGCCGATAAGTGTATTATGCGGTCCAGGCGGACGACTTCCTAAACCTCCCTACTGATCACCCCCACTTAACCGTTAGGTTTGGAAGACGTATCGATCGCGTGTGAACAAGCAACCAGAGGAGTTTCCCTGTGCGTCTTAGCGAGCGCCGTGGGTTAGAGGCGGGGCTTAACCGCTGCGCCCTCGGGCCAGGGCCCCCGACACGATCCCATTCCTCCGCGGAACGTCTCCCAAAGACCCCGAGAGTCCGCGCCGCAACGGTGGCTTTCCGCAGTAATGGTCGCTCGGAGCAGCTCGAGCGCGGGTGCGAAACGGTTATTTTCTCCCGGAGGACGTTCGAGATGCCGGGGAGGAATGGATCGTCGAATTATCGAATGAAACGAAGACTGTCTTCGCTTACGCAGCACCGTATGAATAAACCCGAAAGCCTGTTTTACACGATCATTTTTTCATCATTTTTCGTCGGTACAGAAAAGATACAGGTCAGACTGGATGTAATTTGTACGAAAAAAATGACTCGTGCTTAATTTTTCTGTACAGATTTCATCCAGTTTGACTACCGTGCACCTGGCGGCACTTTACTAAAATGCTGGAATCACTCTCATCCAGTTTCGGCACCGAAACGTTCTTCGTAGAAACGAACGTCATTTTTCCATCCATTTACTGTACAGAAAAATGATGAAAACATGATGCAAAAATGACCGTGTAAAACAGGTTTAAGAAAGGTCTTCGGAAAGTTTTCTTTACCAATTTGCTGGATTTGCATTTTTTTATTTGAACATTTCGGCGTGGAAAACTTACATGAGGCATATAGATATAACTTGTTTCTTGGGCAAGCATAAATTACTACTGTACCAGCAGGGGAAATCGAACTTAATGTAAGAAAAAATGGTCCTTCACCGGCCTAATTTTTTAATTAAATAAGTTTAATTTATTACTGAGTCTTTTGGAAAAACTTTCGCAGGCATAGGTTTTTTCAAGGTATTGAAGAAGTTATGTAGTGAAATTACTTTTTTCATTAATAAATAACAAGTGCATTTTTTAAGAAATCAGATGATATTAAATGTGACATTCCTCACCGGATATTTTGAGGAATTATTGATAAAAATCTGTTGCGGAATTCATCGCAACCGGAAGTATAGGTAGTACAAATCATGCTATTGTCACCACTGTTTCTCTTGAAGTACGTGATAAAACCACTCTAACTTACAATTTTTTTACCATAAACAACCACGTACTATTTGACGATAATTCACTTTCATTGTAAACAATGTGTACTAATATTCGGCGCAGAAAAAAAGAAAAGTACGGGCGCCGAAGTCAGTCTAACCAGTATTAGGTATTACTAACTCATGAAAATAAAAAAACATCCGAGAGGGTAAATTAATTAGTAGACACTGTTTTTCTGAAGTAACAATTCAATATTTCATTTTGCCATTTACAAGTAATTATTTAAATATTCCGTTCATATTTACAAGAAGCCATTGTTAATTGTTGATGTAATGTGTTTGACTAGCGACTGGCACGGACATACCTCCTTATTTCATCGACTACATCTCCCAATATAATTGTAAGAAGGTAGAAGATTTCAGTGATTATTTTGACACTAACTTCTACCAACTGGTAAAAGTATCAAAATAATCACTCATCTGACAGACCAGAGTAGCAATGTCTTGATTCCCGGAGGATAGTGTGGTACCGGTAACAAGCGTACATGATTTCTCCAAATACGAAGGTTAGATTTTCAATAGCAGATTATTATTTATGACATTTTTGACATAAATGTGAACTTATAATAAGGATTTTTGAAATACTTTAGATTCTTTTATGTAAATTTAGTAGGTTGTAGCCCGGACTCTCGCAGTCAATTGCGTAATGAACATACGATACAGACTCATCTCCGTCCTAAAAGCAGTTTGGTAAAATAGTAGTTTACGTAACAAGGGCGCGAAACAGGTGATTCAAGCACGAGTCGAGTTCGTCGGCAAAGAGACGGGTGCGGAAATCACCTCGCGCCCGTGTTGCGTATACTATTTTTAGCGAAACGCAATGCTTCAAGTAAAGGAGTATAAAGTACAAATCAAATAATTAGAAATAACTCAATTGAAGAATAGTAAATGGATTCCAGTCAGCTTTGTAGCACTATTGTTTGTAAATACTAAACAAAGACGCCGTCAACACGAAAGACAATTGCGAATCATTACAGATGTTTCGCACATTTCGCGATGATTCGCACACTGTGAAAAATTAGCTGTTGCGAACAATGAAAAAAAAAGCACGAAAAACCGTGTTTCGCGCACGGCATGTTAAAAAACATTTTAGAAACGTGCGGTTGTGACATCGCCTTTTTACTCGTGAACCCTTTGAATTCTGATAAGAGATATTCGCTCAGGAGAGGGGCAGAAACATTTTTCCGCTTCTCAGATGGAATTAACCACTAGATCATAGGAGCTCAACAACTTTCTTAAAGGGAGATATCGACTGCCAGATGAGAGTGAAGTTGGGAACGGAATTTTGGACAGGAGGAGGAATAGTGGGAAATGGAACAGTGCACTAGTGCGTCTGTAAGAAGAGGGGGGCGAGTGTCACTGGGTGAGACGATTCGACAGAAAGCAGTACAAGTTGAGGTGGTGTCAACTGGGTGCGCGAGAATAGTGGCGTGGCCAAGGCAATGAAATCAGTAGAGTAGATGTGATCGTGGCTTGTGGATAGAGAGGCGTAGCGCAGATTTCGATGTGGGCGTGGTGTGACATAACATTAAGTGCTGAATGCGAGGACGAGTAGATGGCGTGATCTTGACGACGCGCAGACATGGCTGTGACGTGCTACGGATTGAACATATGCTCAGCGTGTGTGAAGACGCGACGAGAGTGGGCGTGACGCGAAAAGAGGCGGGCGTGACGCGACGAGAGGCGGGCGTGACTCGACGAGAAGCGGGCGTGACTCGACGAGAGGCGGGCGTGACTTGACGAGATGCGGGCGTGACGCGCCGAGAGGCGGGCGTGACAAAGCATGGGCGTGGCCGTAGATGTGACGAAGGCATGGGAGTGGCTTGGCGTGAGGTTTAGTATGGCGAGTGCGTCGGCGTCTGGCAAGGGCAGGGGAGCGGCGAAAGGGACCGCGTGGAGTGAGAGGGATGCGCGCAGGGCCGTTAACGAGGGCACGAGGGCAGCGGCCCCGGAGGTGAGGACGTTAGGGGGGCAAGGACGGAGTTGGCAGGTCGCGCGGGGGCTTCCTGTGGCCACGCGGTCAAGCGCCTGGGCTCTGCTATGCAAACGGGTTGCCGGGCTGCGACGCTGGCGTGCTGACTTGCACGCTCTTGCACGCTCTTGCAGTGCTCTTGCGACGGGACTTCGTCTGTATGTGTTCCAATGTCACTTTCTGATTAAGTTCTTAATCGGAGCAAATTCAATTCCTTTCTGAGATGAGAATATGGAAATAAAGTGCAAGAGAAGTATGAGCAGAAATAGTGTTTTGAGATATCTCTTTAATGTGCGTAATCTCTTAAGGGGGCACGGTTTTTGTTCTTTTTTTCATGGATTTGCGCGGCGCTTTCCAGTGTTAGTGCGCCAATATGATTTTCGAAATGTTTACAAAAACGTCCTGTATTTTTACAAACGATATTCGTAAATAGGTAAACTTTGTTACATTATATTGTGGATTACGTCGTAAGTGAGAAAAGTAGTTGTATTATTATGAATTTCATGAATACACATCAAACTGATTTTGATCAGCATATTGTAGAGTTTTCTGCCTCCAAATTGTAAGTCGAGCCAATGCCTAAAGAAGATGTATTAATATACTTGTCCACATGATGTGGAATTTTCTTTGTAAAAATAAGTTTTTTGCATCAGTTTTTTCGAGTTCATGATTACTGCAAGAAATGTTTCATTCAGTGTCTCAAACAACCCCTTTTGTGCAAGGTGTATGTTTTTTTCTGTCAGAGAAAACAAGCTGAACCGAAGAGAAAGTGGTACGAGAGAAGTGTTTGTTACGAATTGGAGGCTTTGAGAACTAATGACTCTTTGTTTTTGTTTCCCCTTTCGGTCTTGTTCGCTCATGCTTTTTGTTTGTAAACAGTCTTGAAGGACGAGCACTTGAAGCTTACTCAGTCTCTCTCAAACTACTTCTTAAAATTTCTTTCTGCACTGCTCAATACTTTCTTTTTCGTTTCATCATCGATGGAAACAGTCATATTGACACACATAAACACTTGTTGTGCAAAGGGAAAAATTACGTACGTACTTTTGACAAACAAGAATGTCTGTTGTTCCACATTGTAATACCAGGAATGAAAAGGTCATAGATTAGAAAATCGATGTATAATGTATGATGCATTCTGTATGGTGGATAATATTGGTAATTGATGTATGATATGTAATAGTTCGTTGGTCGTGATGATCGTCAGATCGTCGAATGATAAAAATATCACTGATGTGGAAGAGAGCTAGCGCCCACCCAACATAAATCAACAACACATAAAAGTTCATCAAATGCATGGGTGTCTGCCAAAAATTTACTATAATGTGCAACACAAACTCTAAATAAAAGACGCTGTGCGGATATTGCTCCATTAAATAGTACGACACACCTAAGGGGATGAGTGTGGTTCCTCCCCCGAACTCGTTAACACATATTCACAAATACAGATTTGACTAATTTCCTGTAGTAATGAGTCATTCAAATTCTCAAGTGAATACTTAATAAATAACTATAAATAAGAAATTAAAATTAAATTTAAATTCAGAAAAAAATAACATTTCGTGATAACAAAATACGAAGTTGTCTGGGCTCCACACTCATACACCTATACTGAAAATTTTTGGTTAGGCCACTGCGAAAATGCTTTCTTTCTCTCACCACAATGTTACTTCTTACATGAATGTAAACGCTGTTCGTCTTTTTTCTTATGAGGTGTCTTATACTAACCTTCTCATGCTGCATCTGGCACGCTTTTTTGGAGACTTTCAAGAGCAAAGGGGGGTATGCCATATGAGGATGGTCAGCTGAACCTGACACCGGGAGTATTTTATTACTTATTGTAAAATAACAGTAATGCGATATATACAGACGAGAAGAACACGATGTTTTACTTTCTTGCTCCCGCTTACGCAGTAGAGTAAGTAATGCAATTCTGCGCGAAAACGGCGAATTTTCGGCAGAAACACGCTTATAACAGTGTCCTGGTAACTAAAAAGTGGTTAATTCCAGTTGCTAAATTTGGGGGGAAAATCTCTAGCACGTGGTGTAGCAAGAATCTTTGTTTAGTAGGTCCTTTTTTATTAAATATTTGTGTTGAATAGTGTGAAGGACGTTTAAAACAATGGTGTTGGTCTCATGTTCGTTAAAGTCTCTAATTTTTCGAAAATTGCAAAAATTCAAAATTGTTGTTTCTGAGTCATAAAAAGGGGTGTACCGCGAGGTGAAATTGAATGTATCAATTAATTATTTACGTATGTGGTGACGAAGAATGCAATGGAAATTGTTATTTTCTACCTAAATCAAGCATTCACTTTGAAATTCTAGAAAACTTGTAAAAAATGATAAAGTAAGATTATCAATGAAAATAGTCCTTTACGTTGGTTTTAATTATTAAAAATCCCATAAGAAATGTATGCATAACTAAGACAATTGTCTAAAGAATACATTAGTTACATTACATGTCAAAAACATTAAATTCAGCCGAGATACAGCGCCAAAAGTGAGGAAAGGGCGAAAATTACATTTTTCGGTATTATGTCACTATGGTAACATAAACAATAATAAAACTTTGTTTTTGTTGGTTATTTTGGGAGTACAATACGATAATCCTCTTCTATCACTCAATCATCCTCTTCTAGTTTGGTCGCGAGCCTATCTTATTCCGCTATACCCTTTTTGCACAAAAAAATATGCTACTCCTTTCATTTGAACAATTCACGAACACGCTTTAATGCTTTGATTTATCCAATGTAAGGAAATGAACTGCCTATTATGAAGCAAAAAATTAAAACAAAATGACTCTCTTTGAGCGTAGCAATCTGTGGCGTTGCACGCAAATATTACTAGTCATCACTTACATTGATGGCAATTATTTGTGAACGCAAATCTTAGCTATGATTTTTCCCTTTGGGTATTATTGTTTAAAATTTGAGTCACTGTGTTTAATTTTCTCGACGTTGTTTTCATATTTATATAGAAGGTGCTCAGATTCACCAGGCAATTAATATAATTGACATCGCGATTGTGTACATTAAAATTGCATTTAATATTATATTAGGCTTGTCGGCAAGGAAGGATAGGGGCTGAATCCTGCATGTCAACTGCCACGAAACGATTCATTGTAAATGTTCAACTTATAAAAGTTACTCTCAGTTGTAGAAAAAGTACCATATGAAACTAATAGGTATTAATACATCATCGTTTCATGTTTCTTTCTTGCTTCAAATCTGGCAAATAAGGTATAAATGAGTCAGTTAATTTGCACTCAACTTAAGGTCGCTAACGTTTCTTTTGTAATTTCTTAAGTAAAGGATTCTGTTTGTTTAGTGAATGTTTTCGTAAATTCTTCTCGCATTTATATTCTGTCTTGTGGCTAGCAAGATATATTATACAATGAATGGGCAACAAGGTAGATGCTCTTATTACGAAACAAAGAGAGAAAACTTGTAGAATAGGGCTAGCACGCACCAGCTGGGGTCCAGACACTTAATCCCACGGAATTCATGCGGGGTTTGTGGCGGCCAAAACGGATCCTCTCCTGTAATTCGGAGGGCAGTCCCGTATGTCTGAGAATCTTCGTCAGTTCTAAGTTGTTCCATTCCACTTTATGTTAAGTTCATTAAAATGTTAACTTTTCTTAAAATTAAAGCATTGTTGTTTGTTTTTGAAATTACATCCAATATGTTGTTGATTTAAGAGTCAATATTATATCCTATGTCAATTATTATATCCTAAAATGCTAGCGAAATGACGTTACCATTTAATAAAATACTGTCTGTGCTGTTGAATTGTCAATAGAGAAAACATAAAAATTCCTTCCAAAACCACCGCATAGTACCACGAATAACAAGTGACCTCTGATAAACTAAATCTTGTAATATGCGAGTCATATCATGGATGTAAACGTTCTCTTCTCTCTTAAATAATACATATACATTAATTAGCTAAGATACAGTTTCTACAAATTTCCGAAAATTCTATGAGTATTCAGTTCTTTAATTTTCGTTGAAATCCCTGATTTTTAGAACATTGAATAGTTCCAAATTATTCCGACGGCGTCCTACGACAACAATAAAGCTGAGAGAAAGTTTGTTCTTCACGAAATCTGTTCATCTAAAACAATATGCGAATAAGGTCATGATGAATTTTTCGAAAACATAAGTACTTTATGCGTAATTTTGCATTAATAATAGGCACTATCTCATATGCCAGGAGACCGGTCGAGAGCTTAGAGCTTGCCGGGAATTTAGACCTGCGGCGGAGTCCAAAACAGGTATTTCCCACCAGTAGGACACCGCCCTTAACTGGGACAAGCACCAAGCTCCCGACCGGTGTGGAAGTACAGTGAATGTTAGTGTGTGAGTAAGAGGTGAGGATAAGACAAGAAAGATGCAGGAAAAAACGCGCGCGGTCCGTTTGTTGTACTGTTGTGGGATTCACCTGGTGTTGATAGGTGAAAACACTGGAAACTACCTATCAGAGCTGCCGATCATTTGAATTCTCCTCCAGACAGCGACTGTATTCGACCTGGCAGAGGAGCTCGTGTCGAAAATCCTGCCATCGTCTGGACTCGAACCTAGGACGCCAGAGGCACTGCAATGACACCGGTTGATGCCCCGAGCCAACTCTCGCGATCGACTACCCCCGACGCGATGCGCTTCGTCTTGTCTATTTATATTTTCAGCGATCATTTCTGGTCAGCAGGTTTTTCAAGAAGGCCCGTTTCTACAATTTACGCGTATTTCAACTCTTAGTAAAGGAGTGGGGGGAAAGTATTCTTGGGCTCAAGAACGTGCGAGTATAATATCCGTCATCGTCTGTTGGCAGCATTTTTGTGTCTTTGGAACATCTACACACGGACGTAAATTCGAAACACTGTATTTAGAGGATCGGAACGGGAAACACGTTTGGCGCGATGTTACGTCACTCAGCGAAAAGGTTATTGCAACTAACGTTGTGACACAACAAGGAGAAAAACGTGTACGCAAAAGTGTATTATTCTGCGTAAGCATTACCCAAATTTTGTATATTTGTTGCAGGTTTTTTGTTGGCTTGTGCCCTTTGTTGGTTCCTGCGTATCTGGAATGTCCCATTTTCATGTGCATACCCTTGAGAACAGCACACTTTGTAAGGCGGAATTGTGTTTTGCAGGCGCCCAAGCCTCCCTCGCGAGAAGGGGAGGGGTGAGGAGGGGATTCTCTCCCCCCCGCCTTCGCGGCCACGAAGCTCAGGCTGCGCCCCTGACTTTATTTGGAAACACTGCCCCGATAATTGTGTTTAATGCACGTTTGTTGTCTGCAGGGAATTTAATAATACGTAATATGCGGGAGGTTTGATAAATATCCTGTTGTTGCCATTTATCATGAGCATATACTATTGCTAGTTAATTTCACAGAACGCCCAGCACGGCGTAGAAGGATAATAATTTAATATAAATTTACGATGGTCTAATATTTAATCTTGTATTCATGTTAAGACAACGCAGACATTAATTGAAGCTCTGCTGAGGTTGTCTCGGAATGCTTGATAAATGTTCATATGGAAGTAAAACGGAGAATATTGGAGACTTTTCTTAGTTATATATTTACTTCATTTCTTTCATGCCCAGATTTGTTCAAATATGTTAATTCAGTATCTGTCATTGAGCTTACCAATGAATAGTCGTGGCTAAAATGTTATACTCCCGTTCAAAAGTTCCCATCACCCAATGGCATTGTATGTTACCTACTTACGAGTTATGAACGGCAATTTATTATTGCAATTTCAAAATTATAATCGCCTTAGGAATAACTTGCAGTTTTTGATGGTGCTAATAGTTAAATTTTATTACAGCTACATTTTGGCGCTTTTTTGGTTATATGCACAAAATTGCACGTAGCAGAGTTGCATTAGCACAAATTCTAAATGCAAAAATGCATATCATTGATAATTAGTTCCGAAAATTCTGTCGCAACATCTTTTAAAACTACATTGGATTCTTCCCCGGATTTCTTTAACACTTCCATATTTTTCTCCCCTTTTTTTGAAGAGATTAAAACTTCACAAACAGAATCTAATTTGTGTTCACTTCTACATCTGCAATGGCTCTACTAATCGTTTTGTATACGAATCTTGCGGTGCATGCGAATCAAATATTAAAAGGAGACTATTTTGTGTATTTATGTGAATAAGTTATCATTTAAATTTAATAGAAATAGGTTGTGGATCACATTCATTTGAAAATCGATATTTGCACACTTATGTAAGAACGTAAATGTGAGAAGTCGAACGTTCATTCATTCTCTAGTATCACTCATAGTTTTATTGTCTCCGTATTCACTTCAAGTTTTTCAAGTTTAATAAGTTTCCAATCCAATACTTTTCGTTGGTTGTCACATTTTTTTTGAAATGCGATAATTGTAATCAAAATTGAAATCTTCAGTGCGATTCACTTGGTAATTCAATCGTTCCCTTAAAGATACCAACATCAGTGTTCCCAACGTCGTGAAAGAAAATTATGGCGTATTGAGCAAAATATGTCATTAGGTACTAGAGCTTAATTAATGCAACCTACATAGATCCATTTAGGTGGCGTTGGTTAAATTCCTGGCATTATCACTAAGATCGCAGCGCCAAAACACGAAAAAACACGTTTCTGGAAATTTCTTTGACATTTCTGGTCGGATCCCAAAACAAAGTTTACCAGTTCACCATCAGAAGACCGAGACGCGTCGAACGCCTCATACGTCTCGATTGGTGCACGAGAAGTGGTCTAGCCGCGAGTGGTGGAACTTCATATCCGAATATACGCACACTCGAAGTTTTACTTAAATACTTCATAGAGGAAGTTTTGAGGAATGAACAATGAAATGGAGCTCGTGTCAATGAGTCTATGGACCACTACTGCGCGCCATCTGTCGGTCACTTTTCTACCCTTCCCTATCTCTAATCGGAGTGGAACTACGAGCCCGTGAGCCACAGGCGTCTGTGCATGCGCCTAAATCGGTCTACGCACCTCAGTTGTGTAAATGACTAAGGACGTTGCTGTATGTGCATCAGCATGGGGGTGGGGGACAACATCGAAATGTTAAATGGAAACCCTTATTTGTATCGCATATTCGGATTGTACACCACAAATTATTTGGTGTCTGAAACATTTTTCGATTCTTGACAGATGGCGCTATAATCCTAAAAATACGATTTATCATGATACCCTAAGACAATTATGGAAACGGTCTAATATCTCGAAAAATACATATTGAATCGGAAAACAAAATAACAGGTGTTAAATATTTTTAAAAATCCATACAATGATACTAAACATGACCACCCTGACCCCACCTCCTGGGGGAGCGGGAGGCAACTTCGGAATGTTGTATGGACGCCCCCCATTTTTATTGTCCGGGGGTGGGGTTGGAGGTGATATTTTGTATCTTTGAATAGATTTTTGAAAATTATTATATAAGTATTTTTTCGCTCGCAAATATTTTGCTAAGATATTTGACAGTTGCGAGAAGTCTCAGTCATATGTATATTAAGTGTGATAGGCCAAAGTTGACTGCTGTCAATTCGGTAAGATAATTCGAAAAAATGTCACAGCAAACTTCGGGAAGTTTATCTCTTCACAATGAGTGAATAGTGGAGCGTTTATTAGAGAAGCCCTTTAATCGTCATTCGTATAACGAGAAATTGTTAAAATGAATGAGTTTCATGAAATATATAATGATTATGTATAGTAATGCAGTCAAAGATTAGTTCTAAGGTCAGTGGTAGCACAGGACATGGAAGCAGTATGCGCCACTGCACCTACATTGCCGTTCGTCACTGTCCGTCACCGTCGCCACCGTCCGTCTCCATCCGTCACTATCTGTCGCCGTCCGTCGCCGTCCGTCGCCGTCCGTCGTCATCCGTCGTCATCCGTCGCCGTCCGTCGTCATCCGTCGTCATCCGTCGTCATCCGTCGTCATCCGTCGTCATCCGTCGTCATCCGTCGTCATCCGTCGTCGTCCGTCGTCGTCCGTCGTCGTCCGTCGTCGTCCGTCGTCGTCCGTCGTCGTCCGTCACCGTCCGTCACCGTCCGTCACCGTCCGTCACTGCTAGTCGTTGCCTGTCACTTTCCGTCGCTTCCCTTCGTCCTCCTTCGTCAGCCTCCGTCTCTCTCCGCGGTCACCGTCAACCAATGAACCATCGTCAGCCACTGGCCAAGTCGCCACCCACCACCGTACCAGTCGGTTTCACCACCATCCGCAATCTGTCTCATCACCCTCACCCCCTCGCGGCCGGCCTGTCCGTTGCCACCGCCCCCCGTCCGGGCCTGCTGAAAGCTGCTTCATCTCTCAATTAACTAATACACACGCAATTAATTAGCTAAGATACAGTTTTTCTACAAAATTTCCGAAAATTCTATGAGTCATTCAGTTCCCTTTAATTTTCCGTTGAAATCTGATTTTAGAACTATTGATAGTGTCCAAATTATGAGGTTTCGACGAGGCGGTCCTACGACAACAATAAAGACTGAGAGGAAAGTTTGTTTCTTCACCGAATCTGTTGCATGCAAAGACAATATGCTGAATATAGGGGGTCATAGATGAAATTTATAGTCGGGAAAAACTTAGAGAGTAGCTTTATTGCGTAATTTTGCATAATAATAGGCACTATCGTCAATATCCGGAGACCGGTCGAGAGCCTTAGAGCTTGCCGGGAATTTAGACGCTGCGGCGGATAGTCAAATACAGGTAAATTTCCCACGAGTAGGACACACGCCCCTTTAACTGGGACAAAGCAAACCAAGCTTCCCAGACGCTGGTGTGGAGAGTACAAGAGGTGAATGTTTAAGATGTGTGAGTAAGAGGTGAGGATAAGACAAAAAGATGCAGAATATAGAGAGACGCGCGCGTCGCGTTTTGTTGTTACTTGTTGTGGGGAATTCACCTGGTGTTGATAACGTAGGTTGAAAAAACGACGCTGGTAAAACTACTAATCAGAGCTAGCCAACAGTATGAGGTTGAATTCTATCCAGAAACAGAGACTGTGTGTAATGCGACCTTGCAGAATGTAGCATTCGTGATCGAGAAAATGCCTGTCCATCGAGGTTTCTGAGGAGACTCGAACGCTAAGGAAGCCAGAAGGCACTGCAATGACACAAGTGAAGGGGTTGATGTGCACCGAGGACAAAACATTCTGCGAATCGGAATACCCCGACGCGATTGCGCTTCGTCTTGGTCCTATTTATATTTTTCAGTCGAATCATTTTCTGAGGTCAGAACAGGTTTTTCAAAGAGGCCCGTTCGTAAGGTTCTACATTTACTTGCTCACACGATATTAATCAACTATCATTAGTAAAGGAGTGGGGAGGTAGTTTTCTTGGGAAAAAAAGAACGTGAGCGAGGGTAATAGCGGTCATCTGTCTTGTTGGTCTAGCATTTTTTTGAGTGTCTTTAGGAACATCATAGCACCTGACGGACGATAAAAAAGTGAAACACTGGTATTTGAGGAATTCGAGAACGGGAAACACATTGTTGTAGGAGCGCGATGTTCGTTAAAAGTGAGGTCACTCATGCTGAAAAGGATTATTGGGATCTAACACGGAGGGTTTGTGACTACAACAAGGAGAAAAACGTAGTACGCACAAAACAGTGTATTTATTCTGCGTAAGGATTAAGCGCCTTAACAAAATATTGGATTGATTTGTTTATGGAGTTTTTGTTGGGCTTGTGCTCCTTTCGTTGTTCCTAGCGTAATACTGGAAGTGTCCTCAGAATTTGCATGGTTGCATATCCACTTAGACGATCGAGCACGAGCGCTTTTGTAAGGCGGAATTATGTTTTCGCTCAGGCGCCAAGCCGTACCTCGTGCGAGAAGGGGAGGGTGAGGCGGGATTTCTCTCCCCTCCAAAAATTGAGGTTAAAACCGTGACGGTTAGACGTTGAGGTTAAAGTTAGGAGGTTAAACCGTGAGGGTTACACTGTGAACGGCCTTTCTGCGGTCCATCAGAAAGGCTCAGAGCTAGCGTCGTACATTTGTATTTTTGGGAAACGCACATAGACCAGCGATTAATTGTGAGTGTTAATGCAACGTATCATGTTAAGGGTTGCTAGCGAGTTGAATTTATATGTAAATACGATAATATGGCGCGCACGGTTTGTGTGATAAATAGAGGTTTCTGTTGTATAGCCATTTGTAGATCGAGGAGCATATACTATTTGCTTAAGTTAATTTCACAGAAAGTGAGGATCGCCACAGAACACGTGTGAGGTTAGAAAGGCGTAGAAGGGTGAATAATTAATTAATATTAAATTTACGAGTTGAGTCTGAGGATTATTTAAATTCTTGTATTCAAGTTAAGAACAAAGTGAGGTTAAAAGTGAGGTTAAAAGTGAGGTTAAAGTGAGGTTAAAGTGAGGTAAAAGTGAAGTTAAAGTGAGGTTAAAGAGTGAGGTTAAAAAAAAAGAAGGTAAATAGTGAGGTTAAAAGTGAGGTTAAAGTGAAGGTTAAAAGTGAGGTTTAAAAAGTGAGGTTCAAAGTGAGTGTTAAAAAGTGAGGTTAAACGTGAGGTTAACGTGAAAAGCGAAAAAAGAGGTTAAAAGTGAGGTTAAAGTGAGGTTAAAAGTGAGGGTTAAAGTGAGGTTAAAAGTGAGGTTAAAAGTGAGGTTATAAAAGTGGGTTAAAAGTGAGGGTTAAAAGTGAGGTTAAAAGTGAGAGTTACAAAGTGAGGTTAAACGTGAGCTAAACGTGAAATGAAAAAAGAGGTTAAAAGAACAAGGTTAAAAGTGAGGTTAATAAAAGTGAGGTTTAAACGTGAGGTTTTAAACTGAGGTTAAACGTGAAGTTAAACGTGAAGGTGAAAAGTGAGGTTAAAAGTGAGGTTAAAAGTGAGGTTTTAACTGCTGTGGACCCCGCACGACCGGCTCGTCTCGATCGCATGCACCGTCGGTGCCAGGAGTTGACACGGACAGGGGCATTTAATTTGGAAGGCTCTTGCTGAGGTTATTGGTCAGCGGGGAATGCCTTTGAAATAAATGTTCATTTATGGAAGTTAAACACGGAGAATATGGAGACTTTTCTAGTTATATTTTACTTTCATTTCTTTTCATGCCCAGATTTGTTCAATATGTTAATTCAGTATCTTGTCATTGAGCTTACCAATGAATAGTCGTGGCTAACAATGTATACTCCCGTTCCAAAGTTTCCCATCACCCAATGGCATTGTATTTTTTATCCTACTTACGAGTATGAACGGCATTTATTATTGCAATTTCAGAAATTATAATCGCCTTAGGAATAACTTGCAGTTTCTCTGATGGTGCTAATAGTTAAATTTTATTAAACAGCTACAATTTTGGCGCTTTTTTGGTTATATGGCACAAAATTGCACGTAAAGCAGAGTTGCAATTAGCACAAATTCCTAAATGCAAAAATGCATATCATTGATAATTAGTTCCGAAAATTCTGTCGCAACAATCTTTTTAAAAGCTAACTTTGGATCTTCCCCGGGATTTCTTTACACTTCCATATTTTTCTCCCGGCTTTTTTTTGAAGAGATTAAAAAACTTCACAACACAGAATCTAATATTGTGTTCACTTCTACATCTGCAATGGCTCTACTAGATCGTTTTGTATACGAATCTTGCGGTGCATGCCGAATCAAATATAAAAGGAGACTATTTTGTGTATTTATGTGAATAAGTTATCATTTAAATTTAATAGAAATTAGGGTTGTGGTACATTCATTGTTGAAAAAATCGATATTTTGCACACTTTATCGTATAGCAAGCGTAAAATGTGAGAAGTTCGAAACGTTCATTCCATTCTCTAGTATCCTCATCAGGTTTTATTGCTCCGTATTCACTTCAGTTTTTCAAAAGTTTAATGAAGTTTCCAATCCAATAACTTTTCGTTGTTGTCCACTTTTTTTTTGAAGATGCGATAATTGGTAATCAAGAATTGAAATCTTCAGTGGCGGATTCACTTGGGTAAATTCAATTCGTTTTCCTTAAAGATACCAACATGCAGTATTCCAACGTCGTGAAAGAAAATTATGGCGTAATTTTGAAGCAAAATATGTCATTAATAGGTACTAGAGGCTTAATTAATGACAACCTACATAGATCCATTTAGGTGGCGTTGGTTAAATTTCCTGGCAATTATACCTAAGATCGCATGCGCCAAAACACGAAAAAACGCACGTTCTGGAAATTTCTTTGACATTTGTCTGGTCGGATCCCAAAAACAAAGTTTACAGTATCACACCCACAGAAGACCGAGACGCGTCGAACGCCTCAATACGTCTCGATTTGTGCACGAGAAGTGGTCCTAGCGCGAGTGTGGGAAACTTCATATCCGAATATACGCAACTCGAAGTTTTAACTTAAATACTTCATAGAGGAAGTTTTTGAGGAATGAACAATGAAATGGAGCTCGTGTCAATGAGTCTATGGACCACTACTGCGCGCCATCTTGTCGGTCATTTTCTACCTTCCCCTATCTCTAATCGGAGTGGATACTACGAGCCGTGAGCAACACAGGCGTCTGTGCATGCGCCTAAATCGGTCTATAGCACCTCAGTTGTGTTACATGACTAGGACGTTGCTGTATGTTGCATCAGCATGGGGTGGGGAACTAACATCGAAATGTTAAATGGACGCCTTAATTGTATCGCATATTCGGATTGTACACCACAAATTATTTGGTGTCTGAAACATTTTCGATTCTTGACAGATGGCGCTATAATCCTAAAAATAGATTTATCATTGATACCCTAAGACAATTATGAAACGGTCTAATATCCTCGAAAAATACATTGAATCGGAAAACAAAATAACAGGTGTTCAATATTTTTAAAATCCATACAATGATACTAACATGGACGCACCCTGACCCCCACCTCCTGGGGGACGGGAAGGCAACTTCCGGAATGTTGTATGGACGCCCCTGAATTCATTTATTGTCCGGGGGTGGGTTTGGAGGTGATATTTTGTTCTTTTGAATAAGATTTTTGAAATTATTATATAAGTATTTTTTCGCTCGCAAATATTTTGCTTAAGATATTTGACAAGTTGCGAGGAAGTCCTCAGTCATATGTATATTAAGTGTGTAGGCCAAAGTTGACTGCTGTCAATTCGTAAGATGATTCGAAAAAATGTCACAGCAAACTTCGGGAAGGTTATCCTTCAACATGAGTGATATAGTGGAGCGTTTATTTAGAGAAGCCCTTTAATCGTCATTCGATAACGAGAAATTGTTAAAATGAATGAGTTTTCATGAAATATATCAATGATTATGTATAGTAAGCAGTCAAAGATTAGTTTCTAAGGTCAGTGGGTAGCACAGGAGCATGGAAGCAGTATGCCCAGCTGCACCTACATTGCCGTCGTCAGTGTCCGTCAACCGTCGCCACCGTCCGTTCTCCATCCGTCACTATCTGTCGCCGTCCGTCGCCTCCGTCGCCGTCCCGTCGTCATCGCGTCGTCATCGGCGCCGTCGTCGTCATCCGTCGTCAATCCGTCGTCATCCGTCGTCCATCACGTCGTCATCCGTCGTCATCCGTCGTCATCCGTCGTCATCCGTGTCCATCCGTCGTCATCCGTCGTCATCCGGTCGTCATCCGTCCGTCATCCGTCGTCATCCGTCGTCATCCGTCGTCATTCCGTCGTCATCCGTCGTCATCGTCGTCATCTGGCCGTCGTCAATCCGTTCGTCATCCGTCGTCATCCGGTCCGTCCATCCGTCGTCATCCGTCGTCATCCGTCGTCATCCGTCGTCATCCGTCGTCATCCGTCCGTCATCCGTCAAGTCATCCGTCGTCATCCCGTCGTCATCCGTCGTCATCCGTCGTCATCGTCGTCATCCGTCGTCATCCGTCGTCATCCGTCGTCCATCCGTCGTCATCCGTCGTCAATCCGTCGTCGTCCGTCGTCGTACGTCGTCGTCCGTCGTCGTCCGTCGTCGTCCGTCGTCGTCCCGCGTCGTCGTCGTCGTCCGTCGTCGTCCCGTCGTCGTCCGTCCGTCGTCCGTCGTCGTCCGTCGTCGTCCGTCGTCGTCCGTCGTCGTCCGTCGTCGTCCGTCGTCGTCGTCGTCGTCGTCGTCGTCCGTCGTCGTCCGTCCGTGTCCGTTCGTCGTCCGTCGTCCGGTCCGTCGTCGTCCGTCGTCGTCCGTCCGTCGTCCCGTCACCGTCCGTCACGTCGTCACCGTCCGTCACTGCTAGTCGTTGCCCTGTCACTTTCCGTCGCTTCCCTTCGTCTCCTTCGTCAGCCTCACGTTCTCTCCGCGGTCACCGTCAACGCAATGAACCATCGTCAGCCACTGGCCAAGTCGCCACCCACCACCGTACCCAGTCGTTCACCACCATTTCGCAATCCTGTCTCATCACCCTCACGACCCCTCGCGCGCCGGCCTAGTCCGTTGCACCGCCCTCCGCGTCCGGGCTGCCGCCTACGAGGCCCGCGGCGCCGGCCTCAGTTCCCTCGGCCTCGTGCTGGTTTGCGCCCTCTGCACTCATTAGCCGCACTCGTTAGCCGCCCCCCCCGCGCACTCCCCGCGGCCCCCACCAGGCACTCGCCGCGCCGCAACT
>BOPP01000226.1:572048-583401 GCA_017312745.1 Gryllus bimaculatus | reverse complement strand
CTCCCGCTCGCAGCGGCTCCATCAAACCTTAATAAACTCCAAATATTGCATAACGAATTCTTTGCGCGCCGCGCTCGCCACCCAGCGCCTGATAGCAGCACGCGGCCGCGACAAATTCCGTGGCAGCGATCCAAAGCACGCCCGCAGGGTCAGCGGAGCAGGCGCGCGCAAGATGCTGGCCGTGGTGGGCGCCGGCTCTCCAGCCTTAATGAATAATGCTGCTCCGTACGCTTTTACAGATTATTGATCTTTAAAGCGGGATACAAGCTAAGGGAATGGAAGGATTGATTGTTTGACGTTTCCGGGTTAATAAATTATCACTATTCTGAGTGAATTCGTAGGCTTCAGCGGCCAGAGTCATGTGCGTGATCTGGGCTGTCCGGGTGACGCCGCGTCGAAGGCTGTGTTGCCGACGTTTCGACCATCTTGTCGTGGTCTTCCTCAGGGCGGGTATGCTGGCATCAGAGTTGTGCATGTATTCTTGGGCCATCTGCAACGTGGCATCCGGCGCCAACCAATACGTGGGCGGCGTTTTGCGGTCATTGCGGGTTTTTCCCCTAGCACGTACTAAATCTATGCTGCTCACTTTTCTCCTGACTCGTTTGGTATTGTAGTCCATGTAAGAATATGTGTATGTGTACGTAAAGGTAGAGGAGAGAACAGAAGAGAGGAAGGAAACATCGCGAACAGTCTGTGGACTGCATAAAGACCTGCTCCAGCATTTCCCTGATATTGAGTGGACAAACTAAAGGAAACTACCGATCTGAGCAGCCGAACGGAAGAATTCTTCTCCAGACATTAGAATTCGACCTTGCCTTTAACTAGTGTAAAAAATCACCACCATCGCCTCTTGAACCCTAGTATCTCCCAGCCAGCGGCGCTGCAAATGTGACGGGAATTCTGCCACTGATCAAGTGCATCCGGTCCGATGGAAATTCGATTCTGAATAAATAAGTTGAGTTCACAAACTAAGATCATAAGTATAAAATATATGATGAAGGAGTCTGAAATGAGGTATCATCATGTAATTGTAATTGTTTGGTTAGTTACTTAACTTTTACAAAATCTTATATTACTACAACGATTTCAAAACTCGATGTCGAGATTTGGACGGAAATACAGGTATGGGGGTTCCCGGCAAACGAAACCAATTTTTTCAGTCTCGTCTGTTTTTCTTTATACTTTCTTACATTTTTAGAGGCAGATCTGGGCGAGATTTTCTGTGCAGAAACTGTACGAAAATCTGCACGAACCTGCACTGTACTATACCGGCATTAACAGGTTGTATTAAGGCGGAATTCAGTTATGTGCGACCTTCTGTGTCAGAATCCTCGTTTTGTGCGTCATGGAAACCGGAAAATCCATCCGCGCAGGAGCGCATCCGTGCATCTACCGGCCTGTGAACAACCCTGGAACATTTTTTCCGACGATTATCTCCCAACTTGATTTTTTTTTCCGATCGATGTGGACGAACATGAAGCCCTGTGAGTTGGAATTGAATATTTTGATTTTTTGACATTTTTACACGGTTTCCTAAAACTACAATATTGGATATTTTATCCTTAATGAAATCTGTTTAAGATCAGGTCTTTAAATTAGGTCGTGTCCGTCACCATCCGCCACTGTATGTCACCGTCCGTCGCTGTTATTCGAACATATAACCGGGAGAGATGGCTCAGGGTATCAAATGATGTCACTGCAGTTCTTCTGACCGGGAAGTCATAGGTTCGAGTCTCGACGTTGGTAGGGTTTTCGACACTGGCTTGTCAGCGAGGTCGAATTCATTCGCTGTTTGGAGGAGAATGCTAGACACCGGCTGCTCTGATCGTTAGTTTTCTATAAATTCTCCGATCAACACCAGACGAACGCTGGAGCAGCATCCTAACAATTGGGCCACGGAACGCGCGCGATCTTTCCTATCATCTCCCCTTACACACACAAACACACAGTAACACTCACTACACAAACACAAGCTGGGAGACCGGTCGGGAGTGAAGGACCCCGTCCCGGCTGGGGCGGTGCCACGTTGTTGGGAAATACCTGGTTAGGAAAACCCCGCTACCCGACGTTAGGTCGGCGCTGGATCTCGCCATACAATGTGGGAACGATCACCACCATTTCCCGACAAAAGACGCACTAAATTTACGGGTCTAATGACCTCGGTAGTTAACGTGAACGGAATCACCAAAGCAATTAATCAATCAATAAAACATAAATTGTGTACGCTTAATTTTTAGTGAAATATAGGTAAATTTTAAACAACTATTTTCTCAAAAATGAATCCGATATTTTTGTTAAAATTGTTCCTCGAATACTTATAAGTTATACTTCTAAGTTAAGCCGTTTCGTATAGACATAATTTTATGTTATGACAAAAGGAAATTATCCATTTTTATACGTCTTTTTTTTTTTTGTTCTTGCATTTTCTGTAGTTTTAGACTAATGAGTCTTTTTCAGCATTTTCCGTCATTTTATATAGATTTTAGCTGATTTCATTGATTTTAATGATTCAAATAATATTTACGCGATTCTCGTATAAGACGCGTACACCACAGATTCCTGAGTAGTCCTATTTGATATCATTGCTCAAAATTGTAATGTCAGCCGTTGTTTGTAATCTAAAGGTCCCGTAACCCCCTATCAGCGCCATTGTCATTTCGGTCAATATCGGGATAACTAAACGAATATATTTCCTGGTAAATAACAGTTCAAACCAAAACTTTAGAGCTGAGTTCACTTGAACGAATTGAACAAGCCTCGTTTACATCAGTTTCAAATCCAACACTGTTGTTCATCCGAATTGGTTTTGATCACATTTGTTATGTCATTTTTCTTTGCTTTTTCGTCATTTTAAAAACATTTTAAATGCATTTTATTTTTCATTTTGGCGAATTTATAGGTCATCCAGCCCTACATATTACAATACGAAATGTGAGAATTATCAAACGAGACTTTTAAGCCTCAATTAATAAAACAAGCGAATATTGTAATATAATGTTACCATTTAAATATTGGAGAACGTTAGACGCAATTTGTCAAAATTCAAGTGAACTCTAATCCTTGTTTAAATTTGACTCTTCGTCCAGCGAAAGGTAGTGCTTACGTTGATAGTGCGTATACTATAGGTTTGTTGTAATAGTACTTTCTTACACATATGATTATTCTTCAATTGATGAAGCATGGATATACACTATGTAATCAAAAGTATCCGGACACTTGGCTGAAAGTGACTTACCAGTTCGTGGCGCTCTCCTTGTGTAATGCTGGAATTCAATAGGGTGTTGGCCCACCTTTAGCCTTGTTGACAGCTCTTACCCTCGCAGGCATACTTTTTATCAGGTGCTGGAAGGTTTCTTGGGGAATGGCAGCCCATTCTTTACGGAGTGCTGCACTAAGGAGAGGTATCGATGTAGATCGGTGAGGCCTGGCACGAAGTCGGCATTCCAAAACATCCCAAAACATCACAAAGGTGTTCGATAGGATTCAAGTCTGCACTCTGGGCAGGCCAGTTCATTACAGGGATGTTATTGTCGTGTAATCACTCCGCCATGCCGTGCGATTTGAACAGGTTCACGATCCTGTTGAAAGATGCAATCTCCATCCCCGAATCGCTCTTCAAAAGTGGAAATAAAGGTGTTTAAAGAATGAACGTAGGCCTGTGCCGTGATAGTGCCACACAAAACAACAAGACTCCTTCATGAAAATCACGACCACACCATAACATCATTTTGGACGTGTCCGGATACTTTTGATCACAGTATAATTTTTGTTCCAAGCACCGAGGTGCCACAGCGGAGAGACTTTCCTGTATAATAATATTGCGCAGCCGTCACAAATAGTGCAAAAAAGTATGTGCTGTTGACGCACCACTAGATATTTTTGGTAAATATAGGGCATGATACACTGAATTTTTTGATAGAGATGTCTAGTTTCCAAAAAAAAAATTAAAAAAAATATATATTATTTCTTTATATTTTTATGGACGCGTTTGGGCCTCTTAACTGAAAATCCATCACAGTGGTGGAGTCGCTTGCACGTTGAATGCTGAAGCCTATTAGCTCAAGTTCAAAATTTTTTATTCGAAATAAAAAATTTTACTGGTTGGCAACACTTGCTGTGACATATGTTGGATCAATTAGGTGTTCCTCAAATGTGGAGTGACACGTGCAATCGAGTTCATATATACGAAATGTTGACTCGGGTGCTGCAAATATTTAATTAAATAACCGATAATCAGGTTACGAGAGTGTAGTGCCGTTAGTAGTTTTGTTTTCCTTTTTAACTCATTTTGGCTTTTACAGGCGATACAAAATAAATTGTTAGACTTAAGATCAACAATGAGTAGCATCTGTCCTTATTGCGTGTACTTCTAAGTGTTGTGTTTTTGTTACCTCATGCTTTTAATCCTAAGAGAACCGTTTCCAGCTATGAAATAGCGTTGTGACATTACAATCTACCAGTGGTCCATTTGTCTAGTTTATTTCCATTATACAGCAGATTCAGTTTCTCCATTAAGTACCCTTTAGTAGATTTGAACCTTAACCAACCTACAACTCCATCCTATTTAAATAAAAAATAAAATAACCCTCCGAATAAAACCTGATGAAGTATACGCTTCTTTAATTTCCGCGCCATCGATTCATCGATTTCACACGCACTAAACGTCAACGATTTGGAGGCGCCGACAACAAAAGTGAATTCCGCGCTTTAATCAAACTGTTGCGCCTCGGATGCTATCTGCGCCTCTCTCCCTCCCAACCCCACGCCCGCTCCCCATCGCGGGCCTTTCGGGTCCCCGAATACTCTCTCATGCGGGCGCATGTGAAGTGGGGCGAGAGCGGCGTGGGAGGGCGTGGGAGGGCTGGCGCCGCTTTGAGCCTTTGTCGCGGTGTGAAGCGATCGGTTTTGCGAGCTCCGAACATTCCCCTCCCTCTCTCATCCCGGTGCAGCCCCCAAGAGTTCATGCCAGGGCCCCCACCCCTGGGGTCTGTCCTCCGTTCGCTGTGTGGGGTACCCCAGGGCACTCCAACGATGAGTTCTCGATCCTCGCTCTGTCGTCCTAGAAAACGTTTCTCACGTAAAGCAATTCTGTTTATTGAAGACTTTCCAAAAGTATTAATTTCATTTATTTATTTTATTTAATTCAGTTTATTATCAATGCATTAGAATAAATCTTCTTGTTAAAAGAGAGACCAAAACTGATTCTCTACGTAATTTAATATTATTGCATACAGTATGAATATTCGATTTGACAAGTTGCTTTAATATGAAAATTATGTAATGATAAAATTAATTATGTAAAATAATATAGGCATTATATATGAATTTATCATACAATTTCACTTGTATTCATTTTTAATTATAATAGTCCTTAAATAATATCTCAATTTGTCAATAGAAGCATGACAGTCCCGCAACTACAACCTGAGAATAACAGCGCATGTATACCCCTTTCTGAATTTGCAGGGGGAATGCGAGTGGTGTCATGGGAACTGGCACGGTTTGATATGCGTGGACTATTGAGTAGGTTGAGAAAGATTGATTTGGAGAACGCCTTTTTTACATTTTTTCATTGGCGTTGTCTTCTTTCTTATTCAGGTGCTGTTGTCATGACAAGTAGGTGCTGTGGATTTTATGATAGTTGAAAATAGGATGTTTCATAAAATGAAAACGGTAGAGAAAATTTAATGAAAAATGTCAGTTTTCAATACCGATTTAGAATACATTTACAAGAAAATGTATACATGGACTTTCATTTTCATCTTGTCTGTTATATTATTAATTCCCAACGCTTTCTTTCCTTCTCCTGTAACATGATGCTGAAGTGGCTCCTGTAAACAATCATCTCAAGGGAAGGTTCCGCAGTCCCTCTCGTAGAGTTAAGTGGAAAGTGAGGAAATCCACAAATGACTGAGGTGGTTTCTCTTTTTGGGGTCGAAATGTTTCAAATATGTGAAATTTCCCCTCCAGAGAATGGATAGAAAGTTACAATGTACTGATTCGTACATAAATGCGATCTTTTCGAGCAAACGCCATTAAACATTTACGAGCAAGTCATAAACATCTCCGCATTTTTATCTGATGTTATAAAACACACACCATACCAAATACAAAATCAGTTTCTATGAGTTCTATCGGCGGTAAATAAAAGAAGGAAAAATTGAAGAAAAAAGAACAACATTCCATACTTCCCAATAATGTGAGTCCCATTCAATGTTTTCACATTTCTCTGTTAAACGTATTTTCGGGAAGTATTACCAATAAACTAATAGTGATGTTCTGTAACAAATATAGTGTTCGGTAGCCAACCTAAGCACTTTTGGAATAAGTAATAGATATATACGTATATCACAATAGCATTTCAACATTTTTTAATCTTATTATAGCCTAAGTAAATGCTGAATACATAGCCGAAACATTAGCAATTGAATAGCTATGATTTATTTGATCTGAACTCAGAACTTTTATTGCAGTCAATAAGTCATTTTGGTTTGCAAAGCGTGGATAATTTTTTTTGTTTACTTTGATACTTGTAAGAAAGTAGTAAATTTTAAACGTCAAAATACTTCGGGAAACATTTTGACTGTCAAGAATCTGTCAAGTTTCGAACGTTTTTAATACGGAACATGACGTAATAACGTTTTAAGGGTTGTTTCTAGTTCAAACCTGGTTATGTACAATTCTGAAGGTCAAAGCATTATCTGCAAATTTCCTCTATAAATGATTTTTAAACCAAATTGAACTACATTTTTTAAAAATTTGTATACATTTTTCAACGTAGCCCCCCGTTACTAATGGATTCTCTAATGTGGTACTTTTGGTTCCTAGGATCATTTTAAATAATAGGAATTAAACGCTCGTATTTCTTTAATTCTTACTGCGGTTAAACTCACGTTTGAAAGTTCACACTACTAAAATTGTCTACGAAGTTGGTACTTTGTAGATAATTTTATGACCGTGAAAATTGAGTATTACCATTTTTGCACAAACACCAATCATTAAAAGGTTATTACGAAAAAAATAAAAATTTCCCAATAATTTCGTGATTTGTTTTTTGGCCACCAAATCTTTTCCTGGCGTATTCCGATGTGGAAAACTTACTTATACTTAATATTAGTAATACCAATATAAACAAAATAAAAACAAACGAGCTTCAGTGATCGCTTCCAGGCGATTGCAGGAGCAGCATTCTAGGATACGGATCACGGACTGAGCCCTTTTCTTCCCGTACCTTGCCCTATTTGCCTATCCTTGGAGCTGAGCGATGGGTCGTTCATTTATCCTGGTATGATCCACCCTACCGATCTAGAAGATCCCCGACTGACGTCGGAAATCCCAAAAACGTCGTTCGCGCTTGGTTAGAGGCTAATTGTGGCTCCAAGTGAAGAAACAAAAATGAAAGGTTTTTATTGAATAACACATTAATGAGTACACACACCGGCTTAGGTGTCTCCGGGTATTAATTGATATTACTGCAGTGCCACTTATAGGGAGGTACTAGGGTCGAGTCTAGACGGTGCCAGTGTTTTTGAGGAAAACTAGATAGCTAGGTCGAATGTGGTTGCTGTCCGGAGAAGAATTCTATCGGTCGGATGCTCTGATCGGTAGTTTTCCGTGGTTTCTCCGATCAACACGAGGCGAATGCCGGAGCGGTACTCTAACAAACGAACCACTGACCAGGCACTATCATTCCTTCCCCATCATTGTATCATTTTTCATTATTTGAACTTACACTTGCTTATACTACCCTACCACCCATGGGGGACATAACGTGATCTTAGAGTTTGGCCCGCTGGAGCGGTGCCCCGATAGAGGGAGATATTTGGTTGTGTAAAACCCTGCAAACCAGCGAAGGAAGATTACCGCCACACTCGCGATAAAAATATACTACAATTACAGCACTAATGACCTTTGTAGTTAACGCATCCTTAATCTTAATCAATCAATGAGGGCATATTTCATATCGTGATCCATTTAACAGAAAACGATGCTGATATATAAATTTCATAGAATCTGATTTGAATGTGTCAGTGATAACTCTGCTTCTTTGCTGGTTTCGCGGGCAAACATAAGTCTTTTATGGAACCTTTTTGTTAAAGTAAAACGAATATCGCGAGGTGTAAGCTTTAGAATGTATGCCTTTTTTCAATAAAGTACATTTACGGAAACTCTTGAAACGGCTTACGTAATAAAGCTGTTATGACGTGTTGACGCAGAAAGTCAATGATCCCTGACATTCTGACGGTATAACTGTAAACTCAATTCCGGTTTCTGGGGAACTTCTGTGACTGGAGTTCTCGGCCTTGGAGTTATGAGCGTGAGGCTGAGTTTAATTACCGGCTACATATAACTGTCAGATACCGGGGGCCGTAAAACTCAAGGACAATGAGTGGGGCGCCATTATCAAATTTACGACATTGCGTATAGGTCAAGTCGTTCGGCACTGAGATAATTTTCTGCTTAACTGCCCTAATGTGAATCTGGTTACTTGCCTCGCAGGACGCTGTCTTATCTGAACAACGACACCGACAACTGAACTTGTCTATTAGCCGATGAGCTGAATATTAACAGTTCCTTGAAAACAATTCTCGGCATTTCAAAACGTTTCATTCGTGTTGTACATTTTTCTGAAATCATTTTGGAAAACTTTACATTATTGACGTTTAGCCTATCTCGCAATCCTTAGAATAAACGGCACTTTGAAAAAAATTTCCCACGAAAATAGTGATTTTCCAACAAAAAAAAAGATTTTTCCACGATAAATTAGATTTTTCCACGATAAATTAGATTTTTCCACGATAAATGAGATTTTCTCACGATAAATGAGATTTTCCCACGATAAATGAGATTTTCCCACGATAAATGAGAATTTCCAACGATAAATGAGATTTTCCCACGATAAATGAGATTTTCCCACGATAAATGAGATTTTCCCACGATAAATGAGATTATCCCACGATAAATGAGATTATCCCACGATAAATGAGATTTTCCCACGATAAATGAGATTTTCACACGATAAATGAGATTTTCCCACTATAAATGAGATTTTCCCACGATAAATGAGATTATCCCACGATGAATGAGATTTTCCCACGACAAATGCGATTTTCCCACGACAAATGCGATTTTTCCACAATAAATGATATTTTTCCACGATAAATGATATTTCCCCACTAAGGTCGATTTTCCCACGATAAGGTCGATTTTCCCACTATTAGGTCGATTTTCGACGATAAGTCGATTTTCACACGATAAGGTCGATTTTCCGTCAATGACGTCTATTTTCCCTCGAAAACGTCGATATTCCGTCGTTAAGGTCGATTTTCCTTTGATAAGTTCGATTTTCCATCGATAAGGTCGATTTTCCTTTTAATAAGATCGATTTTCCTTTTAATAAGGTCGATTTTCCGTCGATAAGGTCGATGTTCCTTTGATAAGGTCGATTTTCCTTTGCTAAGGTCGATTTTCCTTTGTTAAGGTCGATTTTCCTTTGATAAGGTCGAATTTCCGTCGATAAGATCTTTTTTCTTTGATAAGGTTAATTTTCCTTTGATAAGGTCGACTTTCCGTCGATAAGGAGTTTTTTCCTTTGCTGAGGTCGATTTTCCGTCGATAAGGTCGATTTTCCGTCGATAAGGTTGATTTTCCCGTGATAAGGTCGATTTTCCATTGATAAGGTCGGTTTTCTGTCGATAAGGTCGATTTTCCGTCAATAAGGTCGATTTTCCTTTGATAAGTTTGAGTTTCCTTTGATAAGATTGAGTTTCCTCTGATAAGGTTGATTTTCCGTGGATAAGGTGGATTTTCCGTCGATAAGGTTGATTTTTCTTTGATAAGGTCGATCTTCCGTCGATAAGGTCGACATTCCGTCAATAAAGTCGATTTTCCATTTATATGGTCGATTTCCCGTCGATAAGGTTGAGTTTCCTTTGATAACGTCGATTTTCGGTCGATTAGTTCGATTTTCCGTCGATAAGGTAGATTTTCCGTCAATAAGGTCGATTTCATAAGGTCGATTTTTCTTTGATAAGGTCGATTTTCCGTCGATAAGGTCTTTTTCCTTTGATAAGGTCAATTTTCCGTCGATAAGGTCGATTTTCCGTCAAAGAGGTCGATTTTCCGTCGATAAGGTCGATTTTGCTTTGATAATGTCGATTTTCCGTCGATACGTTCGATTTTCTTTTGATAAGGTCGACATTCCGTCGATAAGGCCTTTTTTCCTTTTGATGAGGTCGATTTTCCGTCGATAAGGTCAATTTTCCTCTGATAAGGTCGATTTTCAGTCGATAAGATCTTTTTTCTTTGATAAGGTTAATTTTCCTTCGATAAGGTCGACTTTCCGTCGATAAGGAGATTTTTCCTTTGATGGGGTCGATTTTCCGTCGATAAGGTCGATTTTCCTTTGATAAGGTCGATTTTCCGTCGATATGATCTTTTTCCTTTGATAAGGTTAATTTTCCTTTGATAAGGTCGACTTTCCGTCGATAAGGAGTTTTTTCCTTTGATAAGGTCGATTTTCCGTCGATAAGGTTGATTTTTCCTTGATAAGGTCGATCTTCCGTCGATAAGGTCGATTTTCCGTCAATAAAGTCGATTTCCCTTTGATAAGGTTGATTTTCCATTTATATGGTCAAATTCCCGTCGATAAGGTTGATTTTCCTTTGATAAGGTTGATTTTCGGTCGATAAGTTCGATTTTCTGTCGATAAGGTCGATTTTCCGTCGATAAGGTCAATTTTCCGTCAATAAGGTCGATTTTCTAATAAATAGGTCGATTTTCTTTTGGGAAGGTCGATTTTCCTTCGATAAGGTCTTTTTTCATATGATGAGGTCGAACCGTCGATAAGGTCGATTTTCCTTTGATAATCTCGATTTTCCGTCGATAAGGTCGATTTTCCGTCGATAAGGTTGATTTTCCCGTGATGAGGTCGATTTTCCTATGATAAGGTCGATTTTCCTGTGATGAGGTCGATTTTCCCTCAATAAAATCGATTTCCCTTTGATAAGGTTGATTTTCCATTTATAGAGTCGATTTCCCGTCGATAAGGTTGATTTTTCTTTGATAAGGTCGATTTTCGGTCGATAAGTTCGATTTTCCGTCGATAAGGTCAATTTTCCGTCAATAAGGTCAATTTTCCGTCAATAAGGTCGATTTTCCTTTGATAAGGTCGATTTTTCTTTGATAAGGTCGATTTTCCGTCAATAAGGTTGATATCCCTTTGATAAGGTTGAATTTCCGTTGATAAAGGTGATTTTCCTGTGATAAGATCGATTTTCCGTCGATAAGGTCGATTTTCCGTCGATAAGGTCGATTTTCCGTCATTAAGGTCGATTTTCCTGTGATAAGATTG
>BOPP01000226.1:542378-557534 GCA_017312745.1 Gryllus bimaculatus | reverse complement strand
GCCGTAAGGTCGATTTTTCCTTTGATTAAGGTCGATTTTCGGCCAGAAGGTCGATTTTCCCGTCGATAGTCGATTTCTCCTCGATAAGGTTCGATTTTCCGCCGAGAAGGTCGATTGCTCTTCGAGTAAAGTCGATTTTCCTTTGATAAAAGGTATCTTTTTCTTTGATAAGGTCGGGATTTTCCTTTGATACGGTCATTTTCCTATTGATTAAGGTCGATTTTCCTTTGATACGTCGATTTTCTTGGTGATACATCGATTTTCCGTCGATCAAGGTCGATTTTCCTTTTGATAGGTCAATATTCCGTTGATAAAGTCGACTTTCCGCGATAAAGTCGATTTTCCTTTGATAAGGTCGATTTGCTTTGGATAAGGTCGATTTTCCGTCGATAGGTCGATTTTCCTTTTTTTTTTGTTTTTTTTTTACATCAATAAGGATGATTTTTGTCAACCAAGGTCCATTTTCAATTGATAAGGTCGATTTTCCTCTGGTAAGGTCTTTTTTCCATTGACCAAAGTTGATTTTCCGTCGATAAGGTCGAATTTTTCGTCGATTAAGACTTTTCTTTGCTGAGGTCGATTTTCCGTCGATAAAGATCGGATTTCCCGTCGATAAGGTTGATTCCTCTTGATAAATTCGACTTTCCGTGAATAAGGTCGATTTTTCCATCAATAAGGTCGATTTTTCGTCAATAAGGTCCATTTTCTTTGATAAGGTTGATTTTCCCGTGATAACGTCGATTTTCCCATTGATAAGGCGATTTCATTGATAAGGTCAATTTTCCGCCGAAAAGGTCGATTTCCGTCGATAAAGTCGATTTTATTTTGATTAAGGTCGATATTCCGTTGATAAGGTCGATTTTCCCTTGATAAGGTCAATTTTCCTTTGATAAGGGGCCGAAATTTTCCGCCGAAGGTCGATTTCATTTACTAAAGTCGATTTTCCTTGATAAGTTTAATTTTCCCTTGATAAGGTAGATTTTCCGTCGATAAGGTATTTTTTCGCGTCGATAAGGTATTTTTTCCTTTGATAAGGTCGATTTTCTTGATACGGTCGATTTCCTTTGAAGGCGTTTTTTCCGTCGATAAGGTCGATTTTCCTTCGATAAGGTCGATTTTCCGTCAATAAGGTCGATTTTCTCGTCAATAAGAACGACGTTTCGTCGATAAGTTCGATTTTCCTTGATAAGGTGGAATTTTTCTTTGATAAGGTGGATTTTACTTTGATAGGTCATTTTACTTGAAAGGTCGTATTTACTTAGATAAGGTCGATTTTTTGAGAAGGGCGATTTTCCTTTGATAAGGTCGATTTTCCGTCGATAAAGTCGATTTCGTCGATAAGGTCGATTTTCCTTTTGATAAGGTCGAATTCCGTTGATAAGTCGATTTTCCTTTGATAAGGTCGATTCTCCCTCGATGAGGTCGATTTCGCCGATAGGTCGAGTTTTCCTTAGTAAAGTCGATTTTCCTTTGATAAGGTATCTTTTCCTTTGATAAGGTCGATTTTTCTTTGATACGTCGATTTTGCTTGATAAGATCGATTTTCCGTCGATAAGGTCGATTTTCCTTTTGATAAGGTCAATATTCCGTTGATAAAGTCGAGTTTCCGTCGATAAGGTCGATTTCCTTTGACAAGGTCGATTTTTCTTTGATAAGGTCGATTTTGCTTTGATAAGGACGAGTTTCCGTCCGATTAATGTCGATTTCTTTGCTGTGGTCGATTTTCCGTCGATAAGGTCGATTTCCTTTGATAACGTCACATTCCGTCGATAAGGTCGATTTTTTATAAATAAGGTCGATTTTCGTCAATAAGCGTCCATTTTTCTTTGATAGGTGAATTTCCGGTGATAAGGTCTATTTTCCATTGATAAGGTCGATTTTTCCGCCGAAAAGGTCGATTTTCCGCGATAAGGGCGATTTATTTTTGATAAGGTCGATATTCCGTTTTAAGGTCGATTTTCCTTTGATAAGGTCGATTTTCGTCGAAAAGGTCGATTTTCGCCGATAAGGTCGATTTTCATTTACTAAAGTCGATTTTTCCTTGATAAGGTTTAATTTTCCCTCATAAGGTAGATTTTCCGCGATAAGGTATTTTCCTTTGATAAGGACGATTTTCCTTTGATATGGTCGATTTTCCTTGATAAGTCGATATTCCTCGATAAGGTCGATTTTCCTTTGATAATGTCCGATTTTTCCTCGCATAAGGTCGATTTCGTCGATAAGGTCGATTTTCCGTCGATAAGGTCGATTTCCTTTGATAAGGTCGATTTTCCGTCAATAAGGAGTTTTTTTTTCTTTGATGAGGTCATTTTCCGTCGATAAGTCGATTTTCTCTGTCGATAAGGTCGATTTTTCCGTCGAGAAACAGTTTTTCCTTTGAGTCGATTTTCTTTGATAAGGTCGATTTTCCGTCAATAAGGTCGATTTTCCTGTGATAAGGTTATTTTCCTTTGATAAGGGCGATCTTTCGTCGATAAGGTCGATTTTCGTGCGATAAGCGTTCATTTTCGCCATAAGTCGATTTCTTTGATAAGGTCGATTTCCGGCCGATAAGGTCGATTTTCCTTTGATAAGGTCGATTTTCGGCCGAGAAAGGTCGATTTTCCGTCGATAAGGTCGTTTTTCCGTCTATAAGGTTTATTTTAGGTCGATATGTGGATTTTCTCGAAAGGTCGATTTTTCGTCGATAAGGTCGATTTTACTTCTTAAGGTCGATTTTCCTTTGATAAGTCGATAAGGTCGATTTTCCGTTTTCATGGTTCGATTTTCTTTCAAGTCGATTTTCCTCTATAGGGTCGATTTTCCGTCGATAATGTCGATTTTCCGCATGTTAAGGTCGATTTTCCGTCGAGAAAGTTGAGTTTTCGTCGATAAGTCGATAAATGCGATTTTCCATAGATTAATGCGATTTCCCACCATAAATGAGATTTTCTATCATAAATGCCATTTCCCTACAATAAATGCCATTTTCCCAATGATAAATGAGATTTTCCAAGATAAATGAGATTTTCTTAAGATTAAATGAGATTTTACCACGGTAAGTGAGATTTTCCCACGATAAATGCGATTTTCCACGGAAAAAATTGAGATTTTCCTACGATAAATGCGTTTTTCAGGATAAATGCGTTTTTTTCACGATAAATGCGTTTCTCTCACGATAAATGCGATTTTCCTCATACGATAAATGCGATTTCCCACGATAAATGAATTTTCCTACGATTTAATGCCGATTTTCCCACCATGAAATGCGATTTTCCCATGATAAATGCCATTTTTCCTACAATAAATGCCATTTTCCAATGATAAATGAGATTTTCCCAAGATAAAATGAGATTTTTCTTAAGATAAATGAGATTCTCCACGGTAAGTAAGATTTTCCCACGATAAATGCGATTTTCCCACGATAAATGTGATTTTTCCCCGATAAATGATAAATTTTTCTACGATAAATGGATTTTTTCACAAAAACACAGACTAAATATAAGCATTTTCTACGATCACACAATGTGTAAACTGCTGTTTTCCTCCACGGATAAATGCGATTTTCCCCATGATGAATCGATTTTCCCACGATAAATGCGATTTTCCCACGATAAATGCGATTTCCCACGATAATGCGATTTTCCCACGATAAATGCGACTTCCCACAATTAATAAGATTTTTTTAACGATAAATGAGATTTTTTAACGATAACAATGAGAAATTTTAACAGTTTCATACACCGAAAATATGTGTATCACAAATATGTTTTATCTTCTTTTCACGATTAATGAGATTAGTTTATTAGGCGAGCAGATCACTTTTAGGATAAAATTAGATAAAAATCAGGAGGCAACTTTCATAATCTCGTTGGGAATTTTAAAAAATTGTTACGATTTCTTTCAAAACTATGTCAGTTATCCCATGCCACCATTAGTATTGGAAAAAGTCGCCCGTTCTGTTGCTGTTTTTGAATGTTTCATTCGGCGTTTTGTCAGTTGTGCTCTGACTAGCCTTGATAGATCTTTCAAGTCTGTCGCTGAAAATTAACTAATATAAATGAGTAGTATTTAGTGGCCAACACTTATTACTTTGATTATTGTTATGATTATGTTTGATTAATTTTTTGATATTTTATTATTAACACAAATGATGTTTCACTTTCCAAAGAAAAAATGTAACTGTAATGTAAAATCATAATTCTTGAAAATATATATTTGTCTATTGCGTAAAAATACGGGATTTTAACCTTATTTTCTGTATCAAAATAGACTATTCAAATGGCATTGTGTTGAATAAGGTGTTGGCATCCCAGCAAGGAATATCTGCCCAGAATAATGTCCAGAAGCTCGCAACATTACAAAAAAACCTGAGAGTTTATTTACAAACTGAATCGTTTCACGAGCTTGGAAGTCAACTTTAAGAGATACTTTGGCCTCCCAGTCCAAGAGTCACGCCGCACTGATGCATGGGCTCAGAGGACGAACTGGGATTAAATCGATAGAGGACCTGTCATTGCCGGATTATCTAGTCGTTAGAGTATCATGAATTATAGGTGACCCGTTTAAAATCAACCCCTGGACCACATTAGTTCCCAGAGGTGACTAGCGTTTACGCAGAGGCCAAATCCGAACGCAAAATCCCAACCTGAATCTAACTTAACTGATTAATGCTGCAAATTTGGAACTGTATTTGTATAAATATTAATGAAATCGTTTGAATGATTATGTTGGTGCTAATTGAGCTCATGACTCTTTAATTTACGAACATGAAAAATGGGAAATGCATGCCTGCATTGCAGAGACACACTACTCATTTTAATGGAATATCTAGTCTTTCACGGGTATATTCATCTTTAAAACGGTGCATTGTATTTTTATGTCATATTTTTACAGTCCGTGGCTTAGTTGCATGTCCTGTCGAAATAGGTCAGTCCGACGTCCTGGTCGAGTCTGTACATCATTGGGATGTTCAGAAGGCTTTCATATGCCCCTTTCTCTTCTCGTCCATTCTCTTGCTCTCCAATTCACCTTTTCGGCTTGTGCTTAACTCGCCGATGGTGTTTTATCGAGCATGCATATCATCCAAGCACGTCCTGATGACTGCGAGGACGTATATTGATAAACCTACAGCCATGCTACACTATATGGCCTTGTACGCTCTTGCCTTGCGGGCTGGAGCTGAATTCACTGCGAACAATCGGTATATGGCCACCGGCACTCATTAGTACACACCACTTCGTGTGTGACTGCAGAATGAAAGCGCATGATCCTCCTCTAATTCCCTTGACTCTCTGATGAAGTTATCCCTTCTTCTCAAACCAAGCTCTCTAAAAAGTTTTTCGGAAGAGATATTCATGTGCACAAAATACACCAAAAGATGAATGGATACTCGCCCTCAACGCCTGATCCCATTTGACTGTCTTTCTCTACATAAAATAATCCCGGTTCGATATTGTAATCTGACCGTCCGTAGTATAAACACCCCCTTACATTGTCCCGCAATTCAACTCCTCCTTAGATCCGCCCTTCAATTCGAGGACATGCACGTGGTACTTCCATTCATCTCACCGTTAAACATATTCCACCCGGACGGAAATAAGAAAATAAGGAAAAAATGGCATGGTTTTAAAAACTGTACCTTCTCTAAACGTCATTAGCATAATTAGTGACTAAAAACAGTTTAAGCAGCGTTATAGCTTATTTTGCGAAGTGTTCTTGGGCGTGGTTCTTCTGAATCTGGTAGATCGTAGAGTTCCTGTGTAACGAGGACAGGAAAGAATGAAGGAGGAAGGATGCCATTCAATGACCAAATGAGAGTCGTAAGCACAGGAGGGCGAATGGCTAAATTGACCTCGTCACCTCGCACTCCCTAATGTTCACTATCCTGCACAATTGAGGTTGCTTTTGATTTTCGATCTATCTCGGGAAACTATTTGTACTAATTGGAGTTTGCTTTGCACCAATCAATTTCTTTTTAGTGTGGTTTTATTCTAATACAGAATTTTAGATAGCAGAGCTGAAATCTTAAATTTTCAAAATTTGGCCGTAAGGGGGGGTCGTTTCGACTTTGCACAATTAGGTGGCTTTTGCTGTTCTTGTCTATCTCGTGAACACTTTCTCAATTGATGAGCGTCTTGCTTTGCTACGCACACTCAATTAGTGTATTCGTGTTTTCAATTTTGAGTTTTCAGCGTTTCGTAGCTCAGTACAGAACTATTATGTGATCGTAATGAAGTTACTGCCTAAAATAAAAATTTGCTATAATTCATTGCATTTATTTATGTCATGGCGTTATGAGTGTTTATGAGATCGATCTTAGAATGTATTACTTATTTGCAAATGATAGCAGAGCTGATATTAGTTACAGTATGTTTTCGAGAGTACATAATCGTGCAAGCCTAGGATGAGAGAGTGATTTCGTTGATCTAGGGATTCATGTCTTAGCTACGCACAATATAGATCAATTGTCTGGTTTAGAATTTGATGCTAGCTTATTTGTCTAATCTCTGTGATGAACAGTCTATCTACGAATAGTGAAGACGAATAGGCACGTAGTGACCCATCTGAACACGTGTAATATTTGCTTCGCTAAAGATGCTATAAAGTTCAACTTAATGTGAAGAATATTGGTAACGTTCTGCTGTTGATTGTAGAACACATTAGTAACTAAGAGTTATATAGCGGCGGTGACACTATCACAGTCTTATATCACGTGAAGCTGCTCTATCATCGAGAGTTATCACTCATATTGTCAGAGTGCCTATCTGTGAAGTTTCTAGGATCGTTGCTATCTCTCACTACTCTATATGGTGCAAGCACTATGTATAGATTCTGGTTATTGAGTGTTTTATAGTCTAGCGAGCAGCTCTAGAGAAACAAGAATATTATGCAATACCTGATCACTCAGTGCTATGGAACAGATAGAAGATTAGCATGTCTATACACTCACAATCGTCCCCGTAATTTTAGACTACGTCAATATGGATGTATGGGTGAGGCGCGTATACGAGTCATGTTAAGTTTACTGTAGTCAACACACATTAGGATGGCTATATTTGGATTGTTAAGTAGTTTTCACTGAGTGATCGTCGCTCTTTAACTATTGTTGCGTGTCATCATCTGGATTGTTTGCTGTGTGTTCGTTTATATACCAATACTCCGCACAACTCTGAACTGCCAAACTGTCTCATCCTCTGTTATAGCCATTCTTTTACCTTACTTCCTAGTGATGCAGCGAACTAGTCACCTGCTGAGTGAGTGACTGCAGTAGTTCCTCTTGCGAGACACTGACAGAACGTATTACACGATACATTGCTCTAATCCTTCTAGAGAATATTCACACGCTGTGTCATCACTCAATATACCGAGTCTCCAGTGAGAGTCAGCGAGCATCTCTGAGTTATCCCACCTGCCTCGCTCCGTCTCAACGTCCTGCTCTATATATGATGTACATTACTGTGTGTAGTCGACTAACCATACTCTAGCAATCAATCTATTGAAGTGTCAGACTGATATGTGTTTCCCGTGTTGACGTCACATCTCTTCATGCAAACCAATGCAGGTCGAGAGTCTCGTCTTTCAATGATCGCGTGCCATGCACACTTCATCGTAGTCCTCTACACGACGACATCATCAAGCTGCGTGGCCCTACTATGTACGTGCACGTTGGACAAATCAAATTATATACACTATCTCATACTCCAGCACTCAATTTCGTGCCCGGACATGTCCTTGCCCAACTGCACTCGTCCTCTAAGCTATACACGCTATCTTCTTTACTTTGCAGATAAGTCCATGTAGTTGCCTATAATTCGATACATGATCTCCCGTCGTCCTCGCGACATCACTCGTCCGCGCGCGTATCACAGCGTGCGTCATTCGTCTGATATCGTGACTGAGCACCTGTGTCGTCTTCCCGTCGCTTTCTTACCCTGCTACTCTGGCACGGCCGTCCCGTGCTTCCTGCTCTACACATGTCTCCGTCTCTGACCGCCTCACTCGATTCGCGAGCTAATCTCTAAGCGCGCGTCAGGTACTCCGGCCCTGATCTAGGAGCAGCCGCTAGCACATGCCAATCCAGGCCTACGATATCTCTCCTCATACGACATCTGTTCTACCTCAGCTGACGCTCGGTCTGGCAGGACGGACCTCTAGTGCTCTCTCACGGATGCAGTCTTCCAAGCGTTTGCAAGTCTCCACCACTGTGTACGTCCAGAGCGCCGTCTCTATCTCGCTCTCCGTACATAGAACTGTTCTTCTTACTTCTACGCGTCAGTGCGTCTCAGCCTCCTTTGGTGCTGCATGTGTCGGCGATGGTAACTCTCTGCCCTCTACCGAGCTCGCCTACTGTCTGTACTCTATTGTACTCTGTCGCTCGGTCTCAGCTCACTCCTCATGAGTCAACTATACTAAATATTTACGGACCTCAGTTCTCACTTCGTGTCACGAGCACGTGATCTCCTAGATCTATACACGTCACGATATGTATCTTCCGTTGCAACCTGTCTACACGTGGGGCCCGTTCCTACCTCTCTCTAGACTAGTCTATCCAGACACTCATCAGATCCCTTCTCTTTACACACTCGTAGATATCATGTTTGTCTCGCCACGAATTCTCCACGCGTGACGAGCGCTCATCTGTGCGGTCTCGATCGACGTCTCGTGGTCTTCTCCGTGCCAGCTCACCTGGCCGAATAACACACACTCTCTTGTATCTGAATTGCGCTTCATCCCGAGTCTTCTAGCACGACGCAGATCTCTGGTAGCCAGCGTGCACTCCGACGTGACACTCACCGGTCTCTCTGGAAGTCATACCTGACCTTCCACACTCTCGTGACATCATCATACTCATCATTACTTTGGCTATCGTGGCGCACATGTCGTGTTGCGATCTCTCCATATCTCACCAGTGATACTCATCTATCATCAGCGAGTCTGCGCAGTATCTCATTACTACTATCATCGTGTCTCTCACGAGTCTACTCTGCCACCGTTCACCGGATCATACCCGTCTCACACTGGTGCTCCAGTCCACTGTTTCCCGGCACACAGTCTCCGTGATCTCGTCAACTGTCTGTATCCTACGACGTCTCGTCACGCCTCACGATACACTCACAATCTTATCGAGTGCTCGCGATTCTGCGCACGATCAGTGCCGCTGGATAATCTCGGCCCGTTACTTTCTGCGAAGTCTTTCCTCGCCAGCGTTCATACACGGGCGCGCGTCTCCGTTCTCGGTCTCCGGCTGCGTCTCCGCGCCCGTCTTCCGGGCCCGTCTTCCTGCCGTCTCCGGCTCGTCTCCGGCCGTCTCCGGCCGGTCTCCGGCCCGTCTCCGGGCCGTCTCCGGCCCGGTCTCCGGCCCCGTCTCCGGCCCGTCTCCGGGCCCGCCCGGGCCCGTCTCCGGCCCGTCTCCGGCCGTTCTCCGCCCGTCCGGCCCGTCTCCGGCCCGTCTCCGGCCCGTCTCCGCCCGTCTCGCGGCCCGTCTTCCGGCCCGTTCTCCGGCCCGTCTCCGGCCCCGTCTCCGGCCGTCTCCGGCCCGTCTCCGGCCGTCCCGGCCGTCTCCGGCCCGTCTCCGCCCGTCTCCGGCCCGTCTTCCGCGCCGGCCCTCCGGCCCGTCTCCGCCCGCGTATCCCCCGCTCCGCTTCACATCCGCTCCGCTCACCTCCGCTCCGCTTCACCTCCGCGTCCGCTTCACCTCCGCTTCCGCGTTCACCTCCGCTCCGCTTCACCTCCGCTCCGCTTCACCTCCGCTCCGCTTCACCTGCCGCTCCGCTTCACCTTCCCGCTCCGCTTCACCTCCGCTCCGCTTCACCTCCGCTCCGCTTCACTCCCGCTCGCTCACCTCCGCTCCGTTCACTCCGCTCCCGCTTCACCTCCGCTCCCCTTCACCTCCGCTCCGCTTAACCTCCGCTCCGCTTGACCTCCGCTCCGCTTTACCTCCGCTCCGCTTTACCTCCGCTCCGCTTTACCTCCGCTCCGCTTTACCTCCGCTCCACCTTCACATCCGCATCGCCTCCGCATCTGCACCGCCGCTGGCGCCTCCTCACCTGCTACATCCCCTCACCGCTTTTGCATCTTCTAAATTACCCTACTCTTCCCCTGCCCGAATTCCCCTGTACGACCGTCCCTTTTCTCATCCCTCACACACCTCACGAATCTCATTTCTACCACCCAAGCGTCGCGGCCGCGTCATAGACACATTTCCAATCATTTCGATTGTAGTACTGCGGCCTTCCTCAGAACGTAATGCCCCTTGATCATTAATTAACATGCGCTTACTTCGTTAGAGTTCGACGCAAATTCGTTTCAGAAATTTTCGTTCTTTCTTCCATAGTCGCGAGTAAGCGCCTCCTTCTGCCGGAACCAGCTCGCTCCTTCCTGGCATTACGCTTCTCGTTCGCAGAAGGGCCGCGGAGGAGCCAGTGATTGCGAACGCAGCCACGACCCTTATGTATACTCCGATTGAAATCTAGTGACCTTTCAAGATCGCGAGCTGGAAAGCGAGGTGGACATTGTCATCAAATCGGGAGTTTAGTTGCGACTCAAATTTTCGGTACTGAAGCTCTCCGTTGGATGACTTTGTCGCCCTCTCCTTCCGGCTCGTGACTCCGAAAGGACACCACATTTAAATAGGAGCATTAAGGCCCATTCACAATGCAAACATAAACATAAGCCTGGCATTAACACAAAAGATAGGACTACGTCCATAAACGGACTCATTCAAATGCGTTCGCATTAGCATATCACGTAAGACGATGACTTAAGAACTTGCAATCTTCAATCTTCTCTGCTTATGCTTAAGTAAGACATAAGAAATTAACCAATGACAGTGCGTTTACTCAAAATCGAAAATCGAGAGAGGAGTGAAGTCGACAGACGAACTAACGCCATTATGGGCTATTGACAGTCGATACCACGAAATCGATTCTCACATCCAACCAATTGTGAACTACAATATCTTACAGCCAATAGAAACTCTTATTTTGCTTGCGTTTATGTTAGACATCGTGAATACATCAATCTATCACTTATGTTAATGTTTACGTCCATGCGTTAAGCTTATGTTTACGTTTGCATTGTGAATGGGCCTTTACTCTATTGCGGTCGTGAGCTGCGAGCCCCACTCCGCGAGCACGAAGCTTGGACAGACCGGCTCCGAACTCTAGGCGCCTTCAAACTGGCGGCCGCCATGATGTTCTGACGTAATGGAAGGGTTTATGTGTTCCCGCGTGACTTACGCCGTCGGCGCCCATTCCCTCAAGGCGGTGGCTTTCGCTGCCGCGACGCGTGCGGGGAGGGCTCGCTCCCCAGCTGCGGGAATTGCCGCTCTGTCGACTCACAGGCGCGTACCAACTCTTGCGAATAACTAGCGTGAGGTTGGAGCTTCATCTTTAAAACTTATAACGTATTAGAGTTTCACAAATTGTTAACAAACAAATGTTCATAGAACGTTTATTCGCACTCTTTCCTTTCTTTTTGCGCACAGTAATGTCCTTTTGAAGAAATTTTAATTAGGTTTCTTTGCAGAGACAAAAGTCGTACAAACGCACACTCTTGAAAGAGCCCATTGACACAAAATTAATGACGAACGTCAACCGCGAACATTCAAATATACGCGTTAAGAATGCCCTCATTCCCGCGCATTCGGTCTTCCCTTCCGTTCTCCAATATCACGGTGCCGGGTGTCGATTGGTGGACGGCGGTAGGTAAAGAGAAAATACGCGAAGGGTGTTTCAACCTTTTCTGATGGTATCGGCGCACCAAAAAGTAAAACAATTAAAACATTCGTTAGCTTTGAGTTTAATAAAAGGTATTTATTTTCATTGATATGTTATTGCTTGTCGTTGCCTTCGATACAGAGCTCGATCTAAACTGCATTGCGTACCTGAATCGAGGAGACCGTGGTTATGAGGGAAATACGAAAAGAGTTTATTCCCTCTTAGGAGGGAAATTGGGAGAGGGAATTATGGGAGGGAAATATACAGAGACAAACAGAATGAAGTTATCATCTAGTTAATTGCTAGATTTAGATTTAGTTATAGATTTATTTTGTGAGGAAAACAGTAAAAACTGTATAACAAATAATAATAATAATAATAATAATAATAATAATAATAATAATAATAAATCTGAATAATTAAAATTAGGTAAAAATAAAATATTGTACGATCTACTATCATTAACTGCTTCTAATGATCTCCGAGGGCTTTTTCTCGCCACTCGATCATTAGGTCCTTTATAACAAGCTTAGTGCATACATATCAACTTCTTTTTAAATTTTGCAAGTAAACATTTCGTTCTGTTTTCTAAAAGTTCTTCACACAACAGCCGTGATGAAGTGTGAAATTCTTTATCTTTGGCGGCGAAATAAACAGTTCCGCTTTTGATAAAACCTTTCTTCCACAAAATGCCATGATTTTAGATGTGTCACTTCTTTAGTGTACTGAAGATCTGATGTTACGCCAGACCTTAGAATAATTTATTGCAAAATGCAATATATGAATATATATTGAATGAATTAATGTGTATTTGTAGCAATAGTACTTTCATAATCAGTAGCGTAGCGTGACATCAAACAAACAGCATCACAACCCGACGATTTGGTAATGAAAATTCTCGAATATTTCAGTCTTTAAACGCTACAAAAATTGATCGTTCAGTTAGACTACGCAAATCATACAGTATTTTAGAAAGCTGATTTTTAGCCTAACAAGAATACTTAAATGCAAAGACGAATTAATGCACTCACGTGGTCAAATACATGAATCAATTAATAATTCAGAAAATACTTATTAAATGTTATTCCTAAAGAAAACTCAATTTTGGCGTTTGGACACGTGTTGAAAAATGACATCCCGTGGGATATTTTTCCTTACGCTCGTTTATTTTTTAAACCACAAATACGTGACATACGTAATGAATGAGAAAATTACTGTGGTAAAAAGAAAATTGTCAAATATTTTGAGGAATTACATTGGAGCATGAAGTACTTATACAAATAAATATTTCAGGAAGTTCCATATTTGTTCATCCTCTTGAAGAATGATATTTTATTTCATTTCCTCTTTTAGGGATTGTGTGAAAAAGTAGTTAAAAATTACATTGACACCGTCGTATTAACTATGGTTCCGTTTACAATGGAAAAGCAAAAGAAAATTATCAAAAATAGTTTAGTATTCGATTTAAGCTCAGAAGTTAATTCCAATTTTAAACAAATATTTACGTACTAATGCTTCTGTCACATTAAAATATTTGCTTAGTTATCAAGGAGTACATAAAATATTTCCGTGCGTTCAGTTGAATGTCAATGCTCAAATCGAGATTTACTGGTAACACATTTTCGTTTGGAACGTCAAATTCAAAGCATTAAGATATTTATGATCCGCAAAAAATATATAATAGCTTTATGCAGAAAAGAAGGCTGTCCGGGGACGGTAAAATATGTGTCGCAAACTGCGAACTTGAAAAAGTTCGAAATTGATGGGCGAGCGTAGGCCCCCGTAGCGGAAGTTGGCGTCCCGTGTTGTGACAGGCCTAAAGTGGGTTACCTGCGCGCAAAAAATTAACTTCCTTGCACCGGCAGCTTTCTCTGAGTGCGTCAGCGATAAATCACGGAGCGATCCGCTCAGTGCCAAGGTCGCCGGCCTGTGCACCCCCGCTCCTCAGCTCCAGCTTTGTGGCGCTTATCTCCGCGGGCGGCACGCTGGGAGGCCCTCAATTGGATAATCGACGCGCTGACGATTTGTCCCCACTGTCGGCCAGTAAATCAACCTCCATTGCGGCGATGCTCTCCGCGCGCCCTGGTATTCATCAACGTCAGCCGCGAGAGCCGCTGTTGCCCCGCCCCTCCGCCCTCCCACGGCCCATCGCGACTCGTCTCTCTCTCTCTCACTCACCCCTCCCCTCCCACCGCTCATGTCCCTCCCCTCCGTCACGACCCCCGTCCCGCTCACACCCCTCCCCTCGCCCGTCCCGCAAACCGCCCCTACTTCTGCCCGTCCCGCGATCCACACCCCAGCCCGTCCCGTCCCTTTCCGTCCCGCGCCGCCACGCCACTCTCCTGTCCCCCGCTCGTGTCGCGGTGCGGCCACAACGCTGCGATCTTGTATGCAGTATTGTCCGCACTCCACCTCATTTGCCAGCGGTTGCGTGCGTGCGACCTACTGTACATTGCGCTTCCGCTTTCACTGGCGCAATTTGTGCCCTCTCTTGCAACTTCGGGTACTCTGCGTTACACAGCCTTATAGTTTCTTGTTCTGCGTGTCACTCATATTCAGCTCTCCCCTTCATTGCATCGGATTTTTCTTTTCATTATATACATGGTATATTACCAAATCCATATGTGATATTATGAGTTACTTAGACCGCTAAATCACTCATTTTCTATTCTTTGATTTGTGAAATCGCTGAAATTCTTGTGTTGGATACACTAAATCATCGATTATTTCTTTTTTAAACCAAATTTCAGAACTGTGAAAATATAGTATAGAAAAATCCATCTTTCGACCTGGTATTGTTTTGTTTTTTAAAAGCAATAATACATATTAAAAAAATAAAAAAAATAAACGGGTTATATCTGCTATCTAATAAAAGATTCAGAATAGACCATTTTACCAGAATCAATTTCAACTTCATTAATCTCAGAACATGGTTTTTGGACATAATGGGTTTCTCTTGTATACCGTGTAAGTATTTTTTCCTCTTTCGTATATTTTTTCGTTATTATCGTCAGTAATTTTTATTTTAGGATGCCATTTTGTTTATATTCTTTCCCATTTCTCTTTTTAGATACCCCTTTTTCGTATCATCTATCTTCTTTTTCAAATTTTACCACTTTACACTATCTTCCCAAAATTTCCTTGTTCCTTGTTATCTACTTTCCTCACTTATCAAATGATTTTTCTTTCATCCTCTTGTCCTTCCAGACTTCCATATCGTAACCTTTTTTCTCATCCCTCTTCTCAATGAGTTTATCATGTTTATCATCACCAGTTGGGTCGTTAGCCGTCCCGCCGTCCTTCTCCGGTACCTTTATTTCGTGTTTTCGATCCATTCCGTTCTGTTTCATGGACTGAGCATTCGCTGGCGTGGTGGTGACGCGACCGCTTCGACTCTCACTCTGCCGCCGCCCCCGCCCCCGTGGTGCGTCGCTCTGCCCCTCCCCTCCGCTCCCCT
>BOPP01000226.1:494477-520217 GCA_017312745.1 Gryllus bimaculatus | reverse complement strand
AATGAAGTTATCTGCGAACTGGGCGGAGACAATTCCAAACGCGAGCCTGTTTTAAGAAGACCATGGCAATAAACCATGCCGCCATTTGTCGAGTGGGAAGTTGCAGGATTATTCATCCGCTTTCCAACCCACAGGAAACACTGCGGCCTGCACCCAGGAAGTAAGGGGCTGCGAGGAGTCGGGAGGGAGACGAGGAAAGCGGAAGAGGGCGGAAATGAAGGGGGGAAGGTCCGGAAGGAAATGTGTAGAGAAGCGGGGATGAAATGGTGGAGAAAAGTCTAAGGAGCTGAGTGGAGAAAGCGACGATATGGAAAGCGAGATAGGTGGGATTCGGTAATCCGGTACCACCATTTTAGAGAAGATTTCAAAGAAACGTAATTTTTACAAATTAACAATTTTAATGACCCGGTGAGTAGCCACTACAGATGGGGGTTATCTTCACACACGAGGTGGGGCAGTGGATGCTAGATAACAGGGCACACCAGCTAAATTTATTCATTGGGCGCCAAGCGTGCATCTTACCTGCTATCCAACTCCGGCATTGAACGTTCCAGGGGAGGGCGCTGAGTCGAAGGATTGCATTATTGACTATCTAATACTCCACATTTTTTCTTATATTTTTTGTATATAGGAATGAACGGTAAATAAAATGGGAATGATCTAATTTTTGGCAAACTCTCTGTATTTTCAAAAATTGCAAAAAAATGAATCCAAAATATATTTATTATAAATTTTCTCTTAAATGATTTCTTTTTAATTAATTTATATTTAAATAAGGTCATGTACATTTTAAAAAAACGTACTTTCCGCGAAATTTGTACTTGACATTAATACAATTTTTAAATACATCTTAAAAACAACTCAACATTTTTTCTTCAATTTTTTCCATGAATAGAGAGATGAAAGTTTGCTTTAAAATGGCAGGATCTCATTTTCAGTACACTATATTTTTCGAAAATTGCAACAAAAAATTAACAATGTAAAACTACAATATTGATGATAGAGATTTTTTCTAATTATTAACTCTGTTCCTTAAAACTAGATTTTAAAATAATATAAATGAAAGTCTCTGAATTTATATAAGTTGCACAGACAAAATTTCAACCATGTTTAAAAGTCGAAGGATTGCATTATTGACTATCTAATACAATAATACACAGAGATGGAATTTTGTAAAGTGCAACCCGTCTAAGTGGTGGCAACACCTTTTTTGAAAATAGAAGAATCTTTGAATATAATTTGAACTTGATTTCTATTTAGCAGTCTCCAGTCCAGACTTATTGTTTAATTTAATGGATATGGATAAATCCACAATGATGATGATGATGATGATGACGATGATAACAGTGGCTTTGATACCTCACTTTGATGGTATTGTACGCTCTCTGGTCGTTACCGTTCAGTTCGGCTAAGGGGCTGAAGAGGGGCTGAAGAGACCTCGCACACGGTTGGAAGGATCTCGCGGTCCCATTGTACGCGCCAGGGATGTCGGCAACGGACCGCAACCATTCTCCAAGCGCCGTCCCGAAGTCGATGCCGTCACACGACACCTCACCGGCATTTCGAGCCGATAAAACGGACTGCACACCCTTTTAAGTGCTTTCGGGTGTCGATCTGAGTAATCCGTCACACGGAATTAATTCCGATGGTAAGTGATGGATGGTCACATTGCTTACGCTGGCAGGTATTGGCCAGTCGAACTTCGGTGAATTATTGTCAGTCATTAGTTGTTTACGTGTCGTCTGATGATGTCTGTCTCTCACTGATGCCGTCAAATCAAGTCTGCAATATTGCAACTGCGTTCTGCTGTCAAGTCTCTTTAAAACCGAGTTCTAATATTTCTGTTTACCACTAAGTTCTGAGTTCGAGGGCGTTTCGCTAGCTCCTCTGTTGCTCTATATCTTCCTTATTCCCACCCCATTAGGAAACGTCTGTGCTCTGTCACGTTCCTGCTGCTTAGCTTTTGATTGGTTTGTTCATCAGGCTTCTGGAACCTTCTACCCGCCTGATTCGTCGATTGGATCTTTGTAATCCCCCCCTTGAATGTATGTACTTGGAGCGTCAACCTGTGAACGGGCTCAGGCCTACCGGTGACGTCCCTGCCTCGCTGCCATGAGTTAAGGGTGTACGTGTGTGGTTAGCACGTAGAAATACCCACTCCTTATTCCGGTCTTCTCAACCTAAGAAATGAATTTTCGCATCACCTCACAGGAACCTATACTGAGACATTGCAAGGAAAACGCACACTACAATCTTGCCTCTTCGTGAATCGAACACGGAGCCGCGTAGCGGAAAGCGAGCACGCTGACCAACAGCTTGCCACGAGGACCAATCCCTCCCCTTAGCAACCTAATTTTCTGTCTTTAATTGGTCACCCTTGTGCGATCGCGGGTTCGTGGTAATGTCGCGAGGTGGCAAGCGGCCCGCTGTCAGCCGCCTCCATGATGTTTTATGGTGCTTAGGGATTAGCTGGTAAAATGCTATCGAGTTGCTCAACAAATCGTTCCGGTGATCAGTCCAACAACTCCCGAAAACAAGTGATGAGGCGGGATGGTGTGAGGGTTTCTCCCACCACCCCGATCTTCGATGGGCGACGCGCGAAGTGAGCCACTGGGACAAGAATTTTGTGGGGGACGAAGACTTGAGTGGGGGCCTACGAAGCCTTTTGTGGGAGACAGAGGACACGTGGCCGTGTCAAATTGCATGGAGTGGAGCTCTGTACGAAGTGGGATTACTTGGCATGAGAGATCTTTCGCGGCATGCAGGAGTCGATGAGACGCATGGCATAATATATTCGTTGTTTTCTTGAAATTACATCCATCTGAGGTGGCTCAGGGCATCAACTGATGTCACTGCAGTGCCTCTGGCCGAGAGGTCCTAAGGTTTGAGTCTCGATGGTGACTGGATTTTTACACTAGCTACATGGCTATGTCGAGTTAAGCCGCTGACTGAAGAAAAGTTATACTTGCCGGTTGCTCTGAACGGTTGTTTCCTGTGGTTTCTTGGATCAATAGCAGACGAAAGACGGAGCACTATTCGAAAGAACGGGCCACGGACAGCGCGCGATCTTTCCTTACTCTTTCTTGCTCTATTGTCACCCCTTACTTATACACACATCCATGCACTACTCATCTGTACATGTGGACAGACCAGTCGGAAGCTTAAAGCTCCGGCAGGAGTGGTGCCTTGCCGGTGAAAATCCGTGCAAGGGAAAATCCCATAAGCCGACATGTAGGTCGGCGCTGTATCTCGCCATCCAGCTGGGGAAAACACTGCCGCCTCCGGAGATATAAGGTGGCGGTGTTCCAATTTGGCGCGAATTTTAATTTTTTAAATTGATGAAATTAGTTTTAATTTTTTAACTATCGTCCACATTGTTTAAAAATCCACATTGTTAAAAAGTTATGTTATTGAATGTTATAAGGCAGAGTATAAGGGAAAAATTGAAACAGTACTCTAACGTTATCACATCGTAAATCAACTTAAAAAATTTAATTTTTTTCTATTTGAATTTCGTGTCAAAATTGGTTGACAGAAATTCTTCCCCATTCAACTATTTCCCCCGTCCCTGCAATTTTTTCAGCATCACACATGCAATAGAAGCTGAGAAAAAAACGACATGAAAAATACGTTTCTCGTATCTTCGCAACAGATTACCCAATGAGGTTGATATTTTGGGAATTATAGCATATTGTATTATCTTTTATATGAGTTTCGCGATTATTGATTTGGTCTGCGGGCACTTTTCACCACCTTATTCGGCTATAGCCTTTCGGACAATGGGCCATTTACTGCCATGTTGAGTACGGTTGTGTATCGTGCTGGCGAGAAAAATGCAAGAAAATTCAGACCTTCGTGGTATGATTTACACAAATGACTAACATGTAGTGAAGTTAGAGCTAAGCTTTTCTGTGCAGTTTTTCTACTATGAATTTTTCCTGGAATGATAACGTTCTCCTCTGTTTTTCATCTTTTCTACGTGCTCAAAAATGACAAGATTTGAAAAATATTGAAACAAAAGTTGTTGTGAATTGTGTAAACCTGAAATAGATTCAGAAACCCGCGCCTGCTTCTTCTTACTTACCATTACCCCTTCGTCAGTCTCGAATTTACACAACCTCCACCAATTCCTCTTTAGTTTCCAAATACACAGATGCTCTTCCTCATTTCATCATACGCAAATAATCTAACATCTCGCTTTCAACAGTCTTTCTCTTCAATTGTATCCTTCCCCATCCCTCAATCTTTCTTCCTTACTCCCCCAACTGCAGCTAACTCGTTTCTTGCATCCCTCACCCAGTGGCAGCTCGAGAACAAATGTTCTGAGTAGGCAAAACAGATTACTGAACAGCGGCTGATCACGGAAAGAGGTCATGGAGGCCATGCTTAACATCAATACACTTTTTTGTATCAATTTATTATACATGAAGCTACATTTACTGAAAGAGAGAGAAAGGATAGAGAGAGAAAGGATAGAGAGAGAAAGGATAGAGAGAGAAGGGATAGAGAGAGAAGGGATAGAGAGAGAAGGGATAGAGAGAGAAGGGATAGAGAGACGTATAGAGTGAGAAGGAAAGAGAGAGGAGGAAAGAAAGAGAGAGACGAGTATTAGGAGTGTTTCTGAGAATTGTAGGATGAGAGGCGTGCAAGAAACAGACACGGAAACCTGGGTGGGTGGGATCCGGTGTTTTATTTTCATCTTCCCGGGAAATCTTAAGTCTCCTCGCGAGCCACACGCAGCGCTCCCTTACACCGCCCAGGGGCGATCAGTCTCCGCTGAATGAGGCCACGCGGCGAAACAAGTGGGTGATATCCGGCAGCGCCTCCTTGGCGCAGGGATAGCCCAACCTAGCGCAGCGGCTCGCTCTTTCCTGAGCCGGGTTTTTTTATTAACTTGTCTGACAGCTGCTAAATAAAATAAATTCGCTCACAAATGACCAACCTGAATTTGGATATTGTATGGATGTATGGATGTACTAAACGTGACAGCCCGTGAACGGGCTCAGGCCTACCGGCGACGTCCTCGTGGCTAAAGGTTAAGAGGGTATGTGTGGTGAGCACGTACACCTCCCCACTCCGTATTTCGGTCTTCTCAACCTAAGAAGTGAATTTTCTCGTCGTCACACAGCAACATTTACTGGGACATTGCAAGGAAAACGCACTCTATATTCTTGCCTCACCGGGAATCGAACCCGGGGCCGCGTAATGGAAAGCGAGCACACTGGCCAACAGCTAGCCACGAGACCGAATTTGGATGTTAGAAAGAAAATTCTGAAAAGTTACATCTGATGTGCACTATTTTACGGATGTAAAGTATGGACACTTTTGCAAACGGGCAGGAATCGTTTAGAAACTTGTGAAGTGCGGTTGTGGCGAAAAATGTAGGTTTCCTGGGCAGAACAAATTATAATAATGTAATTTAGAAAAGGTGAAGGAGAACAGATCCCCACTAAAACTCTTTGGAACAAGAAAGCAAAATTCTTTGGACACATTTTCAGACATAACCATTCTTAAGTACAATTTCGGACTGTCACATAGTTCGAACCAATGGCGTCCCCTGGTCAGTAAACATGGGGATGCAGTCATTATATTACAAGTTGAACGTAAAATTCCATATATTTAATGTGTGCGTCTGAGGTATTTTAGAAGTTAAGTTTGCAAATTAGCTAGTTTCTAGAGGCGTCTACTATACTCTGAGGTATTTTAGAAGTTAAGTTTGCAAATTAGCTAGTTTCTGAATCGTACTTGGAGATCACTAATTTCTCATTTGCTTGCACTAACTTACATAAACAAAGCAAGAAAACTAGAAAATTAACTATAAAAAATACATACTTAATTTTTAAACTCGAGATATATTCGCCGCTATTTTATTGAAAATACAGCGGTCCCTTGAATTGAGTGCTTGACCGAAAATCGCCCAACAATACATTTTGTTTTTAATCTCACACCCGCAAATCAAATGATCACTTTCGTATATCTCACCACTAAAATGACGCACACAGTTCTTCATTTTTGTGGTGATATTTAGTGGTTGATCATTGTCCATCACTAATTACCTTAAGTTTTTCGAAATAGGAGAAAGAAAAAAAAGAATTTGAAGAATCTTGTCTATAGCACAATGAAACGTTTCACTACTGTTCCTTGTCACAAGTCACTTATTCACTGCCACAAATGAACAGTATGAGCTCGCCATGTGCGTCCTTTCACACAGACAAATCTTTTACTCTTTCACGTAACAATTTCCAATTCACGATTTGCTTTAACATATCACTAGTTAGACAAAGTAGTCTATTTAACGCACATTAAGTACGAAACAGCATTTACTCTACCACTCACGACACACAAGACGAACGAAATAACATCGCGCGCACTGTTTGGACTTCACGGACCGTCACGGACTGTCCGTACTTTTCTATTTTCTTATATAAATGGAGTGCCCTCGTTTAGTCAGGCCTCTACAACCCACATCGAGTAGCTGAGCTGTTCTTAATTAGGTTGAAATAGGCATAGTTGGCAGACTTGCATGAGTTGTGGAGAACGACAGTCTGCCCCCCGCTCCCCGCTTCGGAGACCACAATCGTTGCACGTGACGTCCGGGATCCGGCAGGCCCGCTGCCGAATAATGACTGCATCACAGGACGGGGTATGTGAGGTTCTTGGCGGAGGATACACAATAGCCAATGAGAACTCAGAAGCCTGTGATGTGAGAGGCAACGTCTCATCTCCGGCAGTCAAAACCACACAGCTTGCACACAAGAGCATGGCCGTGGGTTCAATGACATCGCCAACGAAGGGAAGTATTTCAAGGGATGTTTCTAGTTCCGCCACAATCATCGAGGCCGATTGGACAGCGCACGTAAATGGTGAGACGGAATAGAGAAATAAAGATACTTAGGGAAGAAAGTAAAATACTTTACTGAAAATATTTTGAAGTGATGGACGACTAGGGGATGTAACACTCGCATCGCTATATTGATCCTACGCCACTGGTTCGAACTAATGGCACAACAAATGGCACAGACTTTCCCGTATTTAGTTTTCTATTCTCTTTGTTCTCGGCTAGTTATTCGGACTAGCCATATACTCTTGCCATCTGCCATCTATCTCCGCCCAAACCACGTTGTTTTGAAATTTTCCTAATTGTAGAACGGAAATATTTTAAGAATATTAAAGAACAGTAAAACCTTATCCTAAATGATAATTTTACTTGAAAAATTTGGAGTCATTTTTTTTAAAAAAACTGGCGTCTAAGCACTATGTAAATTCGAAATTTGAATCTCTTTTTCACAGAAATATTTTGAGTTTTCCTTCATTAGAAAACATTTGAAGCACTTTAACTCATCAATGCAATAGTGTTTACAAATTGCTAAAAATGTGCATAATAACGGCGTGAAAGATCTTAAAAATAATTACATTTGTGTAATTTTTGAGAAAACAAAAACGTACCCGAAAATAAATCTTACGTCGTATTAAAGAGTGAATTAGAACTCTCCGTTCGTAAAGTTTAATGAGATAGGGTAGTGCATGCAAGTGTGTGTGCAAGTAGGAGATGATAAGACAAGGTTGAGGAAGGAAAGATCGCACGCGGCTAATGGCACGTATGTTAAGGTACTGCTCCGGCAGTCGCCTGGTGTTGATTGGATAAACCACGGAAAATTACCGATCAGATCCAGCCGCAAGAGTTTCCTCCGGACAGCGGATAGATTCGCCCTATCGAGCTAGTGTCCGAGCTCCTGCCATCGGAAGACTGTAGTTTATATTACACTGTATCGAATATTCGTTTTATAAAAATTTGTAGAAACGCTTATTGTTATATTCATGCCTAATTCAACTTGTTTGTGTTGTGAAAGACTGAGAGTGGAAATTTCGGAGCTCAGGAAAACGTGCGCAAATTCTCCACAGACCTCACGTTTTTAACTGTTTTTGGCGTAATATGAGTACAAGTAAGGGTCAAGTGTTAAGTCCATGATACTAGTCTTGGTCTTCAGTGAGCAGTATTCGAGCAAAACTTATCATATTCTTTTTTTACTTAAATGCAATATCAAAATTCCACCTCACAATGTTGAATATCACAACTGTATTAGTTTTTAAACTAATTAAAAATAGAAAAACGTTATATTGTATTGTATCAACAAAATTGCATCAGTTAATGTTTAAAAATAACCTTTTATTCTACTTTTATCAACCGTTTTATATTTCAATTTTATTGGTAACGAAATGCAATTAGCTTATGTCACAAATGTGTATTCCAGCCTTTTTTCGTAACAAACCCTCTGTCGAAGCTTACTGCTACTCGTAACTAAGAATTATTTCTACGCTTTGTTTTACATCGATACCTGTTTCTTCTTGTTTCATTCCAAATTTTAACATATTTTATATTATGTGACTTAGTATAGGTATGTATTAGTGTGCACCAATCCAATATTATTTAATATTGGATCGGTTTACATTCAAACGATTTCATTCCAATATCTATAACAATAATAATATAAATTATTATTATTATTTATAATAATATAAATTATTATTGTTATAGATATTGGAATGGAACAATAACAATAATAATATAAATTATTATTGTTATTGTTATTGTTATTGTTGTAATTGTTATTGTTATTGTTATTGATATTGTTATTGTTATTGTTATTGTTATTGTTATTGTTATTGTTATGTTGTTTGTTGTTGTAACGATTTGTTTCGGAATAGCCATCAGGGCCCCGCGATTCGTGCATCTCCCCGCGGGCTCAATTTTATTATCGGTGCAGCGTAGGTAGGAGCACGTTACTTTTCTATAGGGGGAATGCAGCATTTAAAATGCCTGAATCTTCCATTGCTTAAAACGCTATCGTGCAATCAGTTTGAATTTGTAGGTGTCGCACAGTATGGTACACAGTCCAACAGACGTCACCGGTCTTGGTGAGTGTTCCGTCCACTTGGAGCAATGTGTTTGAAAACTTTGAGGGCGATGCAGATCGACTACACACCGTGTCGAGTCTTTCAGTATGCGATCTTGTTTAGAATTGATGATCAGAGACGATATTATAAATGTTTATTTGATTTATTATCAAAATTTTTAACTGTCCAACTGTGTCATTTAGACTATGGCGCCGGACAGCGGAGAACGAAATTCATCCTGAACCTACACGAGGTTGACGCATTTTACAAATTTTCTCTTACATCATGACAAGTTTTAAGTCAAAGTTTATGCGGTTATCAAAAATATATTTTTGATATTAAATTCTTCCAGATTTTCTTTCTTTCTAAAGTTCCTGGTGACGCCCTCCTCACTGACTGATGACAATGAGAAAATGAGATCCTGCGTGTACCTTCCATATGTTTAATCTTTATTATTTATTATTATATTAGTATTATTTATTATTATTATGATTATTATTATATTTATTATTATTATTGGTCATTTGTTATTATTGTTGATTATTATATTATGTTATTATTTTGTTTATTATTGTTATTATTATTATTATTATTATTATTGTTATTATTATTATTAAACGTAACATTTCTACTTGTTAAATTTGTAGCAAGATACTAGTGTTTACGTGAACACAATTAGCTGTTAGGAAACATTGCCTTGAAACTCTAGCGCACTATTTACAAAACTCACATTCATTGCTAATATTAACCTTGCTGTAGGATAAGCAATGTTTTAATCAATTCGCCCGAATACAATACAACGCTTGTTTTCACTGAGCGTTTCAGAAAGTGGGGTGTAATGTCTGGAAAATTTTTCCGCAAATAAAGTGTAAATTTAATGCGGATGAATAAAAACCAACTTCATTTATTCCCCAATGCAATGTTTGTGCGTATGAATAGTTTTCGGTGTGACATTTGTTCGTATTATTTTTAGTTGGCTGTAGTTGAAGAAATGCACTTCTGAATAACGCTAGCAAGAAGTGGAATCAATAGAAAAATATTATACAAATTTCATATTTCTGGACCCTAGTTTTTTCAGACTATCAATTTCAGTCCGTGATTGCCATATGTGTTTAAAAATATTTTAGCTTGCACAGATGAGACCGATCTTGAGTCACCTACGATATCGACCCGGTCCGAAAACATACACACTCTCTTACTTGTCCATTCCTTGAACAGACCTAACGCTGGAATCCCTCACTGAAACACCGACATTGCGACTTTTGTCGCACCTATGCCATGCGTCTGCCTACATAGCAGCCCCGTCGGTCATGTCTTTCTTTTTTGCTTATTTTCTTCCATTTTTCTTCCTTCCTGTTACTAATTTTATTTTTCCTTCTTTTTCTTCACTCCTCGGTGACTCGGCTAATAGTAGATGTGCGCATGCATGGGTTGCAGCGGTCTCGTGAAGAGCCAGAAGAAGGAGGAACTGACGAGACTCGCCTATGAATGAATAAGCCGAACATTGTTGATTGACTGCTGTGTTACTAGAAGTTCTAAAGAGGCGTAATCACTGATCACTGAGCAAGACAAATTACAATATAATCTCTATGATATCAAAAGATATTTCATTGCACCTCTATAAAAAAAGGACGGGATTCTGCGCATTCTGATTGCCTGCGAAAAATCGGGTTAATTTTCTAAGATCACTGACATAAAGACGTTGCTGAAGACAAAGCTGTCCTTTCCACTGCAAACATGAAAGTACGCTCCACGACATAGTGCGTAAATTATATCAAAGTAAACCATATCCTTCGCGTCCAGTAACGTGATCCGGCACTCATGACCCTAGTATAAGTAATACTTGCTGATGTTCGCAATGGATGGTCCGGGTCTGACTTACCTCCATTAGTAACAATTGCAAGCCTTTTTAACAATGTATAACTTTGGTAGGACCATAGTTAAAAAGCCAGGGTTCATATCTTCGAGGTCGAATTTTGGTGTTTGCCAATCCCGCCAATTGATTTTTGTGCAACGACCGTATGTCTCCGCGGTAAAAGAATGTATCGACGACAAGAAAAAACGACTATCCATCCAGGCTCAAATATGAAAATAAGACCTATTCACGTTGTTTTCTATTACATTGGACAGAAACCGGGTAACATGTGTGTAATCTTGAAAAAAACTATTATAGAACACATTTAAATGAAGAAAATGAATCATACAAGAAAATACACTTATCCTCTTCAACATGTAGGGGAGAAGCTACTTCTCGATATTTTGTTACTGGATTGTGTCGTATGGATTTCGTTTTGTATTCAATAAATTACCATAATTACAATTGTTTGGTATTTGTATTAAATAATTTGACCAAAAGTTTTAATGTAACAAGATACCAAATGGATCCAATAGAAAATTAAAGAAGAGGAATATGACATATACTGGTATCTACAATGTATTTAACTTTTCAATGACATGACTGATTCCTTCATGTGTTCGTAAAAGTAGAGGCAAATTGGTTGAGTTTCATAATAGTAATACAAGCCCATCAACCTTTATGTCATTGTAACCATATTGTAGCACATGTTTTCCCTCGGGAAAACGGCGGTGATGCTTCCCACTCTGAATGCGAGATCCTGTGCGACCTACTTGTCGCGATAGCGGGGTTTCCCTCAAACAGTATCGGCCTACCAGCGGGGCACCGCCCTATCGGACAATGTAAAGCTCGTCGACGGTCTCCCGGCATGTGTGGTACTGTCTAGTACAGGCTAAGTGTGTTTTTATGTATGTAGGCATAGGCAAAGAGGGAAGGAAAAATCGCGCGGGTCCATGGGCCCATGTATCAAAACACGTATGTGCGAATACTGCTCCGGCATTCTGCCTGTGTTGAGTTGGAAGAAACCACGGACAACTACCGACAAAATAGAGCAGCCGTTCTTCTAGGATTCTCCTCCAGTAGCGAATGAATTCGACCTATTCGGAAAACAGTGTCGTAAAATCCGCCCACCGCCGGGACTTGAACCGCGGACCTCTTCGGTCAGAGACACTGCTGTGACATCAATTGATACCTGAGCCACCTCTCTCGGTATGTAGAGTTTAAGTTTCAATAGTTTATTTACTGAGGTAACCATTGGGCGGTAGTCTTCTTCATTTTGAAGGAGATTTTGGAAGAAGCAGAAAAAAGTTTGGCCCTTAAACAAGAGGGAAAGATTCGAAAAGTGCAATAATGGAAAACGTCATTTGTGAGCAAACAGAAACATTAACAGTGGAAATTGTGAAACGAAACGGAAGGAAAAAGGAGTTAGGGTAACAAAATAAAAAATAGGCAAAGAGCAGAAAGGGAGGTGAAGAAAATGAAAAAGAAGAGCAGGAAAATAACGGAGTGAATGAGTGCAAAATATTCCAGAAACAAGGAGAAACCAGGAAACGAGGAAGGAAAAACGAAAAACAGTACGGGAAATTAAATGAAAAGACGTACGACAAAAAAGGAAGGCAATGATGCGAGAAGAGATGGAGAAGCTGTGGACAAGTGGAATGGAGAAGCCAGAAAGGCGAATTAAGGAGTCATGCGAAAAAAGAAGGGAGATGAAACGAGAAAAGCGCGGGAGGCAGAGAGCCAATTATAGTTAAATGGATGAGAAATGAGAGAGGAGAGAGAAAAAAAAATGAGAGAATGTGAAGGAAGAGACGAAAAGAAAGAACGTTTTTCCCATTGCTCGTTTAATCGGTCCTTAATAAGGAAAAACTACTCGCATCGTGGAGCAGCTTGGCAGAGCACGTTTCAAAAGGCGCAGAATCCCTGGGCTCTGTTGGAGAGCGTATGTGAACCGAGAGTTATGTGTACACGCGTGGAAGAGCCATAATGTGTACCGCTCGCCTTGGTGAAACTCTGTAATTAAAGTTATGCGCGCGGGCCAGGCGTCATGAACGGCCCAAAATTACTTCTCAACACGCGCATATGTATTGCTCATGCGATACCAAAAGTTGTATCCCACATGTACTGGTTTATCACTTAAAACATACCGTCAGCGTTGACTTTTTCTATCATTTTTTTTCTCCTGTAATAAAATGTTAATAATGTGTTATACGCCTCAATGTAAACGCGTTATCGCGTTAAATATGTGAGAGGAAACACTCAACTCGTTAGATTATACTGCAAATAACTAAATGTACTATTGTATGCTCGATCGCGATGTAAAGTGTATAGTGTTGAGAGTAAAACACCATATGTGATTACCACTGTTTAAATGTTGACATTACTATTGTGTGACTGTAACAATAGAAAAAAACATAAAGAGTAAAATAGTGCATGATAAATCAGAGAAATTTGCTTCCTAATTTATTATTGCGTGAAAAGCTGAGATGCGTTATATTGGTTAAAAAACAAAATATTCCTTAAAGAAAACTAAATCCGAATATTATTTCGAAACACGGTCATTTTCAAAATGTTAATTGTTGTTATGAACATTTAATTATATGTCGATTCTCACCATTTTTGTTCCGAAAAAGGACTTCATCTCATCAAACATTTAGATACATCTTGAAATAGTATGTTTACGAAGAAGTTAAAAATGTCAAAATCATTGTTATATCATTTAAATGATATTAATAAAAATTGTTTTTCTATGTTCTGCTGATAGACAATGGATTTGGCAACTCTTTCAGCAAGAACGCTAGTGAACCCTTTCCAGAAAACCATGATTGAGTGATGATGATCCGAGTGCCTGTTCTTTAACTGTAGAACCTAGAAGATTTCACTTTCAGTCCGTTAACATTCCTATGGTCATTAATTGGAGTGTTGGTGAAGTAGTGATTACCTTTTTTTTATTTGATAAATAAATAGGATATTGTCAGGTATCAATATTTTTATTTAATTCAACTAATCAAGACACACGCTCGAAAATTCGCAGAACTTTGTTTTTCGGCCCAGAAGCTGCAAGGTATGTACGATCAGTTTGCTTACGCATCTTGTATAACAATACCCAACCTGTGTTAATATTCACATTGTATATTTGTATTGTTTTAGCCTCTGAGGATGATCGCTACGCGATCGAAATCATCATAGTTGAATTAAAAAGTATTGATACCTGACAAAATATCTCTAATTTATTTTTCCTATGCGTCAATCTTGTTGACATTTCTTCATTAACTGTGTTGCATTTTGAGTGTGGAGTTGGTAAAATAAATCAGTTTACATAATTAATTTACTCTGTAAGGATCGTTTCTATTTGGAAACCCTTTGATCGATATGTTGAAATTACTGCCAGCCTGTCCAGGCAAAACTGACTTAGGGATTAATTGTGGTTTCTATTTTCTATGGCTATGAAGTAATTCATTCGTCGAGAGATAGAACATAATGAAAAATCAATATTACATTCATTAGGCCCAAAAGATATTAAATTTATTTTCATCATATTTTTCTCGCAGGCTTTTTGTAATATAGTATAATGGGGCTTCTACATGTTTCTTCAGGTCATTTACAGGAGCTATAGGAAATAAAAATTTAGGCCCGTTTTTCTCGTTATACGAGAATAATTTGTTGCAGTTAAATTTAAATAGTTTTAAACATTTTTTTTAGACTTTTTGTTACTTTTCCTTGTATGATGTACCCTTTCCTATTTGTTTTCCGGTTGTGAAACACTTTTAACTATCATTTCCGGATCAAAAACTGGTTTTACGCTGGCTTTAAAAAATGCCATTCAAAATCTATTTGGCCAAACAAACTCGAGATAAATTCCACTTTCTAGTACTAGTAAATATTGAGTTTCACGAAAGGATTTGTTAGAAACTTGTCAATAAAGGTGATACAAGTATTTAACGGAAATCGGAATTTTCACGGTAAAGGTAGTAAAACAGCTCTACTGGGGGTAGCTACAGTGTTCATCATTGTCAGAGGATATTAACCTGCTCTGACCACAGGTCGCGTGACCACCACCGAATGGGACGTGATAGAAGCAGTGAAGCGAACGGAATTTTTTATATGTCTGCCTCTTCCCCCTGCCATGCACCTTAGCCACCGCCGGGCCACTCCCTGAGAGATGCTTTTAATTCAATTACTGCGACGTTCCCCGCCTGCGAATTTCGCCCAAACAACGCGTTGTATTTGCGCGCTGTTAATTAAATATTGCAACTAAAGCAAACGCGGCACGATTAGCCCACGGAGGTGTGAAGGAGCGGCTACGTTTGGAGATGTACATGGTACGGATAAAGGGCACGTCGCGTCTCCTACAGAAAAAGGTCACATTTGCAAAATTGCGGATATGATCGTAGCATCATTTGAACACACAAATAATAATTTTCTGACACTTAGAGATCGATTTCACGTGAAAGGACTTATTAGCGCCAAAAATCCAGGGATGAAAATAGCATCCTTTACGTATCAATATTAGCAGGGAAAAACCTTATGCGTACTCCGAAAAAAACAACATTTATTATCTTGTAATGTAAGCGAAACTATAATTCACGTGGTTTTGTTGCTCTGCTAATGAGGAGTAGGTCAACGTGTTAGGTTGGTGCCAGAATCCCCGCCATTGCTAAAGGGAGGAACACCACGACCCTCCTTGATATTAAAAGATTTACGTTAAATGGGAACAAAAGAATATAGCAGTTTGAGGTTGTCTTGGAAACATCAATCCAAAGAGAGCAAGCCAATCGATATTATAGTATATATTGTTACTAAAAGAATTTGCTGGCGTACAGACATCACTATTTTTTCACTTTGCCTTAAAAATGATGGGAGAATAGTTTGTGTTCGATGCCACACGATGAAATGATACTGTTTCTTTGCCAAAATATATTTTGTATCCGAATACAATGCATTCAAATTACTGGTGCTTTGACCGCTTAGACGGTGCGAACCCATTCGTGGGAATCTCATTTGAATCGCGAGCCACTAGTCGCGGCCGTCTTCTCGCAACGCGCTCAAACAGCGACACAGCGCAGCAGCTAATACTAGATAGCGTTCGTATTGCCGCTACCAAAAAAAAAAGAGTCAAACACGTGGCACTCGGCGCGGCATCTCCGGGATTGTTAAAACAAAGGGCGGCACAGTTTGATGGCGCCACGGAACTTTTCCGTGGCGTAAGCGTTGGCCAGGCGGCGGTGAGAGGAGGCAACTGGGGGCGGCAGGGTAGCGTCCAAAGGCCTATATAAGGCCAGGAGCACAATGCCCAGCTCTTCTTGTCTCCGGCGTCGACGACAAGTGGATCGCTTGTCTCTACGGTGTAGGTGCAACTAGGGCGATGATGGCCGGCATTATTGTCATGACTTGATGAGACGCGTAGATGGTCTCAAGGTTAGTGCGTTGCTTCAACGCAAGGAACATCGGTTTAGTATGTTGCCGCTGTGGTAGCCGGACGTAAATTATTTCTTTCTTGTAGCGAGTGCTATTATTTAGTTATTGTAAGCAGAAGGGGTTGTTTTAAATTTTGAGACTTACGGTCTAGATTGTGAATAAAATCTACTGTATTAAAACAAAACCACTTTCTCGTCTGCGTTCCAATTACACCCGTATGACCCCACACTAGTTGGTGAACACGGGACCGCGAAATTCAGTCACGACTTGAATCAAGTTGTCATACGTTTCAAAAAGTTATGACATCACAGCAGGGGGGAGCCACGGCAAGAGGATACACATTCATTTTCGTTTCTGGCTACTAGAGTTTACAGCGAGTGAGTGTACTTTAAGTGGACGGAAACAACCTTTCCACGCAGTATATTTTCCGCCTAACGAAGAGAAAAAGGAGAAATCTTGTTAGATGCACCACCGCCAAGGACTCCAAAAGGCGGTAAAAGAATTTCACATCTTAATTGAATATTATTTGATGGCAATATCTTGCCCTGTGGCGCTACAGTAATACATACAAGAACATTTAAAACCTGCACAACGAAACGCCCGATGGACTTAATTGAATAAACATGGCTTGAAAAACAATGGGCTACCGTTCCATTCTTTTTCCAAGCTTTTTAATACTAAAACTTTACTAAATGCGTTAACTATCTTCTAGAAGTTGTTCACCAGGTAACCACTTTCTTTGAGAGTGAAGGCTTCGAAACATGACTACATTACTTATCGTGGATTCTACCGAGGTGATGTCAGAGACACAGCTGCCATTAACGGGGAACATTGTACGTCCTGCGTCATCCTTTATCTCTTATGTATTGTATTTGAAGTTTTCCACTTTGATAGTCAACAACCGTAGACGCCAAAGAGATTACAGTGTGGCCGCAACGTAGCGACGTTACGTCCGTAGTTAAGGGTGCGAGCGAAATAAATGATCAAAAATAATTTTTGCAGCCAAGTTTTAAGAGCGAAGCTAATTTTAGTAGAGACAGTTTGTGTATTCCATACTTAGATCATATTTTTACCTTTAGTTGTAAAAAAGAATTAACATGTAAATTGTGTATTTGCAATCAGGGAAGTAGTTATTAGTATGACGACGCAAATTTTAGTAATGACGTATGCAATGATTTAAGTTTCTCAAGGCGATTTAAATAAAAACAATATACTTTAAATTTGTAGTAGGGGAGACTGTTTTACCCCTGGTTCACGACTTAATATTTAGATTTCTTTTTAAACCCATTTTTCAAGAATAATTACAAGGGCGAAAGAGGCCCTCACTTTTAACACCGCATTGTATTTTTTGAGAAATTTAAGTGTTTTAAAACAGTTTTAAAACAATATATATTCATATTTTTTTATTGTAATCAATGATACAGACGCTTAATGTACTATTATCACACCCTATTTGTACCCTGATAATAACTTTCTGATACCTTTGATGAGGAAGATTATAGGCACATAAAAACATTTTGAAAATAAATTTACATTTTATTGTTTAATTACCAGAAAATTAGGATTGTATTAAAGTGCAACCTAATTTTTATCTGTTAAACGTGTACAAAAGTCACAAAAGTAAATGTTAACGTTTACAATTTTTAATAAATAATTATATACCTACATTCAATTTTAATGGAAATTATTTAACTGAGTCAATTAATGTTAAAGCCAGAAAAAGCCTACTTGGAAAACCAAACTGCCCGTCAGTTTTGCTGATCCTCTTGATTAATCTACAGACGTTGCTATTGCAATCCACAGTATACGATGGTGCGTTTTTAAACTGATCCCTTCTCAACAATCTCGGATAAGTTTAAAGCAGAAATATGCGAATATCAAATGACTCACCATAAACAAGCGATTCGTCAGAATGATATTTTAAAACAAAAAGTTAGTTGTCAATAACTATATAATGTAAACAAAAATGGTTCTTTTTCGCCGAAAAGAAATATTAGATTTTAATCGAAACTGTAAGCACGTAACACACCCCCATCTCTCATTGCTTGCCTTTTAGCGAGTTGACTTTGGATTAGCTTTTAGTTTCTGTCCACGTAGGCAGCACATCTCTCAAGAAAACTGAAAAGGGTGATTCGAGGTACAAAGAGTGGCCCCTTATTACGAGAATTAATCAAGTGTGATCATACAATCAAGGTTCTTAGAATTGTATACAGTTGAAGAACTAATTATTAATTTAGGGAGTTCAAGAAGCGTCCAGTAGGGAGTCCTTCAGACATAGCATAGATGCGATAGTGATGTGACGTTACTCAGGAATCAACAGCGTGATTATTTCATCACTATATAATTAGTTTACTTATAGTAGTGAGGACGTAACAGTTATTAATGTAGTGAATAACGGATGCTTGTAGACGTTCCGAACAAGGCTGCCGCTTCACGCAATGGAAAGTAAATGATTTTAGGTTCTTTTACGGTACGCGTCCTGGGCAACGTCGAATCCCCTCCACTCGCAACGTAGAACAACATACTCACTTAATTCGGACTTTCAGCCTTCTTATAACGCGCTCCCCTTGGTTTTCGTAGCTCCGCGTCAGTGGTTCCTTTGTCGTTCAACTCCCCTCCCCGCGACCGCGTGTTATCGCTTGATGACCCTTGGACGACCGCTCTGCTGAAGAGATGCTTCCCTCTGCTGAACGTCTCCGCGAAGGTCTTTATTCAGGGCGTCAATCAAAACTATGAGGCCACCCCCATTAAGCGGTCGCGATATCAAAGTGAAGGTTTGCTTCATCACTGCAGATTCATGGGGCAAAGTAATATCCTGTTACATACTATTGCTTTTGTTTTAGGTAATTACGTGGACTGTCAGCTAAACAGCGTCCGTTATCCGCGTGGTGTAGTACATGTTTTTTTTTCGGGAGGTGGCGGTGAATCTTTCCCTCGCTGTATGGCGCGATTCGGCGCCGACCTAAAAATCGGCTAGCGAAGTTTTGTAGCGAGTATCAAACTATGAAATATGTTTATTTTTCGAATAATTTAATTATTTTTTTTGTTTTAATGGAACCATGTATTTTTAACTGGCAATTAGATAGATTCGATTAAATGTGGAATGTAATGAGTAACATATGTTCGATGTTTTTGATAGTTTCTTGTGTATAAAAAATGGACTTTCTGGCATGTTGATTTTAAATGAAAGCATTCAGTATTTCCTGAAGGGAGATCAAGGGTTGCAAGGCGTTTATTACAGGAAATATTGTCCTTTAATTTAAAATCACATTGTTCAGAAAGTATAATTTATACTCCAAATTACTATCAAAAAATACTATCATATTGTAGTGTTGTAACACTAACATATTGTATTGTGTAACACTAACATATTGTATTGTCATATTGTAACATCGTGGTGTAACTCGATTCCTCTCTGGTATGATCTTCTATAGTCTGCACTCTCGCCGAGAAGAGTGGAGATATTTTCTGTTTATTTTGTTCAAGGCTATATATTTACCTTCAAACGCGTATCCCAAAAAAATGCCAACCCATCGCCAAACTGACGACGCCAAAAAATATTCACGTGTATTAATTGCTGTATTAAAACAACCTTCTTGTTTAGTAATGTGGCATATCAGAGATGCTCAATCGTGTGACTGCTCATTGTCAAAGCCTAGATTATTTATTACCTTGCCTAAGCGATTGGAGGACTCCCCAGTGCGCTCGATCAATTATCACTGTTTGTGGCACTACTCGCTTAAGTTATAAATCTCCTTCCCGGCCCATTACATGGGCTATTCACTTTACGCCATTTACGCCTTCAATGAACGCACCGTATCTTAATAGACTCCGCGGTTCGGTGTATTACCGAGCTCTTAATGGGGATGCTTTGCTATGTCAAAGGTGTTACACTGATCCCAAAGCACCACTTATGCTGTACCTAACTGACCGAGATCTAATAGCAATTTCATTGCGCGTTGCTTTCTCAGTGTGTGTGTTAGAGGTAAAGTTAGATAGCTTAATTTACACATTAACCATATGGTATGGTTAAATCAGTATTAATTACAAAACATTTCAGGACCAGGAAAGATGGATCAACTTGATGTCACTGCAGTCCCTCGGGACCGGGAAGTCATTGGATTGGAGCCCGACTGTGGCAGGATTTCGATAGTAGCTTGTCAGCTAGTGTCCAAAATTCAGTTCGCAGCCTGGATGAGAATTCTGCGCCGGCCTGCTCTGATCGGTAGTTTCCGTGGTTTCTTGATCAACACCATGGTGGACAAACGCCGGAGCAGTACCTAAAAAACGGGCCACGCACCGCCGCGAGGTTTCCACCCTTTTCCTTGTCCTATCGTCCTCCCTTTACACCACACTCACACTAACACGCACTTTCACAAACAGCCGGTGAGACCGGCCGGAGCCTTAGAGCTTTCCCGGCTGCGGGCGGGTGCCGCGCTGGTGGGAAGATATCTTGGTTAGGAAAACCTCGTTAGCCGACGGTTAGCGTGCGCGCCGGCCGTCTCACCAACAGCGAGGGGAAAGTCACCATCGTTTCCACCCGCCCTAGAAAAACATGCAGTACACTAACGTTGATTACCCTGTTATTGACGTCCCCGGAATCACTAATCCCAGAAAGTATTTTGGAAATACGGAAAATATTCGACATAAAAAAAATTCACAAGGCTGAAGGCCGAGTTTTCGACGCCAAACTTGGAAAAGCGTAGCGAAGTGTTCAAGTAGTAGCGAGGTGAGATTGATTTCCCTGGATTGATTAGTGATTCTGAGCGCCGTTACCTGCGCCTAAAGAACATTTAGTGTAAGGCGTTGTTTTATCGCAGAACGTTGGTTGGTGTGATCTTCACGTGTGGATGGACGAAGATCTGACGGCGCGTCGTCGGCTTTGGTATTTTCTCACCATGTATCTCTCACCAGTGAACACCGTCCAATTGGGACACGATCTGTGGCTTGCGACTGGACTACCGAAACGTGGTGTGTTGTAAAAGGCGTTAGGAAGAACAAGGAAGATGAAGAGAAAGGAATCGCGGGCGGTCCGTGGCCCATTCTTAGAGTACTGCTCCGCGCACCGCCTGGGTGTTGATGGAAAACCACCGATCAAGTAGCCGTCGCGTAGGAATTCTCTCTAGACAGTTTTAGATTTAAATATGTAGGATCGAGTAAATAGACATTTGACGGACAGACTCCGCCTAGTAGAACTTGAAATATCTTGCTTCATTGCTCTTATATACTGCTCATTAACAATCTAATCCCTGTTGTTCACAATAATATTTTGACTTTAATTTTTCGCCGTTAATGGTCCTACCTACCCTAGCTTCATTCTTGTTGACTAAGTATCCCTTCATCGGCTGAATTGATCGAATTATGCCTTGATGCTTTTCTACTTGGGAAACTTGCCACCCATTTTGGATGAAGTGACAAAGTCGGCTAATTCGTTCGTAATTAGTCATATTTGGACTTACGCGTATCAAATAACGGGATTGAAAACTTTTTCAATATTTGATATTATATAACCCATAACTGGAAGATTACGTTTTGTTAGCCTGGCCTGGGAAACTCTTTTGCATAGAACGTAATAGAATCATATACTAATAACATGTAATTAATTCATTGTTTTGCTTATTTTCGAGGTATCTATTGTAGGATTAATTATATTGAATATTTCCAAACTTTGTTCAGAAAATTCATTTTTAAATGGCATGCGCCATTATTAAAAAAACATGCTCTTCACATAATCAGTATAAATTGACATTTTATTTCCTTTTTCGGAAAATTGTTTTGTTTGCAAATATTTTGACATAATGAAGCACTCAACAATTAAGAAATATTGGGAACATCCATATGCAATCTACTCACCGGAATGATTAAACACATTCCCCTCCCTCCTCAGTGTGACTAACGAAGTGCTTCCATAAACTCTTGCGGTATGCAAACAACGTTTGCCAATTGTTTTTATTAACGTAAAATCACGCAGTCCTGCCCCCCTAAGGGCGGCACGTCATTGCTGGCAGAACGGCAGCAATGCAGGCGCAGCCCCAAAACACGAAGATGAGATGGACCACATTATTTAGTCGAGAACATGTATTGTAAATCGACTAATATTGTGTTTCTATTTATATTATGTAGATACCAATGCTCATTTTCTATTTGTTCTATTATTTATAATTTGGCTTTAAAGTTAAGAGCAGGCGCATCAAAAAATGCATTCCCCATGAGGGCAACTTGCCCCCGGCGCTTCAGCACTCCTGCGAGAGGTGGCTCAGGCATCAACTAATGGAATTGCAAGTTACCTCTGACGAGCTCCTAGGTTGCAATGCAACCATCGACTTACTTACCCATAACTCTCTCAAGAGAATGCCATCCAATGACTTACGCTACCCCTGTAGAGAGAAATGTGAACAAACCCTCGCTTTTTAAATTATACGACAGTTGCTCTAGACCTTGCTGCCGCAAACTTTTAAAAGAAGCTTGTTACCATGGACATGGCTCGCGACCGTGACAGTGGCCTTGCTTTAGCTAATCTGAGAAAACGCAATTGAACGTTATCTAGTTGAATTACCACTTTTTTACTCCTAATCTCTTGTATCCACTGGAAGTTGATTTTCATGGCGGACATTACACGTCAGTTTTGTTTGATCAAGAAAAGTTGTTTTTACGGATAGTTTTTCTTGAATGTGTATTGCCGTGATCCACACAGACCTTGGTCCACGACTGGACCTTGGACGGTGGATTACTTAAAAACAGGAAGAATACGTACTTCCTAAATTGCAGTCTCATCAATTGACCACGGCTTTACCGGCAAACTTGCTGCCTTTTGAAAAGGACCAATCATTTGAAAATTAACCCTCCCCAGGCTCATGAAACACCAATAATCCCTGTTTAATCCTTCGCTTCAGGGCTCAGCGCCCTTAATCCCGGGGGTTTCCACGCCGGTCCCCAACAGAAACCCCCACATATCTTGAATTGCTGAACTTCCGTTGACTTCACCGGAGCTACTTGAAGGAATTCGTCTTAGCGATCGGGCTGATAGATAGCTTTACTTATTAGTTTCACAAATAACGTGAGTCACCAAAAATCGAAAAATAGCAATATTAAGCACGTCCAACGCAACGCATGGAAACTAAAATTTTGCAATCATTGAAGTAGTTATCACTCGATTCTTGCCAACTGTGTTAAAACGATATATGGCATCATATAGAGAAAACCGTACATAGGTAACATGATACATTTCGAAGGATTATAATAGCAGTGAATAAATGAACTGCAAGGTATTTTCTTGGGGGTGAGTTGAATAGTGATCTCACTATTTATGAGTTGCGATGTAGCATTGATTTTTGTTTACTGATTTTTTAATCTTGTATATTTCGCTACTTTACCGAATACATTAAACATTACAAGCTATTGAATGACACGATATAGTTAGCCCGAAAATTCTGTGAGTTTAAGGCCGTTTAGTCGAATTTAAATGTTTAAATGCGTTAAAAAAGCAATGTGATTAGGGTAGATTCCACATTCGTTTAGTATTGGGATTCGTCCTCTTATTATGAAAATATTAATTCGTCACGGATTTCATTTATAATGCCATTTTTAATGTGTTTTATTTTGCTTGCATATTAATCATTCGTGGCTAAAAGCGAACCTGTATAAGGGAGGGTTAATAACATTTAGAATATTTTACCATAATTTTGTTTAAAATCGCAATTCCGTCTCACTCATTTTGCGAGTTACGTAAGATACCAATATTTTAAAAGAAAATATCCTTAACCCCGACCTGATACGTACCTCTTACGTATTCAATGAACAATACTTTTTTTGCGCAAGCGATTAGTTTCATCCGACAATTTTTTTTTTTCACATTTATCAGTTAAATACCCTTTGTTTAATTTTGCAATAAGTTACGCGACTCGGGTGATTTGAAAAGCTTCAGAATCCTGAAACGCTTCCATAGCTCAATTCTGCCCTTAAGAGAAAATTTCATTGGCACATTTGGCTTCTGAGCGAGCCTTTCGACATAATTATTGTTTCTACAATATATCTTTATAAACAGTTTGTTTGCGTAGCCGATGAAATATATAGCAATGCGAAAGTCGTACTATTGAATACAGTAGATAAAAATAGAATAATACAGCTTCTGTTCGTATTCGCCTTAAAAACTGCTTCTCTTCGGCGTTATTAAATTTACCAGATTATTTGTTATTATACTAACACACTTAAGCGAATTAACAATATTGAATTAGAAGTTTTAATGGCTGTTTGAGAATAAAAAGGATATTTTGAATCTTTAAAAACTTGCCATAGTTGCGCGTAAGACAGAAATGTTACTGGAAACAAATTCCCACCAAAAAAACTAGCTAATAAAACATTACAGCTGTTTTTATTTATCTTTTTTTTAAGAAATTGTAAAGACATTCATATCGTTCCGTCGTACCGTTTATCGCCTTGGGGGGGATTTTCCACACTAGCTACATGCTGGATCGAAATCCGCCTCTGTCAAAGAGAAGAGATTTCTGAGTAGTCGGTCGGGCTCTGATCGGTAGTTTTTTTATCAACAGCTACGGGGTACCAAAACAATACCCTAACGACCAAGCCACGACCCACACACGATTTTCTTCTTTCCCATTCCTTGTCCTATGATACTCACCTCTTATTTACACACACATTCAACACTTTATATATTAATGTTGTTACTGCCAATGACTCTACGCGACTAACCATAAACGTACATCTTGTTTGGTGTTTCTTTGTTTTTCGACGAAATAGTAATCCGATTTTACGCTCCGGACGCCCGTTTACCGCCTTGAGGGCGCTACCGAGCTCGATATGTACCTCTGCCCTCGCATTTGAGCGTATGAAAGTGAACATCGAAGCGAGACTTCGGCAAACCTCTCTTTCAGTTACTTGTATCGATGACAAGATGGAGATGAGTGCCGAAAATGGAGGTGATTGGAGATGCCTAAGTTCTAATAAACAATCAAAAAGCTCGAGAACGAAAGTTTGGATAGCACCGATCGGATCGCGAAACATGTTAAGGGAATTTAGGAGGACAACAATTTACGATTTGCAAAATTATCAACAATTTCCAGCTTTGCAGACTAAAGAGAGGAGAGTCTCCCGATGTCCAGAGCCAAATTCGCGAAATTAACCATTTTGCCAATAAGTCAGTTTTTAGAAAGAAATTTCGAAACATGGCGCTAGAAACGCCCAAAAAAAGGATCCACAAACTGCGCGCTGAGATTGAACATTTTTAAACATAACAGTTTGACATAGTTACAAATTTCTTGCTAAAAGCTTGGTATAATTGTTGCTAAAAAATGCTAAATATTTTACTGGTTTATCACACTCATTTTGGAGGGGAAAAACCCCGCCTCAGAAATATTTTTTTCGTGATGCGTACGCCGCATTGGTTAAAAAAATCCTTCTTCGGCCCAGGAAAAGATGACGATATTTCCGCATCATACTTGGGAACAAGGGCGCCCTGCCTCCGCGAAAAAAAAAAACAGCCGTCCCTTTTCCCGCCCTATGAATTAATTTTTGGGCGGTTCAAACATTAAATTTCATTTCTCCCCTCCTTTTTT
>BOPP01000226.1:466948-494452 GCA_017312745.1 Gryllus bimaculatus | reverse complement strand
TGTTGTTGTTGATGTTGTTGTTGATGTTGTTGTTGATGTTGTTGTTGATGTTGATGTTGATGTTGTTGTTGATGTTGTTGTTGATGTTGTTGTTGATGTTGTTGTTGTTTGTTTCGCGAATGGGGCCCCGCATACTATTTGTTTCGCGAATGGGGCCCCGCGATTCGTGCATCTCCCCGGGGCTCAGATTTTATTATCGGGGTAGGTGCACGTTACTTTTCTATAGGGGGAATCAGCATTTAAATGCTGAATCCATTTGCTTAACGCTATCGTGCAATCAGTTTGAATTTGTAGGTCGCACAGTATGGTACACAGTCCAACAGACGTCACCGGTTCTGGTGAGTGTTCGTGCCACTTGGAGCATGTGTTTGAAACTTTGAGGGCGATGCAGATCCACTACACACCGTGTCGAGTCTTTTCAAGTATTCGATCTTTGTTAGAATTGGGATATCAGAGACGATATTATAAATGTTTATTTGATTTATTATCAAAATTTTAACCTGTCCAACTGGTGTCATTAGACTAGGCGCGGACAGCGGAAGAACGAAATTCATCCTGACCTACACGAAGGTTACGCATTTACAAATTTTCTTACATCATGACAAGTTTTAAGTCAAGTTTATGGGTATCAAAAATATATTTTTGATATGAAATTCTCCAGATTTCTTTCTTTCTAAGTTCCTGGTGACGCCTCCTTCCACTGATACGACAATGAGAAAATGAGAGTCCTGGTGTACCTTCCATATGTTTAATTTTATTATTTTTATTATTATTATTATTATTATTATTATTATTATTATTATTATTGTTATTATTATTATTATTGTTATTATTATTGTTATTATTATTATTATTGTTATTATCATTATTAAAACGTAACATTTCTACTTGTAAATACATACTAGTGGCAAGATACTAGTGGTTTACGTGAACACAATTAGCTGTTAGAAACATTTCCTTGAAACTCTAGCGCACTATTTACAAAACATCACATTCATGCTAATATTAACCTTTGCTTAGGATAGCAATGTTTAATCAATTTCGCCCGAAATACAAACAACGTTGTTTTCACTGAGGTTTCAGGAAAAGTGGGTGTTTTAATGTCCTGGAAAATTTTTCCGCAAATAAATGTGTAAATTTAATGCGATGAATAAAACCAACTTCATTATCCCCAATGTCAATGTTTGTGCGATGAATATTTTTATGTGACATTTGTTTATTTGTTTTATTTGTAGTTGAAAATTCATTTCTGTAACCGCTAGCAAAAATGGGAAATAATAGAAAATATTATACAAATTCATATTTTGACCTAGTTTTTTCAGACTATCAATTCCAGTCCGTATTTGCATATGTGTTTAAAATATTTAGTTGCAGATACCGATTCTGAGTCCTACGAATGACCGATCCGAAACATACACCACTCTCTACTGTCCATTCCTTGAACCTAACGCTGGAAGTTCCGTCACTGAAACGACGAAATTGCACTTTTGTCGCACCTGCCATGTCTGCCTACATAGCAGCCCGTGGTCATGGTTTTTCTTTTTTCTTATTTTCTTCCATTTTTCTTCTCCTTTTACTATTTATTTTTCTTCTTTTTCTCCTCGGTGACTCGGCTAATAGTAATGTGGCATCATGGTTGCAGGTCTCGTGAAGAGCCAAAGAAGGAGAAATGACGAACTCCCTATGAATGGAATAAGCCGAAATTGTTAGTGACTGCTGTGTTACTAGTAGTTCTAAATGAGGCGTAATACTGATCACTGAGAGACAAATTACAATATAATCTTATGATATCAAAAAATATTTTCACTGCACCTGTATAAAAAAGAGGGATTCTGCGCATTTCTGATTGCCTGGAAAATTGTTCAATTTTTAAGATCCATTAATAAGACGGTTGCAAGACAACTGTCTTTTCACTGCAAAAATAAGTACTTCACACATGTAAATATATCAAAGTAAACAGATGCCTTCCGTAGTAACGTATCCGCACTCATGACCCTATATAATATACTGCTATGTCCAATGATTCCTCTACTACCTCATTAATAAAATTGCAAGCTTTTTTTAACAATTATAATTTGTAGACAATAGTTGAAAAAGGTTCATATTTCGAGGTCGAATTTGGTGTTTGCAATCCCGCAATTGATTTTTTGCAACGACTTATGTCTCCGCAAAAAAATGGTATCGAGACAAAAAAAACACTTCCTGCACGTAATATGAAAATAACTATTACACGTTTTTTCTATTACATGAAAAACGGTAACATTGTGTATTTTGAAACTATTATGAATACATTTAATTGAAAAAATGAATCAATAAGAAAATACACTTTCCTCTTCAACATGTAGGGGAGAAGTACTTCTCGATATTTGTCACTGGATTGTGTCGTATGGATTTGTTTTGTATTCAATAATTACCATAATTACAAATTGTTTGGTATTTGTATAAATAATTTGACCAAAAGTTTTAATGTAACAAATACCAAATGGATCCAATAGAAAATTAGAGAAGAGAATATGACATATACTGTATCTAAATGTATTTAACTTTTCAATGACATGAACTGATTACCTTCATGTGTTCGAAAGTAGAGTGCAATGGTTGAGTCATAATAAGTAATTACAAGCCCATCAACCTATGTCATTAGTACCATATTTGTAGCACATGTTTTCCCCTCGGGAAACGGCGGTGATCTTCCCACTCTGGATGGCGAGATCCTGTGCTGACCTACTGTCGGATAGCGGGGTTTCCCTCAAACAGGTATCGCCTACCAGCGGGGCACCGCCCTATCCGGGACAAGTTGTAAGCTCTCGACCGGTCTCCCGGCATGTGTGGTACTGTAGTACATGCTAGTGTGTGTATGTAAGGCATAGGGCAAAGAAGGGGAAGGAAAAATCGCGCGGGGTCCATGGCCCATGTATCAAAACACGTATGTGGGAATACTGCTCCGGCATTCGCCTGGTGTTGATTGGAGAAACCACGGACAACTACCGAATAGAGCAGCCGTCTTCTAGGATTCTCCTCCAGATAGCGAATGAATTCGACCTATCGGAAAACAGTGTCTGAAATCCGCCCACCGCCGGGACTCGAACCGCGGACCTCTCGGTCAGAGACACTGCTGTGACATCATTTGATAACCTGAGCCACCTCTTCCGGTATGTAGAGTTTAAGTTTCAATAGTTTATTTACTGAGGTGAACCATTGTCGATAGCTCTTCTTCATTATGGAAGGAGATTTTGGAAGAAGCAGAAAAAAGTTTGCCTGTTAAACCAAGAGAATGATTCGAAAAGTGCAATAATGGAAAACGTCATTTGTGAGCAACAGAAACATTAAACAGGTGGAAATTGTGAAACGAAACGTGGAAAGGAAAAGGAGTAGGTAACAAATAAAAATAGGCCAAGAAGAGAAAGGAGGTTGAAAGAAAATTGAAAAGAGAAGTAGAGGAAAATAACGAGAGTGAATAGAGTGAAAATATTCCAGAAACAGAGAAACAGAAACGAGAAGGAAAACGAAGAAACAGGTACGGGAAATTAAATGAAGAGACGTACGACAAAAAAGGAAGGCAATGATGCGAGAGAGAAGGGAGAGCTGTGACACGTGGAATGGAGTAATGCCAGAAAGGGAATTAAGGGAGTCATGCGAAAAAGAGAAGGGAGAGAAACGAGAAAAGGTGGAGGCAGAGAGCCAATTATTAGTTAAATGGGGAGTGAGAAATGAGAGAGGGAGAGAGAAAAATGAAGAGAATGTGAAGGAAAGAGACGAAAAGAAAGAACGTCTTTTCCCATTGCTCGTTAAATCGGTCCTTAATAAGGAACTACTCGCATCGTGGAGCAGTTGCAGAGCACGTTTCAAAAGGCGCAGAAATCCCTGGGCTCTGTGGAGAGCGTATGTGAACCGAGAGTTATGTGTACACGCGGGAAGAGCCATAATGTGTACGCTCGCCTGAAACTCTGTAATTAAAGTTATCGCGCGGGCCAGGCGGTCATGAACGGCCAAAATTACTTCTCAACACGCGCATAATGTAATTGCTCATGCGATACCAAAAGTTGTTTCACATGTACTGGTTTATCACTTAAACATACGTTAGCAGTTGGACTTTTCTATCATTGTTTTTTCTCCTGTAATAAAAATGTTTAATAATGTTGTATACCGCCTCAATGTAACGGTTATCGCGTGTGAGAGGAAACACTCAACTGTGATTATACTGCAAATATACTAAATGTACTATTGTATGCTCGTCGCGATGTAAAGTGTATAGTGTTTGAGAGTAAACACTCATATTGTGATTACACTGTAAATGTACTATTAATATTGTGTGATGTAACAATAGAAAAAACATATAGAGGTAAATAGTGCATATAAATCAGAGAAATTGCTCCTAATTTATTATTGCGTGATAAAGCTTGAGATGCGTAATATTTAAAAAAAAAATATTCCTTAAAGAAACTAACCGAATATTAATTTCGAAAACACGGTCATTTTCAGAAATGTTAATGTTGTTTATGAAATTTAATTATATGTCGATTCTCACCATTTTGTCCGAAAAGACTCATCTCATCAATACATAGATACATCTTGAAATAGTATTTTTACAAGAAAGGTAAAAATGTCAAAATCATTGTTTATCATTTAATGATTTAATAAAATTGTATATTGTATATTTTTTCTCGCAGGCTTTTGTATATATAGTATAATGGGCCTACATGTTTCTCAGTTCCATTTGCAAGGAGCTATAGGAAATAAAAATTAGCCCGTTTTTCTCGTATACGGAGAATAATTTGTTGCAGTTAAATTAATATATTTTTTAAACATTTTTTAGACTTTGTTACTTTTCCTTGTATGATGTACCCTTTCCTATTTGGTTTCCGGTGAAACACTTTTAACTGATCCATTTCCGTCAAAACTGGTTTTAACTCTGGCTTAAAAATGCCATTCAAATCTAGTTTTGCCAAACAAACTCGGATAATTCCACTTCTGACTAGTAAATATTGAGTTTCAACGAAAGGGATTTGTTAACTTGTCAATAAGTGACACCAGTTTTAACGGAATCCGGATTTTCACGGTAAAGTAGTACTACATCTCTACTGGGGTAGCTACAGTTTTCATCATTGTCAGAGGATATTAACCTGCTCTCGACACACAGTCGGTGACCACCAACGAATGGGACGTGATAGAGCAGTGAACGGACGATTTTTATTGTCCGCCTCCCCCTCCCTGCCGTCCCCCATAGCCCCCGCTTGCCACTCCCTGGAGAGATGCTATTAATTCAATTACTGCGCGTTCCCCCGCCTGCGAATTTCGCCAAAACGCGTTGTTTGCGCGCTGTTAATTATATATTGCCAACTAGCAACGCGGCACGATTAGCCACGGAGTTGAAGGAGACGGTTACGTTTGGAGATGTACAAGGCACTGATAAAGGCACGTCGCGTCTCCTACAGAAAAGGGTCACAATTGCAAAGTTTGCGATATGATTGTAGCATCATTTGACACACAAATAATAATTTCTGACGCTAGAAGATCGTTTCACGTGAAAGACTTATTATCGCCACGAATCCAGGATGAAATAGCATCTTTACGAATAATATTAGAGGAAAACCTTATGCTACTCCGAAAAAAACAACATTTATTATCTTGTATATGTAGCAAACTATAATTCCGTGGTTGTGCTCTGCTAGAGGAGGTAGTCAACGTGTAGGTTGGTGCCAGATCCCGCCATGCTAAGGGGAGGAACACCACTACCTCCTTGATATTAAAAGATTTACGTTAATGGGAACAAAGAATATAGCAGTTGAGTTGTCTGGAAACATCAATCCAAAGAGAGCCAAGGCAAACAATATTATAGTATTTTGTTACTAAAGAAATTGCTGCTACAGCATCACTATTTTTTCACTTGCCTTAAAAATGAATGAAGAATAGTTTGTGTTCGACGCACACGGATGAAATGATACTGTTTCTCAAAATATATTTTGTGATCCGAATACAATGCATTCAAATTACGACTTGGTGCTTTGACCGCTTAGAGGTGCGAACCCATTGTGAATCTCATTTTGAATCGCGAGCCACTAGTCGCGGCGTCTTCTCGCAACGCGCTCAAACAGGACACAGCGCAGCAGCTAATACTAGAGTAGCGTCGTATTGCGCTACCAAAAAACAAAAAAAAGAGTCAAACACGTGGCACTCGGCGGGCATCCCGATGTTAAAACCAAAGGCGGCACGTTGATGGCGCACTGGAACTTTCCCGTGGACGTAGGCGTGGCAGGGCGGCGGGTTGAGAGGAGGCAATGGGGGCGGCGGGTAGCGTCAAAGGGCCTATATAAGGCCAGGAGCACAATGCCCCAGTCTTCTTGTCTCGGCGTCGACGACAAGTGATGCGCTTGTCTCTACGTGTAGGTGCACTAGGGCGAGAGGCCGGCAATTTATTGTCATGACTTGTGAGACGCGTAGATGGTCTCAAGGTAGTGCGTTGCTTCACGCAAGGAACATCGGTAGTATGTTGCGCTGTGGTAGCCGTTCGTAAATTATTTCGTCTTGTAGTGGGTCTATTTATTTAGTTTATTGTAAGCAGGGTGGTTGTTAAATTGAGACTACGGTCTAGATTGTGAATAAATCTACTGTATTACAAACCACTCTCGTCTGCGTTCCGATTACACCCGTATGATCCCACACTAGTTGGTGAACACGGACCGCGAAATTCAGTCACGACTTGAATCAAGTTGTCATTACGTTTCAAAAAAGTATGACATCACAGCAGGCGGGGAGCCACGGTCCAAGAGAGATACACATTCATTTTCGTTCTGGCTACTAGAGTTTACACGAGTGAGTGCTACTTTAAGTGGACGAGAAACAACCTTTCCAACGCAGTATATTTTCCGCAACGGAAGGAGAAAAGGAGAATCTTGTTAGATGCACACCGCAAGGACTCCAAAGGCGGTAAAGAATTTCACATCTTAATTGAATATTATTTGATGGCAATATCTTGCCCTGTGGCGCTACAGTATACATACAAGAACATTTAAAACCTGCACAACGCACGCCGATGGACTGAATTATAAACATGGCTTGAAACAATGGGCTACCGTTCCATTCTTTCCAGCTTTTTTAATACTAAACTTTACTAAATGCGTTAACATCTTCTAAGAGTTGTTCACCAGAGTAACCACTTTCTTGAGTGAAGGCTCGAAACATTGACTACATTACTTCGTGGATTCTACCAGGTGATGTCAGAGACACAGCTGCGATAACGGGGAACATTGTACGTCCTGCGTCATCCTTTATCTCTTACTGTATGTATTGAAGTTTTCACTTTTGATAGTCAACAAACCGTAGACGCCAAAGAGATTACAGTCTGCGCAACGTAGCGACGTTACGTTCGTAGTAAGGGTGCGAGCGAAATAAATGATCAAAAATAATTTTTTACAGCCAAGTTTAAGAGCGACGCTAATTTTAGTAGAGACAGTTTGTGTATCCATACGTTAGATCATATTTTTTACCTTTTAGTTGTAAAAAAGAAATTAACATGTAAATTTGTATTGCAATCAGGAAGTAGTATTAGTATGACGTACGCAATTTTAGTAATGACGTATGCAATTGATTTAAGTTTCTCAAGCGATTTAAATAAAACAATATACTTTAATATTTGTAGTAGGGGAGACTGTTTTACCCTGGTTCACGACTAATATTTATATTCTTTTTAAACCCATTTTCAAGAATATTACAAGGGGAAGAGCCTCACTTTTTAACACCATTGTATTTTTTGAGAATTTAAGTGTTAAACAGTTTTAAAACAAGTATATATTCATATTTTTTATATGTAATCAATGATACAAGACCTTAATGTATTATTTATCACACCCTAGTGTACCTTGATAATAACTTCTGATACCTTTATAGAAGATTATAGGCACATAAAAACATTTTGAAACATAAATTTACATTTTATTGTTTAATTACCAAGAGAAATAGGATTGTATTAAAGTGCAACCTAATTTTTATCTGCAAACGTGTACAAAAAGTCACAAAATAAAATGTAAAGTTTACAATTTTAATTAAATAATTATATACCTACATTCAATTTTAATGGAAATTATTTAACTGAGTCATTTAATGTTAAAGCCAGAAAAGCCTACTTGGAACCAAACTGCCCATCAGTTTTAGCTGATCCACTTGATTAATGGTACAGGACGTTGTATTGATCCAAAGTATACGATGGTGCGGCTTTTTAAACTGATCCCTCTCAACAATCTCGGATAAGTTTAAAACTGAAATATGGAATATCAAATTACTCACCAATAAACAGCGATTCAGTCAGAATGATATTTAAAACACAAAAGTTAAGTTGTCAATAACTATATAATGTAAACAAAAATGGTTCTTTTTCGCCGAAAAGAAATATTATATTTTAATCGAAACTGTAGCACGTACACACCCCATCTCTCACTTGCTTGCTTTTAGCGAGTTGACTTTGTATTAGTTTAGTTTCTGTCACGTAGGCAGCAGCATCTCTCAAGAAACTGAAGGGTGATTCGAGGTACAAGAGTGCCCCCTATACGAGAATTAATCAAGGTGATCAATACAATCAAGGTTCTTTAGATTTATACAGTTGAAGAACTAATTATTAATTTAGGGAGTTCAAGAAGCTCCAGTAGTAGTCCTTCAGACATAGCATGATGCGATAGTGAATGTGACAGTTACTCAGACATCAACAGCGTATTATTCATCACTATATAAATTAGTGTTATATAGTAGTGAGGACGTAACATTTATTTATGTTAGTGAATAACGTGATGTGTAGACGTTCCAGAACAAGCTGCCGCTTCACGCAATGGGAGTAAATGATTTAGTTCCTTTTATAAGTATTTATTTGAAGGGGTTATTTTCGTGTCCCGGGAACACGTGATCAGCGGTACGCGTCCTGGCAACGTCGATCCCCTCCACTCGCAACTGTAGACCACATACTTCACTTAATCGGACTTCAGCCTTCTTATACGCCTCCCCTTGGTTTTCGTAGTCTCCGCGTCAGTGTTTCCCTTTGTCGTCAACTCCCCTCCCCGCGACCGCGTGTTATTTGCTGATGACCCTTGACGGACCGCTCTGCTTGAGAGAGTGCTTCCTCTGCTGAAGGGTCTCTCGCGAAGTCTTTATTCAGGGCGTCCAACCAACTATGAGCCACCCCCATTAAGCGGTTCACGATATCGAAATGAAGGTTTGCTCATCACTGCAGATTCATGGGGCAAAGTAATATGCTGTACATACTATTGTTTGTTTTAGTGATTACGTGGACGTCAGCTAACAGCGTCGTTATTCCCGTAGGTGTAGTGCATGTTTTTTTCTCGGGAGGTGGCGGTGATCTTTCCCTCGCTGTATGGCGCGATTCGGCGCCGACCTACAATCGGCTAGCGAGTTTTGTAAGCGAGGTATCAACTATGAAATATGTTTATTTTTCGAGAAATTTAATAATATTTTTTTGTTTAATGGAACCATGTATTTTTAACTTGCAATAGATAGATCGTTAAATGTGGAATGTAATGATGTAACATATGTTCATGTTTTGATAGTTTCTTTGTATAAAAATGGACTTTCTGGCATGTGATTTTAAATGAAGCATGCAGTATTTCCTGAAGGGAAGCAAGGGTTGCAAGGGTTTATTACAGGAAATATTGTACGTTTAATTTAAAATCACATGTCAGAAAGTATAATTTTATACTCAAATTACTATCAAAATACTATCATATTGTATTGTTGTAACACTAACATATTGTATTGTTGTAACACTAACATATTGTATTGTCATATTGTAACATCGTTGTACTCGTATTCCTCTCTGTATGATCTATCTATAGTCTGATCTCTCGCCTGAGAAGAGTGGAGATATTTTCTGTTTATTTTGTTCAAGGCTATATATTTACCTCAACGCTATCCCAAAAAATGCCACCCATCGCAAACTGTACGACTCCAAAAATATTCACGTATTAATTGCTGTTTAAAACACCTCTTGTTTAGTAATGTAGCATATCAGAGATGCTCAATCGTGTGACTGCTCATTGTCAAAGCTAGATTATTATTACCTTGCTAAGCATTGGAGACTCAGTGCCGCTCATCAATATCACTGTGTGGCACTCTCGCTTGAAGTATAAATCTCCTTCCCGGCCCATTACATGGGCTATTCACTTACGCCATTACGCTTCAATGAACTGCACCGTATCTTAATAGACTCGCGCGGTTGTGTGTATAACGATGCTCTTAATGGGATGCTTTGTATGTCAAAGGTGTTACACTGATCCTCAAAGCTACCATTATGCTGTACTAACTGACCGGAGATCTAATAGCAATTTTCATTGCGTTTTTTCTGTGTGTGTGTTAGAGGTAAAGTTAGATAGTTAATTTACACATTAACCATATGGTATGGTTAAATCAGTATTAATTACAAACATTTCAGACCAGGAAAGATGGATCAACTGATGTCACTAGTCCCTCTGACCGGGAAGTCATTGGTTGGAGCCCCGACGGTGGCAGGATTTTCGATAGTAGCTTGTCAGCTAGGTCAAATTCAGTCGCAGCCTGGAGGAGAATTCTAGCGGCCGGCTGCTCTGATCGGTAGTTTTCCGTGGTTTCTTTGATCAACACCAGGACAACGCCGGAGCAGTACCCTAACAAACGGGCCACGCACCGCGCGATGTTTCCTACCCTTTTCCTTGTCCTATCGTCCTCTTTTACACACACACTCACACTAACACGCACTTCACAACATGCCGGGAGACCGGCCGGGAGCTTAGAGCTTGTCCCGGCTGGGGCGGTGCCGCGCTGGTGGGAGATATCTGGTTAGGGAAAACCTCGTTAGCCGACGGTAGGTCGGCGCCGGGTCTCACCATACAGCGAGGGAAAGTTCACCATCTCCACCACCCTAGAAAAACATGCAGTACACTAACGGGATTGATTACCCTGTTAGTTGACGTCCCCGGAATCACTAATTCCCAGAAAGTATTTTGGAAATACGAAATATTCGACATAAAAAAAATTCACAAAGGCTGAAGGCCGGAGTTTCGACGCCAACTTGGAACAGCGTAGCGAAGTGTCAAGTAGTAGCGAGGTGAGATTTGATTCCTTGATTGATTAGTGATTCTGAGCGCGTTACCTGCTAAGAACATTAGTGTAGTGCGTGTTTTATAGCAGATCGTGGTGGTGATCTTCACTTGTTGGATGGCGAGATATGACGGCGCGTAAGTCGGCTTCTGGGTATTTTCTCTACCCATGTATCTCTCACCAGTGAGACACCGTCCCAATTGGGACACGATCTGTGCTTGCGACTGGACTACCGAAACGTGGTGTGTGTAAAGGGTTAGGAAAGAACAAGGAAGATGAAGAAAAGATCGCGAGCGGTCCGTGGCCCATTTCTTAGAGTACTGCTCCGGCACCGCCTGGTGTTGATGGAAAACCACCGATCAAGGTAGCCTGTCGCTAGAATTCTCCTCTAGACAGTTTAGATTTAAATATGTAGTATCGAGTAAATAGACATTTACGACAGACTCCGTAGAACTGAATATCTTGTCTTTCATTGCTCTTATATACTGCTCATCAACAATCTAATCCCTGTTTTTCACATAATATTTGACTTTAATTTTCGCCGTAATGTCCTACCTACCCTAGCTTCCTCTTGTTGACTAATATGCCCTTCATTCGGCTAATGATCGAATTATGCCTTGATGCGTTTTCTACTTGGAAACTTGCCCACCCACTTTGGATGAAGTGAACAAATCGGCTAATTCGTCGTAATTAGTCATATTTGGACTTTACGCGTAACAATAAACGGATTGAAAACTTTTCAATTGATTTGATATTTATAAACACAATAACTGGAAGATTACTTTTTGTGCCTGGCCTGGGGAACTCTTTTGCATAGAACGTAATAAATCATATACTAAATAACATGTAATTAATTCATTGTTTTGCTTATTTTCAGGTATCTATTGTAGGATAAATTAATATTGAATATTTCCAACTTTTGTTCAGAAAATTCATTTTTAAATGGCATGCGCCCATTATTAAAAACATGCTCTTCGAAATAATCAGTATAAATTGACATTTTATTTCCTTTTTTCGGAAAATTGTTTTGTTTGCAAATATTTTGACATAATGAAGCACTCACAATTAAGGAAATATTGGGAACATCCATTGCAATCTACTCACCGGAATGATTAAACACATTCCCTCCCTCTCAGTGTGACTAACGACGTGCTTCCATACCTCTTTGCGGTATGCACAACGGTGCAATTTGTTTTTAATTAACGTAAAATCACGCAGCCTGCCCCCTAAGTGGGCGGCACGTCATTGGCTGTGCAGAACGCAGCAATGAGGCGCAGCCCCAACACGAGATGAATGACCACATTATTTAGTCGAGACATGTATTGTGAATCGACAATATTGTGTTTTATTTATATATGTAGATACATGCTCATTTTTCTATTTGTTCTATTATTTAATTGGCTTTAAAGTTAAGAGCAGGCGCATCAAAATGCATCCCCATGAGCAACTTGCCCCGGGTTCAGCACTCCTGCGAGAGGTGGCTCAGGGCATCAACTAATGGAATTGCAGTACCTCTGACCGGGAGCTCCTAGGTGCAATGACCATCGACTTACTTACCCATAACTCTCTCAAGAGATGCATCCAATGACTTAACGCTACCCCTGAGAAATGTGAACAACCCTCGCTTTTAAATTATACGACAGTTGCTCTAGACCTTGTGCCGCAAACTTTAAGAAGCTTGTTACCATGACATGCTCGCGACCGTGACATGCCTGCTTTAGCTAATCTGAGAAACGCAATTGAACGTATCTAGTTGATATACCCACTTTTTTACTCCTAATCTCTGTATCCACTGAAAGTTGATTTTCATGCGGACTTACGTCAGTTTTGTTTGATCAAGAAAGTTGTGTTTACGGATAGTTTTCTGAATGTGTATTGCCGTGTATCACACAGACCTTGGTCCACGATCTTGGACCTTGGACGTTGATTACTTAAAAAACAGGAAGAATACGTACTTCCTAAATGCGTCTCACAATTGACCACGCTTTACCGGCAAACTTGCTGCCTTAAAAAGGACCAATCATTTGAAAAGTAACCCTCCCCAGCTCTGAAACACAATAATCCCTTTTATCCCTTCGCTCAGGGGCTCAGCGCCCTTAGATCCCGGGGTTTCCACGCGGTCCCCCAACCAGAAACCCCCATGTCTTGAATTGCTTAACCTCCGTGACTTCACGGAGCGTACTTAAGAAATTCGTCTAGCGATGCGGCTGATTGATAGCTTTACTTATAGTTTCACAATAACGTGAGTCACCAAAAATCGAAAAATAAGCAATATTAAGCATCCAACGCAACGATGGAACTAAATTTTTCAATCATTTGAAGTAGTTATCACTCGATTCTTCAATGTGTTAAACGATATAATGGCATCATATAGAGAAAACCGTACATAGGTAACATATACATTCGAAGGATAATAAATAGCAAGTAAATAAATGAACTGCAAGGTATTTCTTGGGGGTGAGGTGAATAGTGATCTCACTATTAGTAGAGTGCGATGTAGCATTGATTTTTGTTACATGATTTTTTAATCTTGTATATTTTCGTACTTTACCAATACATTAAACATTTACAGTTATTGAATTGACGATATAGTAGCCCGAAAATTTGTGAGTTTTAAACCGTTTAGTCGATATTTAAAATGTTTAAATGGTAAAAACAATGTGATTAGAGTAGATTCACATTCGTGTATTGGGATTCGTCCTCTTAGTAGAAAATATTAATTCGTCACGGATTTCATTTATAATGCCATTTTTAATGTGTTTTTATTTTGCTTGCACTATTAATATCGTGGCCTAAAATGAACCTATATAAGGGGGTAATAACATTTGAAATATTTACCATAATTTTGTTAAATCGCAATTCCGTCTCACTCATTTGGAGTTACGTAAATACCCAATTTTAAAAGAAATATTCCTTAACCCCGACCTGATAGCGTACTCTACGTATTCAATGACAATACTTTTTTGCGGCAAGCGATTAGTTTCATCGACAATTTTCTTTTCACATTTATCAGTAAATGACCCTTTGTTTAATTTTGCAATTGAAGTTACGCGACTCGGGTGATTGAAAAGTTCCAGAATCCTGAAACCTTCCATAGCTCAATTTGCCCTTAAGAGAAAATTTCATTGGCACTATTGCTTCTTGAGCGAGCCTTTCGACATGATTATGTTTACAATATATCTTTATAAACAGTTTGTTTGCTAGCCGATAAATATATAGCAATGGAAGTCGTACTATTGAATACAGTAGATAAAAATAAATAATACAGCTTCTGTTCGTATTCGCCTTAAAACTGCTTCTCTCGGCGTTATTAAATTTACCAGATAATTTGTTTATATACTAACAACACTTAAGCGAATTAAAATATTGAATTGAAGTTTTAATGGCTGTTTGGAATAAAAAGGATATTTTGAATCTTTAAAAAACTGCCATAGTTGCCGTAAGACAGAAATTGTTACTGGAACAATCCCACAAAACTACTAATAAACATTACAGCTGTTTTTTATTTTATTTTTTTAAGAAATTGTAAAGACAATCATATCGCTCCGTCGTACCGTTTATCGCCTTGGGGGGGAATTTCCACACTAGCTACATAGCTGGATCGAAATCCGCCTCTGTCAAGAGAAGAATTCTAGTGGTCGGCTGCTCTGATCGGTAGTTTTCCTATCAACACTACGGGGGTACCAAAACAATACCCTAACGAACAAGCCACGGGCCACACACGATTTCTCTTCCCATTCCTTGTCCTATACTCACCTCTTATTTACACACACATTCACACTTTATATATTAATTTTGTTACTGCAATGACTCTACGGAACTACCAATAAACGTTACATCTTGTTTGGTGTTTCTTTGTTTTTCGACGAAATAGTAATCATTTCGCTCCGACGCACCGTTTACCGCCTTGAGGCGCTACCGAGGCTGCGATATTACCTCTGCCCTCGGCATTGAGCGTATGAAGTGAACAATCGAAGCGAGACTTCGCAAACCTCTCTTTTCAGTGTACTTGTATGCGATGAGCAAATGGAATGAGTGCGAAAATGGAGGTGATTGTGAGATGCTAAGTTCTAATAAACAATCAAAAAGCTCGAGAACGAAAGTTGATAGCACCGATCGGATTGCGAAACATTTAAAGGGAATTGAGAGGACAAACAATTTACATTTGCAAATTTATCAACAATTTCCAGCTTTTGCAGATCTAAAGAGAGGAGAGTCTCCCGATGTCCCAGAGCCAAATTCCGCGAATTAACCATTTTGCAATAGTTCAGTTTTAGAAAGAAATTCGAAACATGCGCTAGAACGCCCAGAAAGGATCCACAAATTGCGCCTGAGATGAACATTTTAACATAACAGTTTGACATAGTTACAAATTTCTTGCTAAAAGCTGGTATAATTGTTGCTAAAATGCTAAATATTTACTGGTCTATTCACACTCATTTTGGAGGGAAAACCCCCGCTCAGAAATATTTTTTCGTGATGGCGTACGCGCAGGTAAAATCTCTTCTTCGGCAGGGAAAGATGACGATATTTCCGCATCATACGTAAACAGCGCCCTGCCTCCGGAAACAGCGTCTTTCCGCCTTATGATATTTTGCGTCACATAATCACTGTCTCGATCAAGTTTTGACTGCAGCGATTGGTCAATGGATCGGAGTGTGTCCAAGTTTGTCTGAACGGTTGGAAAGATAGAATTTCACTCGCCTGTTATTGAGAGGGGAACTTAACGTACACGAGAAAGTAAAAACACTATAGCACCACAATAAATCAAATATTTTAACAAAACTATTTTGCAATAACATTGGATAAATACCAAGAATATCAAAAGCAGAAAAACCCGGAAATGGAATATTGGGAAAGATGAAACACAGTTGATTTAGACGAAACTTGAATGGTGAAGGAAGTCATATGGTTAAACTAGTTATCGCTCAATTTTAGGTATAAATTTCAATTAGCAAGTAAAGAGTGCAATCCAGGGACAGAGTAAGTGTTAATATTATTACCAGAATAAGAAAAGGACTGAGAAGAGCGGTTGCAGAGGAGGAGGAGGAAGAAATCAAAGGCGTGGAAGAAAGAAAGTGGTGTTCAAATTGGAATGAAGATCATTCATGATTCACAACATAAAGGAGAAAGATAAAATGTTGAAAAGGATGAAAGGATGAAAGAGAATGATGGAGTACTTGCATGATTTTGGGGGGGGGGACTCTTAAAGCAAGACGAAGGAAAAGTAGAATAGAAGTAATGAGAGGAGAGATAGGCAGGTGCGTGAGAGAGAGAGGCCTCAGCCATCAGCAAGACCAGACTAAGAATTCATATTCATCCCACGGTGACATGCGTGTACTTGATTCTTCATTTTTTTGTACTTATGTCACGTACTCATTTGTGACAGTTGGGTGTGAGATTTATACAAGAATCAAATTAGTATTATTTATTCCCTATAATATTAATATATTACTTTGCAATATCTAAAATATTTGGAATTAAACAGTTTAAAATAAAATCATCACACGAATATTAGTATAACTTTATTCGCCCAGCATTTTATGCGAATGATACCAGGAAAGAAAAAAAACTCAAAAATATAACAGAATCTGATGATTTTTAAAAGTAGATGGTTAATGATCATAAATGGGAAATTGAAGAATCTGTGAAGAGTGCCGTGACACAGACGTCTTAATAAAGCGACGACAGTGGGCGGCGTCCAGTGCGTAAGGCGGACAATAGGGTGCAGGACACGCCCACCGGGCTGTACACCGCCCCGGTAATTGCGCCAATTACGCGGACACAGGGGCCGGCCCCGCCCCGCGCGCCCACTGTGACCCCCTCGCCCCCTCGTGCCCCCTTCGCCACCATCTGCCCCCATCGACCCTCACCCACTTCGCCCACCCACACCGCCCCTCGCCCCTCGCCCCCGCCTTCCTCGCTACCCATACCTCCCACGCCCCCTCCCCCTTCTCGTCACTCTCCCGCGGGCCGACACGTCCGCTGCACGGCCTTCATCCGTCACTCGCCTCGCCCCGCTCCCTGGCCCCATTCCCGCTCCTCGCCTCTCTGCTCAACTCCCCCTCCCCCAGCACCGCCCGCTGTTCCCCACTCCTCCCCCGCTCCCTTCATCCCTCCTCATTCCTCTCCCCGCCCCAGCGTTCTTCCCACTCCCGTAGCCGGAGAGAGTCGACGAGGCCTTTCGCAACGGAACAAATGTTTGGACAAGCTTACAGGACACAAACTGAGCATTTTATACTTGCAAAGTCCTTCTAATGAAATTTCAAATAACTGGTATTACTAATCTGGAAAAATACGTAGCATGAAGCAGCTAAATACGCTCATAAAATGTACAGAAATGGTAATAATATGTTACAAATGAGTAAAACGGATAAAATATGCAGTGTTAAGATGCCAGTATTTATTTTGTTTTAACTAATTTCATAAAACAAATATTTTCCCGTTACACCTGTTTCAAGAGAGAGAGAGAGAGAGACAGAGAGAGAGAGAGAGAGAGAGAGAGACGTAATAATTTCAACATCTAGAAATCCTACTGTGGGCGTCCTGTGACTTCCGAACCAAATCGCTATCCGCGATTTCCGTGCCTCGGGTATTCAGACCACGGCGATCCCCATCAACAAGTGTGAGTGCACCAGACCGCATAATACTAGTTAATAAAAAATACAAGACTGTTCACAATATAATGCACAGAAAATACGTGTATAACATTAATCGACTTTTGGAAATTCAACAAATACGTCTTTCGCCCACACATCGATACTCATTGTTTTACCACAAACTATGCACAAGAAATTGAAAGATGGAACTACAACAAAGAGAACTGGACACTCTATCAAGATATAATTATAACATCATTAAATCAAAATGATATTCCAGAAGAAATCCACAATATTGTTTATAACATTACCTACAAATACATTATATACCATTGCATTAAATCATTCTTAGGCACCAGTTCTAAAGCAGCCAATTGCCTTCTGAATCCATCAGATCTCCAAAAGGAAGAATGATGGTTCTCTGATGGAAAGATAGATGTAAGGAAGCTCTTCAGCTATCGAGAGCCTTTAACCGATATAAGAAACTCCCAGCCACAGAAAATAAATTTGAACTAAAAAATTAACGACGTCTACAACAAGAACAATTAAAAAAAGTAATGCCAAATCATGGATTGATTATACTGGGTGAAAATCTTTGGATTTGAATGTTTTATTCACATTATATGTTAAATATTACTAATTTGGGTTTTAGAAAAACGAATATGAACACGAACAAACTTTGTTAGCTCTTTTTTTATGATACCTCTGCCTCTGCCTCTGCTGTCCTACATAGATAAAAAACACAGCGATTACTTTAGGTCGTCACAGATTTTCCACTCGTGTTCAATATATAACAAGAATTGTCACGTAGAGTGTCCATGGCTTGTCCGGTCCTCTTCCTTCATACGAAAATAACGCTGATAGAAATCTTTCACAAGAGACGTAAGATAGGATTTCTGTGACGAAAATGTTATTTCACCACAATTGTAACAAAAATATTAACTGAAATTATACATTAACATACTGCTTTAAGAAATTATACACTTCAAAAACACTCTAAAATTACAAATGATGCACTAATCACCGCAAAAACAATATGAAATTTTCAGTCACTGCAACATTAACGGTGTTTATAACCTGCAAACAGCCAGAAAACAGCCCCAGCCGTTTTGTCACTTGGCAGGTGGGGGCAACTATCAAAAACAATATTTCCCCTAAGCTGAAAAAGTACGCTTTAAAAACTCGCATGTCACTGTATCTCCAAAACAAGTGCATATTGATAATTTTTATGATGATTTTTTTAATTCAGAAAGAAGAAATACGTAAGAATAAGGATAATTTTTAGCTCTAAATATTTTCAGTGTTTCGCAGTGTCTTCCATCATAGTTCACACTAACGTAATACAATATTAAAAGTTAATAATTGAGAATGTTTCTACTATTTTAAAATATTCTTGCAATATACACTCCCTGACAAAAAGTGAGCACCCTGAAGGTGGAAGTGAATGTAATTACGTATGATAAGGTACCATGTGACTTTATTGAACTGATTACAATATGGGATGAAAGAGACAAGGGCGTTGGCAGTTACAGGTAGAAAGTTGGCACCATTCAGTAGGGTGACGCATTTCCTCTGGCTGCAAAGCATGCTCTTATTCGGTCCGGAATGGTGTCAAACTTCCTTTGGATCCTCTCTTTAGGTACGTTCGTTCACAATTGTTGCAGCTGTTCCTCCAGATTCTGCGACCTTGCTGTCCATGGGAGGTCAACATGCTCTAGGTAGTCTTACACGTGCTGTATGTGGGCGTGCGTTATGTTGTTGGATCACTGTCCCAGGGTGATGTGCCATAAGGGGTGGGACGTGTGGACGCAAAATGTTGGAGACGTATCGCTGTGCCGTACAAGTCTGCTAAAACACTATTGGAGGTGAGAGCGTAGGCTTCCGCGGCCGGAGTCAGTATTACTAGGCTGTCCGGGTGACGTCACGTCCAAGCCGAAGGTGCCGACGTTTCGGTCGTCATTCTGCGACCTTCCTCAGGGCGTAATGCCTCGCATTCGCAGAATGGCGACCGAAACTTCGACACCTTCGCCATGGACGCGACGTCACCCGGACAGCCTAGTAAATACTGTTGGAGGTGATTTCAATGGCTCTCCACACCACGATTCCACCGGGGTCGCGTCTGTGTGTCTCCCCACATTTTGGACAGGTTGTGCCCTCTACCCTTCATGTCACCACACTCGAACACGATGGTCATCGCAGGCTATGTCGAAGTGGGACTGATCACTGAACATGATGCAACGCCATTCGTTCGTAGTACATGCCTCCCGGGCAGGGCACCAATCCAAACGCCGACGTCGGTATTCTGGTGTCAATGGCAACCGACGCATGGGGCCATGGGACCACAACTGGCGGATGCGAGTCGTCGAGCCACTGTAGGGAACGCACAGGATGTTGTAGAGTTGCCAATACATGTTCGCGGATGGCGGGTGCCGATGTCATGGGATTCCTCACTGCTTGGCACACCGTACGACTAGCCTGCACGACGTGCATGGGTGCCCTCATTTACCCATTGGTTCCAACATCGGGTCACTGTGAAATCTGAATAGCCCACGTGCCTGGCAATTGCACGATACGGCCAACCAGTTCCATGAAGTCCCACAATGCGGTGTCTGTCAAATTGAGTCGGCGGATATGCTGTCGAACGTCTCTGCGTGACGTCATTCTTCACTGTCTGCCTCACAGCAGTTCATTGATAACAGCTGTGCAACAACAGGGTGGTGACATCACGAATGCAATCTGGTGGTCGTTGTACACATTACAAATACGTGTGAATCTAATTTGAATTTACTCACACGTCAATGGTATGCACGTGTACCAAAATGGGATAATATTTGATCACTCCTGTGTAGAACACTTTTTTTTCAGGCAGTGTATTTAAAACACTATGCTAACATATTAGCATAAACGACAAAACTATCATGTGGTGCTCTTGAAGAAAAAAGATGCACAAACAATAATGGCAAAGAACACCCAAAATCTACATCTTTTTCTACAGTCAAAACTGAGTTCTTTGACCACTTTATGTAATTCAACATTTGATTAATACAATATATTTCCTATTTTAAACGTTTTGAATCAATTTTCTCTACGTTTGACTACATATTTTGAACATTTTTGTAACTTTATATTATCCCAAACAAATCTCAGGCCTAATAATAAAATAAAGTTAATTTATAAGAATTTCTAAGGCTATTTAACACAAAAATAAAATTGCATGGCAAATGATTACGTGTGTACAATCATTTATTATTTTATTGTTATCAAAACTTGTATTTTGTGTTTTTGGTCTATATTATTACTTGTGATGATCACTAATTGAATATTTATGATAAGTAAGTACACAATAAGTACGTAAGTAATAAAGCAATTTGTTGCACTTCCCAGTCTTTTCAATGACATGAAAGTACAATCAAGTTCTTATACAAATTTTGCGGAAAACATCCCAGAGCTCCGTCAACTATCACTACTTGTGGTTTTACGCCCCACATTCGGCTAATCTGAATTTCCAAACTTGGATTTAAGTCGTTTCTCTGCTTCTTTGGTTACGACGTTGTGATCGCAAGGCACAGCCACATGTACATGTAGACATGTTTTCCCCTCAAATTCCGGATAACGATATTTATTTTGTTTGCCACAATAGCGAGATTAGTGCGAATTTGTTGGTCGTACAATATGGTACACCGTGCAACACACTTCATCGATGGTGGTGAGTGTTCCCAACACATGTGGAGCATGTGTTCGGAACTTCGAGGGCGGTACAGATCTGCAAGTGAGTATAGTTACACACCATGTTAGGTCTTTTCAATTATTCGGCTTTTGCTAGCATTGGACAAGTTGAGACAATTTGATCAAAAGTTTCTACTTGTTCCTGACAAATGCGGTAGTTATCATCTGGGAAAATTTGCGAACTGTTTCATCACAATGTCGTGTTCTCAACACCTGATCTTGGGTAGCTATTAGAACTGCTTCCGATTCTGGCTTTATTCTTCCTTTTTTAGGCCACATACATGATTGATCTTTATTAATCTGCACCTTGACCGTTTTTTGTAGATACTGTCAATGGAGTAGTTTGTCACTCGACGATTTCTTTAACATTATTGGGTCTCATGAAGTATTAGTGTCTGTGTTATTCTGCATGGTGTGTTCAGTGCCTTGCATTCTTTTGTTCGCAATGCTTCTTGATACACTAAAAATGCCTGTGTTTCCCATTCATCGGTCATATTTATGCCTCATTTGGGGGTCAATTGATGACTGGCTACATAATTCCCATGCTGACTATTGCATTGTGCTAGGAAGTGACAATTTGTCTGAGGCCTCTTTCTCCTTCCTTGCATGACACATAAAGTCTCTGTATATCAGCTCGAAGGTGGGTAACATGATGAATTGTAAGCATTTTTCTGGGGTTTTTTTCGATCCAAGAGTATTTTTGCTCAGTGTCCTCTAGTCCGTACTACCTACTGCAGATATTTTATTCCTGGAGTTCAAAGAAGGACAAGTATCAATTTTCTTTAATACTCCCAGGGAATTTTCTCTTTCAATGTGTCCTTCGAGATGTTCTCACATTATTCAATGCCCAGATATTTGTAAGTTCTACCTGGCTCAAGATATTGAATCACAGTATTCATATCAACTTCAATGCTCTCTAATGTCATTTTTCCTTTCTTTAAATTGATTTTTCCCCACTTGTCAAGACCAAATTTCATGCAGGTGTCATTGCTAAAATCATTGACGAAAGACAGCATTTGGGAGAGAATCGCTTCATTCTTAGCAAACACATTAAGTTCATCCATAAAACACAAATGTGTTACTGGTATTTCATCGCCATGGAGCTTGTACGAGACACCGACGTCAGTGCGCGACGACTCTCTAGAAAGTGCGATGGAAAACAACGGAGGGGGCTGCGAATCTCATTGAAAAATACCCCTGTTATTCCGAATACTTATTTTTTCTACTGCTTTCTTTCCGCTGTATATTAGTAACCTGGTGCTCCACGACGTCATAGTACCCTCAGTAAGTCTCAAATCCCAAAGTCCAAAACTCAGTAAGTCTAGGATGAAATCGGTAGATCTCTAGGGTCTTCTAGGAGGCCTTCTGGAAGTCAATTCAAGCCATCCTTCAATTAGGTTTTAGTTATTATTATTATTATTATTATTATTATTATTATTATTATTATTATTATTATTATTATTGTTGTTGTTGTTGTTGTTGTTGTTGTTGTTGTTGTTGTTTTCCCTCAGGATTTTCTCACCCGGGGTTCCAGGTTGGAGGGGCCTCTAGGCATTCTACATTCCTAGGTTAACATATGTACAACCGTGCTAATAATTCAGCAGGTTTCATGACTGACTGACTTATGAGCTTTTCCAAATAATTCTTTAGATTTTTGTTAACAAGACTTGTAACTGTTATTACAATTGGTATAATCTCAACACACTCAAGTTTGTATATTTATATTCTATTCTATTGATAGGGGAATGTGTTTTGAGATTATTATTATTATTTCTTTTTTCCCCCAAATCGACCATCATGGGGTACGCGATACGTGCATCCCACCAGGGCTCAGATTTGAGTATCGGGGTAGGTTCACGTTACTTTTCTATAGCATTTCAATGATGATTCCATTTTTTATACCTCAGGGTTGTTAGCCCTAAGGGATGAAATAAAATTATGATAGACTCGCACAAACATTCAGGAACACAAAACACAACCATGCTCGAGGCGGGACTCAAATCCGTGATCTGCTGGTCCGAGTCCGCTACGGCACTATTGCCGTATCGGCAATTATTATTATTATTATTATTATTATTATTATTATTATTATTATTATTATTATTATTATTATTATTGTTATTGTTATTGTTATTGTTATTGTTATTGTTATTGTTATTGTTATTGTTATTGTTATTGTTATTATTTATTATAATAATAATTATTATTATTGTTATTATATCTACACTTAAAGCACCGATCTCTACTTCGATCTATTTATATTGCTTACTCTCTTTCCCCCTCTCGACACGCTCTTCTTCTGCCCCTCTGCCTTCGTCGTTCCCCTAGTTCTTCCTCGCGCTCTCCCTTCACTTGCCTCCGCGTCCTGAAAACCGCGTGTTGCGAGGACACGCCGGCGCAGCGCTGTGGTCGGGCTCGTCCCCTGGGAGTCGACGATGAGTGCGTTGTAACCAGGCCTAATGGAAGAAAGGAAAAAATATGCACATTTTTAATGCCCGCGTGGAAACTCGCACATTTGTGACGTAAAGCTCGGCTGAATATTTCCCCCTCTGAGCAGGTCTGGACAAAGATAAAAAAAGGAATCATAATGTAAAACTATTAATTTTCTGCGACGAGTGGAATAAATTCCGAAAGAATAATTACATTCTATCAGGCATCTCTACAAAACGTCAGAAAGTATTGGCACAACTGTTTTTCATGTTCAAGTAAAACAACTTACTTTAGTTATGCATCAACGTTTTTCCTATATCCTTCGTCAGAAAGAAACCTACAAAAATAGTATTAAAAAATCTGCATTGTCACAAGCGTACTAAAGATAACATGAATTTCTTGTTGGTTTTAATTGAAATTGGGCTACAATGAATTTCATGGAATAAAATGGGAAGACGCAGAATAATGGAACTATGCATAAGCTGATATTTGTTGCTTCGAATGCTTTGCAAAAAATGTGCAAAATGGTAAGTGTTGGACGAAGGATGAATCTACCGAAAAACACAAGATATAAAGAAAGAAAATGCTATGATGGTAGGTATGACAGTGATCGGAATGACGTTGGATGGTTGATCGTAAATTTTTTACATGTAGCAAACCCAAAGAATCCTGGAAACGTGAAAATGTAAATTCAGCGAACAACACAACAGCAAGGTAAAAGGTGTCTGATGTTTTGTTCAAACAGTTTCTATTTTTAAAGTATGATTAGAGTGTAGTAAAGTTTCTTTATTTCATTATTTCGTTTCTCTTTCTTTTACTTTCTTGTGAAAGTAATATAGAGAGTTTTGTAATACTCAAAAAGTCCATATCGATATTTTCAAGGAAAAACACGTTTTCGGGATCCCCGACGCCACAAAAGTTTGTTTTTTTCGAAACGTTTTCCTGAGAACAACACTCCTAAGCCTTACACAGGATACTTAAATTGGCATTCCCCCATCGATGTGGCGTAGACTGTTGAATTTAAAATTGATGTTTTAATTTTTGGGACTACTTTATATCTAGTCTCTCCAATTCTTTAAACAGTCTCTCAAAATGGCTCCAAATTGCTTACTTAATTTCTCCTCCGATAGAGCCAAGAAAAATGTGATATGCATTATTATAATATTACGAAGCGTTTGCCAATAATACGAGAAGGTCGTTTGGAAATGTTATTTTTCTTTCTTTCTGAGCTCTTCCGTCCATATTACTCTCTTCCCTCAAATTATTAATGTTCGTGTACAAGTAAAATAATATTGTGAACATAATACACTGAATAAAATTATATTTCATTTTTTGGCTTTCGCATGTACGGACTGTACAGTATTCTCCTGAGAGGTTGCAAAATATTTTTTTTTCTTGTAAATACTCTATTGAACAATGCATTTAATAACTTCGATACGTATTAAGGAGCGTAGGCACCAGGGGCAATCGGTGCAGCTCACTGGGGCCCCCGATGTCAGCGGCACGGAAAGAAGATCCGTGCCAACAGCGATGATGAGGTTCCTGTTCAAAAAAACCTTCAAGGCGTCTCTTGGAAAGAAATTCTGGACCTAATCTCCTTCGTCAGATTTTAAGTAACGTTATTACTTTTATTGCTGCAATTGAATACCGGCATATTATTTCAAGAACCAAGTGCAAGAACAATAATAAAGAATATACTAGAGCGCCACTGGTTGAGCGAGGGGATATTCATAGTCGGTCCCCGATTCATCTCCCTATTTATGCCTGTCGCAATGAGCTGTGCTACGCGTCCGACATCTACCGCGTGACAATATTCTCGTGGTGCTACAACAGCACAAATTTTCAAGTATTGTTTGTAACGTTTGCCATTTTCGAAAATTCAGTGTACAAAGGAAATAAGACCATGCGTCATTTTTCAAGCTCTATCTGCGGCGAAAATTTAAGCGAAAACATTTGGAGTCTTTAACTTTTAAAATAAATTGCAATAATTTTGAGCAGAAATTACCTGAAAACTACTCGTAATTTCAAGTAATTGTACATTACCTTTTTTAAAGATTTAATTTATAAAGCCTACTTTATTGAGGAAAAAATCTTTATTATTATTGCTGTTCTTTTTCAATGTTACATTTTTGCAATTTTTAAAATCTGTTTTCCAAACAGAGAAACTAGCTAATTTTTTCTGTCCCTTGCTAAATATGACACAAAAACTAAGGAAAAATTTGAAGCCGTTTTTGAGAAAATAATTGTTTAATCATTTCCGGTATTTCACACAAAATTTCTCAAAAAATACAAAAATTTTGACAAATTGTACATCACAGTATTTCAAGATGTCTCTGAAGAACATATTTTATTAAGGAAGAAAATCTCCATCCTCAATATTGTAGTTGTACGAAGACTCCGAAAATATTTTAAACATTTCTAATTTTCGTAAAATAAGGGACTTTAACTAAAATGTCGTTCCTTTAAGTGCCATTGTTTTAAAGGAGCGTTTTATACGCTTTCCGAAGACAAAATTTAGTACAAAAATTTGGAGCTTTTGAGAAAATTTTGAACATGTGGCTTCACGTAAATCACACGCCACCCACTCTACCGACTAGGTGTGGCGAAACACTTACCTGACCTGGCACACAGAAGAGGGCGCTGCTAGGTCAACGTGCCCGCCATGTCTATTCAAACTTAATAACTTCTAATGGATACACAATTCTATACAGCCTCTGATCTTTATGTGATTCCGACCATTTCTTCTGAATGTTGCAAAACCCCATGTGAGACTGGACATTAACTAGTCTGCAAAAAGTATGACAAAATTGAAGATAGTGATTTGTTTCTTTGTAAATCTGTTCTTTAAAGGCAGATGTTGAAATAAGGTCAGGTACATGTTTTCGAAAACATAAGTAGTTTTCGCGTAGTTTTGCGTAAATATTTTTAATTATTAACACCATTTTCTCAAAAAATAACTCCAATTTTTTCTTTAAATTTTATTTTCATGTGTGTCAAATACTGTACAAATATGATGTTAGTCTCATTTTCATATACGAAAGTTTTCTCAAAAACTTCTCCTAATTTTTTCCATGGATAGGACAAGGACCACTTGAAGGAAATACAAAGAAAGATTGGCACAAGTCTCGTTTTCGGTAAATCATCCAAGTTTTCGAAAATAGCAATTGTAAAATTAATACGAGAAAGGATGTGCTGTTCTATCACTTCTAGTTTTGAGGCAGCCATCTACACGCTTCCGTGACGTTCAATCTGAAATTGTATGTACACTTAGCATCTTCATATTGTATTAGCTGATGAGGGCTCCAAACCTCAGGAACGAAACACTACAGACATCATTAATGTAGGAATGTGATAATACATTTTATAACAAAAGATATAATTATTCAAACAATAGCTAATCATTATTCAAAATGGTGCAGCGGTAAGATGAAGAGAACTACCAAAGTGAAGACAAACAATAAAAAGTTCCACACCGCACTAGAAATGCAAAGGATTATATATTATTATTATTATTATTATTATTATTATATATTATTATTATATATTATCAGAGGAAATACACTCACACGACATGTCAGCCACAGTCAGTAGGGAATGAGCGAATCTCCAAGATATTTCTAAAATATCATACATTCCATTCATCTTTCCTTCCTTTCGTTTTCTTTTCCAGCTT